>WAAE01005053.1:564550-579162 GCA_013400495.1 Nicator chloris
ACTGGGGCTGTGGTTCTGGTGTCACTGGGGCTGTGGTTCTGGTGTCACTGGGGCTGTGGTTCTAGCTGGGACTGGGTCCGTGGTTCTGTTTGTTGCTGCTGCTGTTGTTGGTTTTCCTTGTTATACACACACATATATATACATTGGTTAAGAACTGTTACTTCTTTTCCCGTATCTTTGCTTGAAAGCCCCCATAATTTCCAAGTTATAATAATTTGGAGGGAAGGAGGTCACATTTTCCATTCCAACGAAGGTTCCCACCTTCCTTGGCAGATGCCTTTCAAACCAAGACACATGTTCAGGTCTGTCCAGCAGGATATCCTGTCTCCACTGGTGCCTGTAAGCAAATGCTGAGCAAAGAGGCAGCACAGAATCCTCCCTTGCAAGTCCCTCTGCTTCAACTGTCAGGCCCTCACAATAAACCTAAACCTGTCATAATTTGTCTTTTGGTAAAGCTCAGAACATCTCTGAAGTACTTGCTCAGCCTGGGTTTTTTTCCCGTTTAACTTTCTGTAGGTGCAACATCCTTGAGCATCCCGTGGATACGGTGCCTATTCCCAGGATCCCCGCCTCCTCCATCTGCATTGAAGCCATCTCCTCACAGCCTCACTGGCAACCCAAGTTCGTGCAGTACAGGAAGAGACAGCAAACAATCAGTTCTTATTCAGTGGCTTTCTGCCCCTTCAGATCCAGTATTTGTTTTCAATAATCTCTGAATTAGGCTGGAGGGTTTCAGCCTGCTCAGTCATTCTTGCAATGGTAGCTCTGCTCTGCTTTTGATTATCAAAAATATTTTTTTTTATTGTCACCAGCCCCAGGCCCTCTCCACTTCCTACATATCTTCTCCAAGAATCACAGAATTGCTGAGGCTGGAAATGACATCTAAGACCATTAACCAGCACCACCACCGTGCTCACCACTAACCCATGTCCTCAGGTGCCACACCCACAAAGTTTTTGACCACTTCCAGGGATGGAGACTCCACCTCTGCCCTGGACAGCCTGTGCTAGGGCCTAACAACTCCTTCTGTGAAGAAATGTCTTGAAGACAAGAGGAACAGAACTGCATGCCATCTGTACCCTGAGCACAGGTGAATCATAATCATTACACAAAATAGCAGCATAATGTTCTCTGTCCTCCATTTCTGTTCTTAATGGCTGACATTTTATAAGCTAATGCTCTGCAACATCATAAACTCCAATATTTTGCTCCTGAGTGGTGATGGCCAGCATAGCTTCTCATCTTGTGGAAAAGCCAGAGGAGTTTCCCCCAGGCTTTACTTATGTATGTTAAATATTCAGTCATGCATGATGGCTTCCTGTAACTCCTCACATCTGCCCTACAGAACCATGGATTGTCACCTCCCTGCTTATCTTTTTTTTTTTTCCAGATAATGAATATATTGACCCAGATTTCACTATGAAGTTTAAAACACACTATTTGACTCATGCTACACCATGTCACCAGCATCACTTGCTATAACCTGGCAGAAATACCTCCTCACAGAAGAGGGAGAATTCAACAAAAAACCTACCAGAAACAACCCAAATATTTTCATCTCCAACCAATTCATTCCAAATTTCACAGTAGTTCTAACAGACATTAAGGCATAGAGCCAGAGAGTGTCCTGGATCCCAGCACCTCTTACAGCCAAGAAATTAAGATTTAATTAGTATCATACTATTACAGAGCTGTAAGTGATACATGTATTCCGAGAACAAAATATGTACAATTCTGTTTTATAGTGGTCCATGAAAACTATGGGAATTGCAGTCTTCAATCCTAGAAGGGATTTCTCCCTGTATGAACCACACAGTTTATTCCAAGAGATAATCTGGTGGCCCCATGGTTCTCACCCTTCTCTACACTACACCAGGCACAGGCAGCATTTCAAACAACCTTTCCTAGCTTAAAACCCTCACTGACAATCTTGATTTGGAGCAAGAATAACAAAAGACCATTATGTTTGGCACATCAGGTCTACAGACTTGCTATGAGTGGCATTAAACATGGAGCAGGTAAAGAATTGCCACTGTGGGCATGGAGGGCTTATCATTGAGAAGTGTGTTTATTACAGGAGCTGGATAATGGTCCTGTTCTTCCCCTGTCCTCTGCAGAACGACTCCTCACTGCTGTGACCATGGAGCATCCAACAAAGGTCACGAGCATTTCTCTTACAGCACAAGCATCTCTGCCTTTGACTGGAGCTCCTTGACAGCTCACAGGACTCCTTCCTCCTCCAAACATCCCATCCTACACTTGGCAGTAATTTGGTACTTGCCTTAGGATTACATCGTTTGGCTTCAGACAAATATCTAAGGTGTATTTTCCTTTTATTTACTTCTTGCTATAACCCCGCTTTGACATGACAAAAGATTAAGTGGGTCATTAGTAGATATGTCAAATTAGCCTGGAGAAATTAGCCTGGGGAAAAGGAGGCTCAGGGAGGACCTTGTGGCTCTCCACAAGACCCTGACAGAAGGGTGCAGCCAGGTTGTGCTCCTAGGGAACAAGGGACAGGAGGAGAGAAACAGTTTCAATTTGTTCCAGGGGAGGTTCATGTTGGATATTAGGGGGAAGTTCTGCCTGGAAAGGGTTGTCAATCTCTTATACAGGCTGCCCAATGCATTGGTGGAGTCACCATCCCTGGAAATGTCTGAAAAACATGTGAATGTGGTACTTAGGGACATAGACTTGATGATCTTAAAAGTCTTTTTTCAACCTAAACAATTGTGTAATTCTAGGAAATGCTAATGACAGAGTGGGTTGGAGGTGTTACAGCACCGTGTCTACTTATGGTCAGTCTAGGCAGTATTCTACTCTCCCAAAGCTTCACAAACTGACAATTTTTTTCTTCAAGATGTCAAATATTGAAGAAAAAAAATCTACTCCTCTATCAGAGCTCCTGACACAGTGCACACAAGCCTCATGCTTTCAGAAAGAGAACAAAACATTGATATAACCTTATAGACTAAAAGCTGCTGCTGAATTTATTCATCCTTGATGCCAGAGCAGAGATATTCCTATGAAACTGATCAAAAATGTTCTATGAGCTCCACTGTCTGCTGAAGTGCTCTCAGTACATAGATTAAAAGAGCAAATCAAAGCAACTCCCTAGAAATGCAAACTCCCAACCAGCCCACTAGTTCAAAGCCACAAGTCTGAACAAAAGGTCTGTTTTTTTCCTTGGAAAGCATTAGCAATATGTCTGTAACAAATCACATGAGATGTAAAGACAATGACTCACTTCATTATCTTCCAAGTATGAGAACAAAATACTCTGCTGAGACAAAAGTCCCTCAGAAATGCTGATACCCACTGCACTTTGCTCTCTGGTGGCAGCAAGGAACAATAAAATAATTCCAGCAAACCTCCGCAAAAACAGAACTGCAGAGATTACAGGATTTTAGTCTGGATTTCTGTGTTATACACGCTCATTTTACAGCTCCAAAAAGGCTTCCTTCGAGGAACAGGCCTGCAAATTAAGCCTAGAATCTCAAAACTAAATAGGTGCAGAGCTGAGGAGCAAACATGCCAGCAGTAAAAGTTCTGATGGCCAGAGGAAAGGAACCCTGTGGGACATGGCAGTCGTTTCTGTGGATAAGGACAAGAGTTAGTTCAACACACTTCAAAACTGACAGTTCTACTACAAGTAATAAAATCCTGCAAAATCTTCATAACTTGACACTATGCCATACCAGGAAGTTTCTAATTTAATTCACCCAGAGCCTTTACTGCCCACAAGCCAATATCCCTTCCTTCTTGAAGCTGCCTGAGTACTTCTGTTGGACAGGTCTGTTTTATTTGTTCTATCAGGCAGCCACAGGTGACACTAACCAATTTCTCCTAAAATGATCAAAAATCCTAACTCTAATCCAGGAAATAAACGTAGTTGATGAAAGCTCAGAAACACAACCATGATGCCACAAAGCCCCTGCCCAAGGATGCAGTGCTGCTGATGAGGCATTCCTGTCAGGAGTCCCAGGGAATTAGTTGGAATAACCTAGAGCAAAAGCTGAGATTATTAATCCTGATGCACTATTACTTCCAGAGTTACAGAAGGAGAAATATACAGCAGTAAAATTCAAATTGCATTAAACTGCAGTGTAGCAAAGAATGTTCCAAAATGGGGTTTTCTTTTCATTATCCCATCATCCAATATCCACATTGGAATGCCAGGATGAACTGTGAAGGCATGGAGAACACTGAAGTCAGTGACAACTGAGTCTTTTCAATTAAACATTTGCCACACAAATCATAGAGAATCTCAATCTTTATTGTCTTGACTGTGTCATTGGCATACAAGAAACACTGAGGGGCTGGAGTGTGTCCAGACATGAAAATGGAGCTGGAGAAGGGTCTGGAGCACCAGGAGGGGCTGAGCGAGCTGGAGGGGCTCAGCCTGGAGAAAAGGAGGCTCAGGGGGGACCTTGTGGCTCTGCACAACTCCCTGACAGGAGGGGTCAGCCAGGTGAGAGTCAGGATCTGCTCCCAGGAACAAGTGATAGGACAAGAGGAAACAGCCTCAAGCTGTGCCAGAGAAGGTTTAGGCTGGATATCCGGAAGAATTTCTTCCCTGGAAGAGTGGTGAAGAGTTGGAACAGGCTGTCTAGGGCAGTGGTGGAGACACCAACTCTGGAAGTGTTCAAAAAATGAGTTGACATGGCACTTGGGGGTATGGTTTAGTAGGCATGGGAGGATTAGCTTAAAAGTTGGACTTGGTTCTGAAAGTCTTTTAAAGTGCTAATGGTTCTATGCTAAGCAAATACCATCAATAGTGGTTGCCAACTAAAACCGCCCCAGCTGTTAATCCATGTTCCCTTCCTGAATGTTTGCTGTTAGGACAGGCTGGGGAATAAGTTCCTCTGATGCCAGACAGGACCTCAGCCTGGCCCAGAATAGTCAGGGCCAGAAAGGACAGCTCACCTGGGCCAGCAGCCACACATGCTTACATGGGAGTTTGCTTTCTGGTAGAGCTCACTCCACAGACGAATTAGGCTTCAACTGTTCATGGCTGAGTGCTAAAAAAAACCCAAACCACCACCAACCAAAAAACCAACAAGTAAAAAAAGTTGTATTTAACACCCAGCATCCAGGCAGAGAATGTAGCAATATACCAGTTTAGCATCACCCTGCACCCTGGAGGCAGTTTGTAAAGACAGACTGACTAATGCAGGTCAATCCACGTTATAACACTGAGATCACAACTGATTAGACATGGAACTAAGATCAAGTCACACAAATCAGACAGAAAATGCCAAGCAAATAATTAAGGGTTTTAAATTGCTAAAATGTTTCTGCCCAGCATGACCAGCCCAACTCTGTAATCTTAGTATGCTATGTAATAACAAGTAAACGCTGAATTTTTGTAGGTATTGTTTCAGTTACTGTCTTGGTTTGGAGACAAATTGAGGAGAAAATGCTCTGAAATGAGTGTTTCCTCTAAAGAGATGGGCTCCAGTAATCCCTTTGGCCAATGAGAAATGAATGTCACTGGGTGAAAGTGAAAAAACCCCAAAATGATTATTAATGAAGAAAAAAAACCCCAAAATGGTGCCTGCAAAGAACAGAAAAGGATTGTATAAATGCTAGATATGGAAGTTTCAAAACCTTAACCCCCATCCCCCAGCAGAGTGCTGGCTGGGGGCAGAGATTGCGGCTGCCCCTCTTTGTCTCAGGAAACAGGAGGAACAGGAGCTCACGCAGACACTCAGGCAGAATAGATGGGAACCTTTCTGGCATTAGTCTCTTCCTCACAGCAAGAAAAACTGGTGGTTCTTAGGGTCCTTTCTTGTGTTGGTTCAGCCTCTCCGAGATCGGTTTGGTGCGGCCCTCTGCCAGCTCCCTGGATGGACCGTAAAAAAACCCAAATCAAAACAGCTCAAGGAAAAAAAACAACCCCCAAAAAGCTGCCAAGGGGATTCCTGGTACAGCCTCCAGGCTAGGGGAAGGGAAAAAAACCCTCTTCTTGCTTCAAGCTGTCAAAAAACGAACCCAACAAAAGGAACAATGTAGTGTCCCAGTTCACGCTGCAGCCCATGGAGAGAGGGTTTGAACCAAACCGTGCAGGAGCCCAAGGCTCCCTGCCTCACTCCGGGTCCATCTAAGAGCTACAGCAGCCATTTCTGGGCATAAAGCAGATGATTAGGGAATAAAGTATCATCATAAGATCACTCCACGACAATTACAAAAAAAAAACCCTGCTCCTTTGTCTATGTGTACAAACCAGCAGCAGCTCAGGAATTCCCACAGCTATGCTGAGCATTCCTGAAAGAAAATACAACCCTGCAGTTGCTACCTTGTAAATTGTATGGCAGAGCTGATTTAGAAAGTCAATAAATGATCTTTTCATGTGTCCATAAGTCATTAACTTAGAATCCTATTTCTGCATTCAGCAGCTCTAGTTTACTGTTAGATTTAAATTAAAGCCATACCATGCAGATCAGCTGGGTCGTGGCAATGGGGAAGCTCATGTAGAAACCTAAAACTGAAGGAAGGAAAAGCATTAAGGTCCATTAGTTGTAACAGCCAGCAGAATAAGGTCCCTAAAATGATGTTGTTAAATTGCATGAGGAAAACTGATATAAGAACCTGCTCTAAAAGCCTTTATCACATCATACAGTGTCTCCCTTCAGAGGAAGGCAGAAAACTATCATAGCATTCCTCCTCTTGTTGTACCTCCATCTCTTGTGCATATTCTATTCTGAGGCCATGGTTCACCTCAACATTCAAATAATAGAGCTTTTGTTTTTTAAAAGTCAACATTTGCAAAGATTTTACAAATATTTTATAGTGCCATTTGTTTCCATGCTTAGTTATTTATCTGCAAAGGTGAAGTTACACCAAAAGTTACTTCTTACAGCTTCAGAAATTATTGAAATTGGGTCACTAGCAAAAAGTTACATTTAAAACAAATAATTTTAAAATTTGATACTAGTATTACTGTAATAATTGCAAGCATTAGTTTTCATTCATAAGAAGAGCCTTGAAGACAGAGACAAGAATCATCATGCCTTGTAAAGAGACTTCAAAAGGCACAGAAGAATTTGTACACCCAAAAATCCATAAACCCAAAAAGCACTGTGGCGTAAGTCTTTAAATCCTGACAGCTTTCCATCCTCCCCAGATACAGGATTGTGTCATTTCAAAAGAAATCTGGGTCTACTTTATGGCCTTGGCTTCAGTTTATTATCAGATTTAGCTCTTCAAATAAACCAAACCTTGAAGTGCCAGTATCTTCTAATGAGCAGGGTAACACCTTAAAAAAATAAAGCAATGCAGAAGTGAAGATCTTGTCACTTTTATAAAGAGAAATTATTTAGTCACATTGGCTTTTTTCACCCCCTTTTTACAGAATACTGTTATTAAAAGCTGTTTTAGAGCTTTATCTAATAGCTACACAAGTAGCAAAGACACAAACATCAAATGCATGAGCTTAACCTATAAAGTAGGGAAAAATTATTCTTTACTGCTCTCAGGCAGATCCTGAGGCATTGTGAAGTCACAGGAGAGAGTCTGACCTTCTTCAGCAGCCCAGTGGTCACCTGGTTCAAACTGCATTGCACCTTCTCCCACACCACATCCTCCAGGCAGTAGCAGCAACATCCACATCCACTGCTGAACTCTGACTGAAACATGAGAGGTCATGTTGGGACACAGCAGGCCAACAGTACAGGACAACTAGTTATCATATAGTTGTCATATAAGACAGGTTACAGTTACCCACATCACAGCCAGCTCAGCAAGCTGCAGAGGAAAGATGGGAAGGGCCTGTCAGAATCAACACTGGGATGTGACACCATCTGAAGGCCATGTCAGAGGCCTGGGGCCATTTGGAATCAGTCTGGGCCACAGCTGAGTACTCACACATGATCATGGTGGCTGATATGCCTCAGCTTCAAATGGGAATAGATTTTCCCCAGGAGCTCCAGTGCTTTGCAGCATCTCCAAGCTGTTCTTGTGAGGGATTTTTGGGAGATTGTGCTTGGCTTCTGTCACGGAATCTTATAAAATGTTGCCAGAGGAGGTTTAGATTGGATATTAGGGAAAGGTTCTTCCCCCTGACAGTGGTCAGGCACTGCCCAGGCTCCCCAGGGAATGGTCACAGGCCTAAGGCTGCCAGAGAGCCAGGAGTATTTGGACAACTGTCCCTGGGGGGGATTGCTGAGGTGTCCTGTGCAGGGCCAGGAGTTGGACTTGATGATCCTTTTGGTCCCTTCCTACTCAGGAGATTCTATGAATCTATGACACTATGAAATAATATATTCAAATGATATTTATTTTGCAAGCCATTTAAAGCAGATAAATCAATTAAGTATTGTCCAGCCTTTGAATACAAATTCATGATATCAGATGGAGCTAGTGCAGCCCAAATGACCTAAGAACTCTGAAGATTTTAGAACACTTAGTCCAGATATGGAATCCCTCACACACTGAGGCAAGGGCGCTCAGCCTCCAGGAGTTCCCTTGGGCATCCTAACCCACAGGTAGAGTCCTTGACTGCAGACCTCCTGCTCCAAGGAGGACTGACCCCACTGACAGCCCCGGCAGGGCTGCACCATAGCCCAGTCAGATCTGACCTATGGTCAGTATGGTCATGCTCACCCTCCCTGGTGGGCTCTGACCTGCTGCCCACCACAGGCACTTGGAAATTTGATGGGATCCAGCCTGCACGGGGTGGTCAGTAATTCATCCCTGAAGCCATCCCACAGCTCAAGCCAATTGCACATCCCTCCTGGGGGGAGCACCTGCCCAGGTGCTGAGGACATGCATCTCCTGACTGCTTTAACACCTAGCCCATGACTGGATGATTGGAATTGCTGAAGTTAACCCCTTTGAGGGGCACAACTAATGTGGGTCATGTGACCAGACATTCTTAAAACAACCCACCTATTCAGAAAAGTGTTGAGTGTGTAAACACAAAGCATACTGTTGGAAACAGGAGCAAAATATCCCAACCATCAGCAACATCACCGGACAGCTACACACATGAGACACAGAAATCAGCACAGCCACACACTGACTGGCACAGCATCCTCCTGATGTTGTTCCCCAGGGCTGGGGCAGCTCTGCAGGTGGGGTCTCACCTGAGCGGGGCAGAGGGGCAGGATCCCCCCTCCCCTGCTGCCCACGCTGGGGCTCAGCCCAGCACAGGGGGGGTTCTGGGCTCAGTGCCCATGGCTGGGGCAGGTTGAGCCTCTCACCCACCAACACCTCCAAGTCTCTCTTCCCAGGGCTGCTCATGATCTATTCTTTGGGTTTGTACCTGGAATGCTTGATCTCAAGATGAACAAACTACTCCCCAACAACATTATTAAGACACACATCAGGCTCTTCCAAACTCCCTACTGCTAGTTCATACTACCACACATAGTACCATAGTGAGTGGTAGGTTTTGTCAAACATTCAAAAGTGCTGAAAAAACAGCTGCTTTCCCTAAGCCGTTGGGGAAACAAAAAAAGTTAATTAATCAGTGTGTTTGCTGTGATTTGATTACTGCTTAATATCTTCTTGGAAAACAGGAACTGGAAAATGATGATAAATGTAATTAATATGGTCTGACAGTCTGAAAAAGTGTTTTTCACATGAACAGCTCACTGGACAGATACAACTATACTACAAATTCATTCACTACCAGAATAAAACCACACACAACCACAGGCTTCATAAATTTATGAGCTTGGAATAAAGAGGACTCCTGGCAAACAGGAAGCTTTTGGCTTGCTTCCTTACAAGTTGTTGTTTTTCTGTTAAATCCTTTACTTACAGATACATTTTAAAGGAGATCATTTCAGAAACTAGGCTAATAGTGTCTGCTGCACAACAAACATTGAGGGGGGAACATATGCAGAGGTCATTAATACATAAAGGAAAAGAAAAGCCAAAGAAAGAGTGAGGGAAAAATCAGCTTCAGTAACAGCTTATAGTAACTGCACATTTAAATTGAATTAAAACTTTTCCACCTCTATCCCCAAATGGTTAAGTGTGGCTGGTTTAATTAGAGCAGCTCAGTGCAGAGAAACCTGAACCAACACATTCCTCAGCCAATGTGCTGCTCATGGCAGTGCTGCTTCAGAGCTCACAAGGCCCAGCGTTTTCTGCATTGACCTCAGCAAATCCAGAAAAAGTTCTCCTACAAATCACTTGGAATGTAAATGGGGGTGATCTTTCTGCAGCACAACTTGAGACAAACATGCTCCAGGTGACATAATTCACCTCACAAGTGAAATGACAGCAGAGGCAGAACAAGAACAGCAGTTACAGGTAACCTCACGGAAGGTGACTCCCATGGGAGTGAAGTAGCAAGGATGAGTCCATCCTTCTGCAAATGGCCAGAAGGGAATTCCAAAGATGGAAAACTGCTCCAGACAGTGGATATTATTCCTCCTCAGGGGAGGAAATGACACTTGGAACAAAGACAAAAGCATCAAGGCAAAAGACACCAGGTAGATTGAGGAGAGCACAAGAGAACACCAAGGAAAGGAAAAGCAGAGTTATCCAGAAGGATGCTGTCAGTGGAGCAATACAGAAGCCCTCAAGTCTGGGTGATGGACCCACAAACCCAAAGATGAGACATCAGAAAGTGTCGATAAGCAAAGCCCTGGAACAGAGCTGGGGCATGTGTTGAGAGAGACAGGAGTGAACCAGGGATAAGGGAGAACAGGGGCTGAAAGCCTATGGAGAGGAAGCCACAGGAGAGTAAAGATGATCTCATAGAGGTGAGAAATCAGAGAGCAACATGCAAAACCCTGAAGAAGGGAAAGAAATCCAGAC
This sequence comes from Nicator chloris, assembly GCA_013400495.1. Taxonomy (NCBI): domain Eukaryota; kingdom Metazoa; phylum Chordata; class Aves; order Passeriformes; family Pycnonotidae; genus Nicator; species Nicator chloris. The sequence continues at coordinate 575,324 of WAAE01005053.1, forward strand.
ACTGAGGAGCCAAGAAGGGATGGCTAGAAGGTGCCAGGACACCTTTCCAGAGGGGTCATAACAGAATCAGGGAATGGTTTGGGCTGGAAGGGACCTTAAAGCCCATCCCATTCCACTCCCTGCCATGGGCAGGGACACCTTCCATTATCCCAGAGTGCTCCAAGCCCCATCCAACCTGGCCTGGAACACATCCAGGGATAAGGCAGACACAGTTGCTCAGGGCAATCTGTACCAGGGCCTCACCACCCTCACAGGGAACAATTTCTTCCCAATATCCCATCTAACCCTGCCCTGTGGCAAAGGGAAGCCATTCCCTCTTGTCCTAGCACACCAGGCCCTTGTCCAAAATGCTTCTCCAGCTCTCTTGGAACCCCCTTAGGCACTGGAAGCAGCTCTGAGGTCTCCCCTTCTCCATGCTGAACATCCCCAGCTGTCTCATACTGAACAAGGGCGGGAGATCAGGGTAGTGGCAGATGCCCAGGATGCTCCAGTACCCGCAGCACCCCTGTGCCCTGGGGTCAGCAGCCTGCGCGAAGCCAGACGAAGACAACCCCAAACACCCCAGGCCGGGTCCGGCCGCTGCCGCCATTTCACCCCCGAGAGCTCGGGGGCAGCGGGGCGGGCCCATCACAGACCCCGCCCCCTCCCGCGCGCCGGCGCTCGCGGCCGCCATTTCAGAGCCGCGCCGGGGCAGCAGCTTGGACCGTCCGGCGGCAGCGGAACGGCGCCGCCGGAGGTTAACAGCACCACCGTGGGGGAATGGTGCTGCTCTCCGGGGCCTTGCAGCGCTCATAGAGCGGCCGGAGCCCGAGGCCTCAGGGACTACGGAGCCGGCACTGCCCACTGCGAGCGTGTCGGGGGGCGGCCGCTCACGGCTGGGAACCGGGCGAGTCCAGCCGAGGTGGGGCGGCTCCTGAAGCCTCCCTGCTGTTCTCTCTGTGGCGTCTGCGCCGTTAGGAAGCCGTCCATCCATCCATCCATCCATCCATCCATCCATCCATCCATCCATCCATCCATCCATCCATCCATCCATCCATCCATCCATCCATCCATCCATCCATCCATCCTCTCCTGTAATCCGGAGTGCCCAGCTGAGGGCACTTGGCTCGTTCAGCTGGAGCAGAGGAGACTGAGGGGAGGCTCCTCGGGGGCTGCAGCTCCTCCCGAGGGGAGGCAGAGGGGCAGGGGCTGAGCTCTGCTCTGGGACAGGGACAGGAGCCCAGGAAGGGCTGGAGCTGTGTCAGGGCTTGGCATGGAGCTCAGGGAAAGGTTCTTCCCCCCGAGGGTGCTGGGCACTGCCCAGGCTCCCCAGGGAATGGTGCCAGCCCCAAGGCTGCCAGAGCTGCAGGAGCGTTTGGCCAACGCTCTCAGGGATGCTCAGGGTGGGATTGTTGCAGTGTGCGTGCAGGGCCAGGGGTTGGGATCAAGTTTCCCTGTGGGCCTATTCCGGTCCAGGACATTGTGATTTTATGATTCCATATTTAATCACAGCCAGTTACAACCATTTGTCCTTGTGCTGCTGCTTCTATCCATCAATTTCTGCTGCATCTTTCCCTTCTATGTCAAAACCACGTTCACCAAGGGCTTCCTGGGTCACCCTGTTTGCACTGATCGTTTTTCATGTTTCAAGATATCCCAAGAAATGCTGTGATCAAACATATCTGTGGCATTCATATCGCATGATTTTGGGATGATTTCAGACGTGACACCTGGCTTTACGTTGCTAAAATTCCACACCATGAAACCTTCAGGCTGATGTTTTGGTCTTGAACTGAAACACTGTAACAGGCCATTAATATCTTGAGAAAAAAGAGACAATTCACTTAAAATTTGACACACTGTCTCAAAGGACAACACCTTTTAATTGCCAGCACATCTTAAATGTTTACGGTGATAGATGAAATTATGAGATACGCTGTCAAAAGGTAAAGGCATCAATGCTCTGTGCAGTGTTGTGCTCATGGCCTCAATTTCTGAAGATTTGAGACCCACCTCATGTCCAAGAATGGGATTGTTAATTAAAACCTGGATGATACAAGGAAAACATCGAATTTACAGTAAAAGAAAGCTGCCACTGATGTGAATGACAATATTGTGATTTTGGGGCTGGCAGGATGAGCAAATAACAGATGCACAAACGTCTTAAATGTTTTATGAGGCCTTGAAGGACATTTCCATGTCTGTCAGGCTTGGAATTTTCATGTAAGGGTTCCCTACCTGGCACTGAGAGCCATTGTAGAGAGGAAAAGAAAATGGCAATGTTTTTAACATCACTCTCAATCTAACTTCCTCAGTGGGCTCTTCATGGAGCTGAACGTTAGGATCTCTGTCATGCTGTGCCCATTGGATATGGCAGAGGCTGGGCTGCCCCTGGCTGTCACATGTGGAAGTTTAGGACATGGCCCAATGTAACAGGGCCATTTGAAAGGGTTTCTGGAACAGGTTTCTGGGCAGTGAAACCAGAAAACATCAGTGCAACCATGTTGGGAATTTACCAGACAAGGTCTTGCTAGAGGCCACATTAGCATAGGCAGAGAAAAGATATTTTCTATTTTCATTGTGTAAATCCCATGTGTTCCAGTAGACAGAGTATTTCCACATGTGTGCATGGAAATGCCAAAGAACACAAACTCCTGTCTTGCTGCAATTCCCATCCTTCAGGTGAGACCTCACTCTTCTAGTCTAGAGAAAGGAGCTGGAGAAGGAGAAATTTGATTTTCTGGTATGTCACTCAACTAAGTAAAACACAAATCATGAATCATCTGTGAATGAAAAGGAACATCACATATTGTAATACAGAAGTATTCAGATTTTTTTCCCCGAAGTTGAGTACCTTAACACAGGATTTACAGACTTTAAGCTTACATGTCACACACTAAGCATGCTGCTTTGTACCAGGGTATTATTGTAGAGTACTGTTGGCAATGACAAAAATGCTTCTTTTTCTGCAGAATAGTGGAATTTTACTCTCACAAATTACTCCTGTGCAGTGGAAATATGTGCAGATACAAAGGGATGCCCTTGGCTATGAAAAGTGGAAACCGAAGACAGAAAACTCTTGGGCAGCTGGTCCCCTCAGGGCGCTGCAGAATTTCTCAGAGCATAGGGAAGTGCTGGCCACCAGTTTCTTTGACAGATCATCATTTGCATCTGATTTACACAGGAAGCATTTAATCACTTAACCAGTCACCAGCATTCCCGTGAGTTGTGCCCGGGGAGATTCCCTGTACCCGGGCTCCGGCTGACACTGGCGGAGAGGAGCGGAGCGGAGCGGAGCGGAGAGGCGAGGCTAGGCTACCGGGAGCGCTGCCCGCAGCCGGCGGGCCCAGGGCTGCCGTGCTCCATCTTCCACCCGAGCCAGGCTCCCTGGCACAGGGCACCACTCGCGTTTCTCCTTCTCCAAGAGCCCAGCTGGCCACAGGAGGCACGTTCTCCTCCGGGCTCCTATCCACAAGAGCAGCCGGACCCGCGGCCGGGACGCACCGGCCCTTCCCGAAGCCCCGAGCCGTCCCAAGGAGATCGCTCTGGTTACGGTGCTGGGCCCGGGCCCCGGCCCCGGCCCCGGCCCCCGGCCGGCACTTGACGGACGGGCGGAGGAGCCAATGGCGCTCGGGGCACATGCGCGCGGTAGCCAATGGGTGTCGGCGGGCGGTGCGGGGGCGGGGCCGCGGCGCTGGAGCGGCTCGTTGTGCGCTGCGGACGGATCGCCTCCCGCTGCCCGGGCCCGGCCGCCGCCGCCACAGGTGAGGCCGCGCGCGGGGCCGCGGAGCCGCGCCTGAACAGCCCCGGCGGCACCCGCGGGGCCGGCGCTGGCGGGAGCGTGCGACGGGGCCCGAGCG
>WAAE01005053.1:579279-671656 GCA_013400495.1 Nicator chloris
GGAGCGGAGCGGAGCGGAGCGGAGAGGCGAGGCTAGGCTACCGGGAGCGCTGCCCGCAGCCGGCGGGCCCAGGGCTGCCGTGCTCCATCTTCCACCCGAGCCAGGCTCCCTGGCACAGGGCACCACTCGCGTTTCTCCTTCTCCAAGAGCCCAGCTGGCCACAGGAGGCACGTTCTCCTCCGGGCTCCTATCCACAAGAGCAGCCGGACCCGCGGCCGGGACGCACCGGCCCTTCCCGAAGCCCCGAGCCGTCCCAAGGAGATCGCTCTGGTTACGGTGCTGGGCCCGGGCCCCGGCCCCGGCCCCGGCCCCCGGCCGGCACTTGACGGACGGGCGGAGGAGCCAATGGCGCTCGGGGCACATGCGCGCGGTAGCCAATGGGTGTCGGCGGGCGGTGCGGGGGCGGGGCCGCGGCGCTGGAGCGGCTCGTTGTGCGCTGCGGACGGATCGCCTCCCGCTGCCCGGGCCCGGCCGCCGCCGCCACAGGTGAGGCCGCGCGCGGGGCCGCGGAGCCGCGCCTGAACAGCCCCGGCGGCACCCGCGGGGCCGGCGCTGGAGGGAGCGTGCGACGGGGCCCGAGCGGCCGGGCCGAGGCCTGGGCCTGGCGGGGTAGTCCAGGCCTGCGGGGGGAGGGGCCGCGGGGCAGCGCGGGCCTGGGGCGGCGGGCGCTCGGCGGTGTCGCGGCCTCCGGCGGCCAGATGGGTACGGCCAGGGAACGGGTCCCGAGGCCACCGCGCTTGCCGTGGTAAGGCCGCGGGTCGCGGTGCGGCGATGCGCTGGGGGTCCGCGCCGCCTCTCAGGGCCTTTCTCCGTCCGGTTAATGGCCTCATCTTTCATGTTTATTTTTCCCGTGTGTGTGCGGACACAACTTTTAAATCTCCCACGTTGGTTAGGACTGGTACGTCCCCGTTGACTGGCGGTCCCCGAGGGCCCATGGCAGCGCGGTCAGTGCTGCTTGGCTTCAGTGCTGGCAGCGGATGCGATGATGGTGTGGCGAGTGCTTGGGGCCGCAGGAATCATGGCTAAAGCAGCAGCCACTGTTGTTTGTGCTTGTGGGAGCAGTTCAAAGCAGGGCGTTTGCTCTGTTTTAGCTGTTGGAAGAGGCGAGACTGTCCTAGGGGCCGTTTCTCGGCAGTACGCATGAAGGACATGCCGTGGAGAGGCGAGTGCTCCTGCTGCGTTCTGCACTGCTGGGAGTGCAGGAGCGTTTGTTGGGCACAGAGTTGTATCCGAGACTTCCTGGGAAAGGAAGCACACTTTGTTGCATGAGGACTTGCACTGGGATCCTGTTATCACTTAATGAGGCACCTGTGGAAAACAAAAGAGGAAAGAGCTGCGGAGAGTAGCGATGAATTTCTTTTGTTAACGCCTGTTATATTTGATCGCTTTTTGAGGTCTCTGTATTTTTGTTCATTTTATTCTCTGACTGTGGGTGTTGGCTGCTCATATTGCTTGGCTCTCACCTCTTTAGGAGCTGTTGTTTCCATGTACTCATGTTTTAACCACTTTTTTTTTTTTTTCCTGGAACTGTGTGAACAGTTCTGTGACTTTTGTATTCCCCATTACAACTANCTCCCGGAAGCCCCGAGCCGGCCCAAGGAGATCGCTCTGGTTACGGTGCTGGGCCCGGGCCCCGGCCCCGGCCCCGGCCCCCGGCCGGCACTTGACGGACGGGCGGAGGAGCCAATGGCGCTCGGGGCACATGCGCGCGGTAGCCAATGGGTGTCGGCGGGCGGTGCGGGGGCGGGGCCGCGGCGCTGGAGCGGCTCGTTGTGCGCTGCGGACGGATCGCCTCCCGCTGCCCGGGCCCGGCCGCCGCCGCCACAGGTGAGGCCGCGCGCGGGGCCGCGGAGCCGCGCCTGAACAGCCCCGGCGGCACCCGCGGGGCCGGCGCTGGCGGGAGCGTGCGACGGGGCCCGAGCGGCCGGGCCGAGGCCTGGGCCTGGCGGGGTAGTCCAGGCCTGCGGGGGGAGGGGCCGCGGGGCAGCGCGGGCCTGGGGCGGCGGGCGCTCGGCGGTGTCGCGGCCTCCGGCGGCCAGATGGGTACGGCCAGGGAACGGGTCCCGAGGCCACCGCGCTTGCCGTGGTAAGGCCGCGGGTCGCGGTGCGGCGATGCGCTGGGGGTCCGCGCCGCCTCTCAGGGCCTTTCTCCGTCCGGTTAATGGCCTCATCTTTCATGTTTATTTTTCCCGTGTGTGTGCGGACACAACTTTTAAATCTCCCACGTTGGTTAGGACTGGTACGTCCCCGTTGACTGGCGGTCCCCGAGGGCCCATGGCAGCGCGGTCAGTGCTGCTTGGCTTCAGTGCTGGCAGCGGATGCGATGATGGTGTGGCGAGTGCTTGGGGCCGCAGGAATCATGGCTAAAGCAGCAGCCACTGTTGTTTGTGCTTGTGGGAGCAGTTCAAAGCAGGGCGTTTGCTCTGTTTTAGCTGTTGGAAGAGGCGAGACTGTCCTAGGGGCCGTTTCTCGGCAGTACGCATGAAGGACATGCCGTGGAGAGGCGAGTGCTCCTGCTGCGTTCTGCACTGCTGGGAGTGCAGGAGCGTTTGTTGGGCACAGAGTTGTATCCGAGACTTCCTGGGAAAGGAAGCACACTTTGTTGCATGAGGACTTGCACTGGGATCCTGTTATCACTTAATGAGGCACCTGTGGAAAACAAAAGAGGAAAGAGCTGCGGAGAGTAGCGATGAATTTCTTTTGTTAACGCCTGTTATATTTGATCGCTTTTTGAGGTCTCTGTATTTTTGTTCATTTTATTCTCTGACTGTGGGTGTTGGCTGCTCATATTGCTTGGCTCTCACCTCTTTAGGAGCTGTTGTTTCCATGTACTCATGTTTTAACCACTTTTTTTTTTTTTTCCTGGAACTGTGTGAACAGTTCTGTGACTTTTGTATTCCCCATTACAACTAGGACGATGCACGTGTTCCGTAGTCCTTATCAAACCTGTAGAGTTGATGGGATTTCTTCCTGTTGAGTCCTGGGTTATGTCTGTGTGCATGATGAATAATAAAATCAAGAGTCCTGAGCCTGTAAGTCTGTGCTGCACGAGATGTTACTGTGAGTGTCCTGGTTTTTGTTCTGAAGCAGAGTAACTGTGTGTATAATGATCCCAGTGCTCCTGTGGTTTCCATGATTCAAGGTGTTCAGCGGTCCGGAGTTACAGCTGTGATTGCAGTAGGCTCTCCCCAGGCCTGACTGGAGTATGAACGGGAACATCTTAAGCTGGTGTGATTGTTAAATGTGTTGTACAGTGAGTTTATAGCCCTGCTGTGAGTGGTTCTGCAGGAGCAGATGAACTCTTTAGGGAGTTGTCTTGTGCAGTACCAAGTTTGTGAAAACAGAAGCAGCAGTAAGCACAGTCTGAATGGAAATGTGAATGTGTGTAGCAGGTTACTTATCCGTATTTGTTGAACAGTGTCTGGTGCTGACATGAAATTAAAGTGAAATATACTCTGTGCTCTGAATTCAAGTACTGTTTTCTTTCTGTTTCTTGCATGTTCTATCACTTTTTTTTTTTTTCCTGGAAAAAGCCCTCCTTGTCTTGACCTGAGACATGCCATTTTACTTTCAGAATCCATCTCTTTCAGCTGTTGTACCAGTCTACTTTCTCTCCTAAAGCTTTGGTCTCTGTCTTTTTTCTTGCTTATTTGTTGTGAGCTCTCTGAATTGATTCCCAAAGTTATTGCCTGTCACTCTGACCACATGTGGATAAGGTGTCTATGAAGTTGGTAGACTTTTAGTCACCAACTTTAGAAAGCTCAAACCTGCTATGTCTTTTCAGACTTCAAGAAGAAGTTTAGAGAAGCTGTTTTTTCTGCACTTCCAGGTGCTTTAGAAGCAGTCTGGAAGGCAGCGGCAGGAAAGTCCTGCCAATTTAAACATTTAGGGAGAGTGACAGAGTTCAACAAACAAGAGGTGATACATTTTGACTTGTGCTGAAAATGAACAGGGCACTTCTGTCTGATGTGCAGTTCTGTATTCAGGCACTTGCAACTTTCAAACTGCTGGCCTAAATGATCCATTTGATTATACAACCTCATTATATGTAGGTGATGTATGCAAAAATAGATTTCAATAGTTTTTCTTTTTTTCTGAGGGGATAGGGTGGAAATAAGCTGTACTGAGACAGCAGAGACATTCTTCATGTGTGTGGGTTTGCTGCCTTTGGGTTTTTTGTTTGTTTTTAATATTAGTACCAGTGGCATAGTACTACAAAGGTACAATTTTCTTATCTCCTACTGCTTCCATGGCCTCCATGTAGGAACACAGCAGCAAACCACAGTGTCTTACCAGGCCCTCAGAGATGGATTTTCAGCTAGTTGTTTTGTGCTGGTGAGCAAGTTGGATGCTTTCTTTTCCTCCTGCTATTCACTTGCATTCCTGCTCCATCAAGGTGAAAGTATCTGAAGATGGGTCAGGGTTATCCAAGGTTGGATCGATGTATGGAGCAGCTGTTGTCAGAAAGTGTCTGGAATCTACAATTCTTATGTCCACTTCTTCTCATCTTCTGCCCTCTCCCTCACAAAGGAATCATTCCCTCACAGCACAGTTGTCTCCAGACGTCTTTTGTGTAGGTGAAAAAATTGCCAAAGGCAGTTTATGGACGATCTGACACTGTCTAGAAAAAGGAAGGTAATAATTTTTTTTAATATCTGTTTATCATAAATCTGTTCTTTTTTTTAAAAATACCAGTGCAGAAGGTGAGATAGTCCAGGCTGCACAAAGTTCTTCGCTGTCTCTTCCTTGCATAAGAACTTGATAGTGTTAACTGGCAGCATCTTTGACCTGGGGGCAAACAGCTGTGGAATCACAGAATCCCAGAACGGCTGGAGTTAGAATGAGCCTTAGAGACCATCTTGTTCCACCCCCAGCCATGGTCAGGGACATCTTACCCTCTCCCAGGTTGCTCCAAGCCTTGTCCAACCTGGCCTGGAACACTTCCAGGGATGGAGCAGCCACAACTGCTCTGGGAAACCTATACCAGGGCATCACCACCCCCTCAGGGAACAATTCCATCCCAGTATCCCATCTAACCTTGCTCTCTGGCAGTGGGAAGCCACTCCCTGTGTCCTGTCCCTCCATCCCTTGTCCCCAGTCCCTCTCCAGCTCTCCTGGAGCCCCTTTAGGCCCTGCCAGGGGCTCTGAGCTCTCCCTGGAGCCTTCTCCTCTCCAGGTGAACACCCCCAGCTCTCCCAGCCTGTCCCCAGAGCAGAGGGGCTCCAGCCCTTGGAGCATCTCTGTGGCCTCCTCTGGACTGGCTCCAGCAGCTCCATGTCTTTCTTGTGCTGAGAAGTGTATTGTGCTGCTTGGAGGGTGTGGATGTGAAACTCTGAGCAGAGCCTGGTATCCTCTATCTGTCAGGGAAACCTGGGCTGTTAACCTGGGAAGATGGGAAAATCTGGATCTGGCAGCAGATGTTTAATGTCTCAGCCACAGGTTTCTGATTGCCCTTGTTCCTACAGCTCGAGCTGAGAGGGGCCCCGATCCCTGCCACGTGTTGGACCAGCAGTGGATGATAATTATGGCCAGCCTGTATCTGATTTCTGACAGCATCCCAATGATGATTAATTTTGTTCCTAGGAATTGAGTGTAGTTCATCAGACTGGTAAAGTAAGGTCATTGCTCTGAAGAATGCAGCTTGTTTTTTGGCCTCAAATGCTTTTGTCTCTGAATGGCAATATAAGCATTGACAAAAACACCTTGATGATATTATTATATGGATATGAATAAAAACAACTAAGGGAAGCATTTAAAACCCTTCCAGAGAAATTTGATTATTGCTAAGGAACATCTAAAACTGAATTGCTGAAAGACTAAAATTATGGCAGTTGAGATTTATTAGACCAAAAATGTGCATAAAACGAAGTTTATGCCCAGTGTTTATAAAACAACATTTAAAAAAAAGAGCTTAAATTATGTTGTACTGAAATCAGTGATTAAGCATATGGAAATAGAATTTGTGGAAATGCAGCAGCAGATTTTAGTAATGACCACTTCTGGTGCTGAGCTATTTTTACTGACAGAAGTGTTGGAATTTAGGTGCAGTCGAGCTGAGGAGAACAAGGGTAGTGTCCTCATTTCAGGTGTGCAAAGGGGAAAAGAATCAAAGAGATGAGATCTGTTACCGCTGGAAAACCCAAAGGGTTGGCAAGTAGAAAGGGTTTGCTTGGTTGCCAAATTTACAAACGGAATTTCCGTATCAGTGTGGAAGGATCATATATGTACAGCATCTGTGACAACATTCAGAGTTTCAGGGTAAAAGAATCTTCCTGCCTAAAGACAAACTTTTTCTTTTAATGACCTTCAGTAGCATGTCAGCACTGAGTTTCATTTTTGTGGGGAGAGAGAGGAGAGTTAAAATGCCAATTGAATCAAACTGAGTATTGAATTTAAAGTTTTCCTGTTTACTGATTTAAAATATTGTGACTGCAGAGGAGAGGAATGCAGGTAAGCGAGAGACTATTAACCTGATTGATTGCTCTGGGACAGTAGAAGGAGAACTAGGGTAACTAGTTTGGGGAAAGAATCTGTGACACCTCACTTTCTGCCTTTAAATTTCCATGTATATTCAATCATCATGTTCACAGTTCAGGAAGATGGCTTTTCCAGCAGAACTTAGGATTCATACTCATGAATATAGCTGCCACTCAGCCTGACCAAGGAAAGGTGAGACCAAGACTTCTTGGACTGTAGTCACAGACTTTTGGAAACAGCATCAGGCACCTCTGAAACATGGGCACACTCCTTCATACCTGACTTGATTTTATTTGTAAGAAAAGCATTACCCTCTGCCCTCACAAATGTACTGTGAAATAATCTGTTGGAAGACTTAGACGTGTTACTTGGATCTGAGTTGAGGCTTTGAAGTGTATGACCTGTGTGACCTTCAATTCTCAACTTCATTCTCTTTTCCCTCATACACTGTATAAGTGCTGTTCTTGAATTTAAAAGACAATCTGGATTTTGTTATTTCTCCCTCCCCCAAATGGCTTTTGATGTTTGGTCAAGATTTGATGGGAATTTGAAGGACTAGTGCATGAAGGCATGGTGAATCAAATACCAACAGGGCTTGCACTGCGCTGTCCTTGTCCTATGGTCTCTCTGTGTGTTCATGGAGAGGTCTGTGCTTGTAGGGTGCAATATGGAGAGCTGTTGAGGACATGAAAAGAGTTTTTATAAAGAATAAAAGGTGTTTCCTTGTAGATTATGGGGAAAGGCTCTGTGATGTAGAGAGATCTGGATTAAGTAATCGAGAGAGATGTGTTCTGACTGTGGGGTGCTAGGAAGCTCTTTTCTTTTTCTTGGGAGGCAGGTAGGCCTAGGGGAGGGTTTTCTGCTGGTGTGGCTATTCAGGTGAAACCTATTCTGTTCCTTACAGTGATTTCAGAGGAGAAAGTATGTGGCTTTTACTTGCCCCAGTGTCTATCCTTCTCTGTTGTGATTAAACTCTTGCTTCTCAATCCTGGCATGACAGCTGCCTGCAAAGCAAATTTTTGCATGACAACACTGTGTTGAATAGTTCTTGCAAACTGTTTTCCTGAAGCAGTTTAAATTCATGGGGGCTCTTCAAGCCCTTCTACGTGTGTGGCATTGGTTTTGACATGTGTTCCAGCCTGGACATCTCAGCACCTCTGCACCTGCCTTCTGGGTTGGTTTGGCACTTGCCTGAATGTAGTAGTGTCCTTTTTGTTCTGTTTCAGGTGTGGTCTCCAGGAAATGGCTCAGCAGCTTAAGACAAGATTGTAGCTTCTTAGTCATGACTCTGGGGGGGGAGGCATGTCAACAAATATCTGTGTGCTGGAGAAACAGAAGGGCTCTAATAGCCTTGAGGTTCTACTTGAAGCACCCCATTTAGATTCTTAAATATAGAGGCAGAGCTCAAGCATAAACCTGTGAGACTGAACTGCGACTTGATGAAACAGCTCATGGGCAGAACTCTACAGCATCACTGGTTTCAGAGTTCCTGTTCATTTACCACTGACAACACCAACAAGGAGATTTCACCCATTCAGGGACTTTGTCAGGCACTGTCCACTGAAGCCCTTCCTGTACAGAGCATCCTGGGTGATGCTGACTTGCACTTCATTGCAAAGAAAGATGGAGGTTTTGGGTGAGTAGCTGGGTCAGCAGCCTCAGGTCTGCTGTGGTTTAAAGACGGTGCTGTACTCACTGTGGCCCATTCCCAGTGCTCCAGTCAAGGTGCCACGAGCTCTGTGTCACAGAGCTTGTTGATCCAGGAAGAATTTCCCATCTTAAGTTCTGCACTAGCTGATCCATCATCCATCCTACCTGCAGAGCTGTCTCCATCTCTGGGGACCCCAGCACAAGAAAGACATGGACCTGTTGGAGTAAGACCAGAGGAGGCCATGGAGATGCTCTGAGGACTGGAGCCACTCTGCTCTGAAGCCAGACTGGGAGACCTTTGGATATTCATCTGGAGAAGAGAAGGCTCCAGGGAGAGCTCAGAGCCCCTGGCAGGGCCTAAAGGGGCTCCAGGAGAGCTGGAGAGGGACTGGGGACAAGGGATGGAGGGACAGGACACAGGGAATGGCTTCCCACTGCCAGAGGGCAGGGTTAGATGGGATATTGGGATGGAATTGTTCCCTGTGAGGATGGGGTGGTCCTGGCACAGATTTCCCAGAGTAGCTGTGCCTGCCCCTGAATCCTTGGCAGTGTTCCAGGCCAGGTTGGGCAGGGCTTGGAGCACCCTGGTGTAATGGAAGGTGTACTTGCCTGTGGCAGGGGGTGGAATGAAATGGTCTCTAAGGTTCCTTCCAAGCCAATTATCCTGGGATTCTGTGAGCGTCCATATAGGTATCAACATAGTAATTTGTGACCCCAGTAGTGGTCTGCTGCCTTTTTAGTCCTGTGAACAAGGTGAAGGTAGGCAAATCTCTTGTCTGATGTTGAAGACAGTTCTTCTTGCCAGTGTTCTCGTTTCTCATGATCTCCACAGATCCATACAGGTTTTCCTTCTTAGCAAACATCTTACAGTGAAATAATTAATAGCAGTGATTCCTCGAATTCTGGATGGAGATACAGACTGTCATTGGGAAAAACCTTTTATTGGTCTATTGCCAGAGCCATTAGACCTGTGGGATCTGGTGTGCTTTTATGAGAAGGTGATTGTCATGGTCAGTGCAACATTTCTGAAAATGATGCCCATGCCCATGAGAGCTTTTCAGTCCAGTCCTGGGAGTGCTGGCCTGGCTGAGGGTGCCTGAGCAGTCATTGACACAGGTAGTGAAGTGTTGGGCTGCATGGATTTGAGCACCTCCAGAATTAGTGGAAAATTCAGGCACAGCACATATGGTTTCCATTGTTGCTCTATGCACCCTTGGCATTGTAAGTTTTAGGACATCTTACCCAAGGATGAAGGTGGCTGCTGCCTTTTCAAATAAGCTTCTACAGCATTTGGTTATTAAAAAAAAAAAAAAATTGTCATTTTAGGAAGTGCAGTGGAACCTAGTCTTAAAGTTTTAGTTTTTTGAGACATAAAAATGAAGGCCTGTTTTGGAAAGGTTGCAAACTACCAGTCTCTTTTCAGTCAGCCTTCCCAAATGGAGCTGTTGGGCCTTCTTGCCATCATTGACCTGTCCACTGAGAATATAAATTCATTTAGTCTATTGATTTATGTCATTGTGGATTGACAAATGTCAGTTAATGAAGTTCTAGATACAAATTAGTGTCTAGGCCTGGTTCTCAAATCTGGAATATTTACTGATAGAAATGGATTGTTATCTCTTTGGTAAAGAAAGACCAGGGCATTCCCTCAGCGTATTTCAGTGAGAGCAGAATAAAAACTTTTTTTCCGGTGTAGCATTGCTTGTTTCACCCATGACATCTTATGGCTCCTTTTCTTTTTGAACATCCTTGCAGTATGCAGAGGTTACAGTTCTTCAGGGGCTCTTTTTAACTTTGCTGGCATGAGGACTGTTCACCTGTTGAGAAATACACCTGGTGCAGGTGGGCTGTGTGGCAGTGTGAGCTGCAGGTTGTTCTGGGAGGGGGTTCTTCAACTCTGACAGACTTGGGGTCGTGACCATTTCTCTGGGCAGCCTCTTCCAGAACCTTTTCCTAATATCCAACCTAGCTCTCCCTGATGCATTGAGAAGACCCTGGACTAAGCATCAGCATCACAATGGGCACAGACTGGGACGGGGCACAGCCCAGGGGAGCTTTGTCTGGGGTCCCTCCCCAGCGGCACCTGCTCGAGCTGTTCTGTGTCACTGCACCACAAAGGAACCAGAGTCTGGGACTGTATGGGAAACATAGGGCCGAGCTGGTGAGAGGAGCTGGTCTGACTGGGGGAGTATGGGGTGTGTGGGGAGTCACACGTGGTCTGTGGGGTCACTGGAGCCACCGCTGCAAAGGGGCTTTGTTCCTAGCAGTGACAGTCTGGGGCAGTGCCAGTGGGACCCCCTGAGTGGCATCAGACCGGTCAAATGGGGGAGTTTCCTTAGCACCTCACCAGCAGGGGAAGTGCTTTCCCACTAACTTCCAGGCTGGCTGGACAGTGTTGGTCCTGCAGCAGATTGTGTAAGTGCTCAGCAAGAGATCAGGAAGAAAGAAGCAAATTCTCTCTCAGTGCTCTGCTCCTTTAGCTCTTCTCTGTGCCGTTATTGCTCCTGCATGCTTTGTTCCCGGTATCCCACGGAAACGTTTGCCACGCCTGTATGCAAGGGCTTCCTATGTTTGCTTTCTGAAAGCCTGAAGAAAAGCAGGTGGAAGCTTCCTTCCCACCTTTTAATGGCTCTGAATCAGCACTGCCCCAGGCACTGCTAGGGTGTCCTGGGAGATGTAGACTGTGAGTATTGCAGACAAGTTGGAGAATGTGGGACAATAATGGAAAGTCAGTAGCCACTTGCCAAACTCTTGTCAATTCTGCTTTATGCCAGATATGAGTGTGGTAACTTGCTATCATGGTGTGCTGGGAAGGTTTCTTTTCTTGGTGTCCTACTGTGGTGCCTCCTTTTCAGGCAGCAGATACACCCTGGAGAATTAAACCCAAAACCCCAATCTTTTAAGTGTCTGTTCTTGAAATCATTACAATATATAGCAATTTCTTAATCTCAGCAGCAGGAAGGATTTCTATCATAAATAAAGGGCAAATTTGGTTAAAATGAAGGTAATTTTAACTTTTTCCTCTTAAAGGTGGAAAAATCTCAATGTTACTTCCTTTGCTTACTAAATATTCTATTTGTGCTGTAGAACTTGCACTCATCAACATATTGGTGTGTTCTACTTGTAGGGCTTGAATTTTGATGAGGGCAAAGGCAAATGAAGTCGCCTTCTATTCACATAATTCTGAAAATGTGCATTACGTGGTTTGATTACTTAGACACGGTGACCAGAGACAGTTCAGCTGTTTGAGTGTTGTTTACCAGAACAGGAAACATCTCTGAGATTGTGCTCAGCAAGTTCTGACAAAGCCAGGAGGGAATGTGTATTTAATGACAGAATTTGCAGTACAACTGAGATGACGTGGCAGCTTAAATATTGTCTGCTGAGGGGAGCCTCTTCCCCTGCTTCCATCTTAGCAGTGCCTCCCCCTGCTCTCCTATCCTGTGGCATGAACTGGCGCTTATTTTGCTGCAAGGAAAGCAGGTTAAAACTGCTGACACAACAAAAAGGGCTTCCCCCTGTATGGTTTTCCATTGCTTTCACAGTACAGATTGGTTAGCCCATGGGCAGAGGGTGCTGGAATGGGTTAGTGTTGACACTTGAAACACAAAAATGGGGGTAGAACCTGATCTGTGGGTGAAGGGGAGCAAGAACTGCCAGCTCTTAAAACCTCAACACATGTTGAAAAGATAAAATTCAGTTCAAATCCATACTGTGTTAAATCTCAAATTAGCATAAGTTTTCTCATGGTTTGTTCTATAATGATGTGCTCAGTATTTGTTTAAAAATTTGACCTTCGCTGTCAGACGTGAATTAACAGCAGCTGCTGTTGAAGGGCCTGGAAGTCCCTTCATGCGGGGAGCATTCCCTTTCTAGACTGAGGATTTCTGGTTGCTGTTTCTGACTTCTTCCATTATTCAACTTCTGGCTGTCAGTAGTGGTGCAGTCTGTGGAAAGACTTGTCCTTCAGCAGATCCAGATAGGTAGATCATGTTGCAGCAAGAGGGTTTAGATATCCTGATTTTGACTGACTTCAAAGTAGTTGAAGTGCTTCAAAAACTAGGATTCTGGCAAGCCATGAGCAGCTTGAATCTGGTGTGTTTTAGTTGTAGGTCAACTAAAATATCAAGATTCAGTCCCTGATGGTGGACTAAGGCAGAGAGTATCTTCCTGTGATAGGAATTCCGGATGTTTTCTCAAGGCTTGCTTTAAAAAGCCAGCAAAAATAGAAACTCTACCAAATCCTCAATATGCCCCCAAGTCAGTGTGCAGCACAGACTCACTGATTTCATACACACTGTTAAAGCAGCACCAAAGGCAGCATTAAACAGTAAAAGGCCTTGAGGTGCGGGATTGACAACATTTACAGGGGAAAACATTCAGAAAATTAATAGTCCCCAGTTGAAACACTGAACTGGGTCAGATCTTGCTGCTTGTCTCCCTGTCTGAAAGAGTTCTGGGCACAGGGTTGGAATTCAGGTTGAGGTGGCAGTTTGGTTGTGGCTGGTCAAGTACCTGGGCATGGGAGACCTGATTTTTACCTTGGCTGTTGGAAATACTGTGATGTTTACAGGAATGTCTTCAAAATCTATCTTTTAATGCTTTTTATTAATGTAAAAAAATAGAAATCCTGAGGAGCTCTTTAATGGTACATAGGTCCATAAAATGTCGTGTTTGTGTTTTTGAAAGAATGAATTGTTCTTGAATTTTCAACAAATAGTGTTTTGTTTTCTGAGTTGAAAAAATGCATTGCTGAAGCAGTGGCTTGTTCTCAGTTTTTTAAATAAACATTCAAACTTATTTCAGGTGGAGGAAGTTTGATTTATGGAAATGTGAAGATCTAAACCTCACTGAGGATTTTTTTCACTTTGCAGATATATTGTAAAATGTCCAATGGTTATGAAGATCACATGGCTGAAGATTGCAGAGATGATATTGGTAGGACAAATTTAATTGTGAACTACCTCCCTCAGAACATGACACAGGATGAATTACGGAGTCTGTTCAGCAGCATTGGCGAAGTGGAATCTGCAAAACTTATTCGGGACAAAGTTGCAGGTATGATTTAGTATTTCAGAAATTGTCACCTTGTGCTAGACTGCTCAAGCCAATATTAGGTTGAATACAACTTAATGTAGAAATACTAAATATTTGTGTGTGTGTAATCAAATTATTGACAAGTGTAGCAATATACAGCTGGTTTAAGACAAGTTTACCTGGAACTCCAGTAATGCCAGGCTTGGGCATTGGGGGGGATGGAAGGCTCAAGGATAAGTTAATGACTTTTATGTGTATGGCTAAGAATTCTAAGAAGTACAGTTCCCAGATTTGAACATTAATAGACAGGTCTAAAACTGGTTTATATTTAGTCCCCAGCTGATTTATTCTTCCTACAGTCTGAGTGTTTTTGACTCCACCTGAACTCTGAATATACAAACAAACCTTTTATTCTGATTTTGATCAGTGAAATAAAGGTATGCTGAGGTTCTGAACTGGCTGTAGGTCTTGTGAAACTTAACTTGTAAGTTCCTTAAATACGATTGGTAGAAGTAGCTTTAAAATATGAGAGGAATGAATTGTTCTGACTTGTGGAACTTAATGATTCCTTGAAGCACAACAAATGCTGACAGAGCAACTGCTTCCATATCTGTTTAGTTGCAGGAGGTTTTAACTGCTCTCTGAAGAGGTTTTAATCCTTGCACTGTTAAAATACTTCATTTACAGGTATTGGTTATTCTTATTCAGAATTTGCAGTGAGGATTGGATTCAGTGAGAGCACTTGCTTGGTTCTGGAGGGGAAAAAAAAAACTGCTGTTAACTAGCTGTGTGCTGGTGTTTGTTTCCAGCCTGCAGCTCCCTGCTTGTGGAATTCTGTGCTGTACATGCTCAGTGTTGTATTTCAGAATCCAGCAATACTGATTGTTATCTAATCAGTAACAGAACTGGCCTGAGACTGCTCCCCAGTCTGTAAAAGCTGCTTGGGAGCCGATGGAATGCATGAGACCTCTTTGTGCGGCATCTTTAGTGCTGTATTTGCTTGACAATACCCGTGAGAACTGAACAATTAAAAACTTCAGGGTTTCCCTTCCAGGTAGCCTCTCTGATTTCCATGTCTCTGGCTTTCCTGATATCTTACAGATGAAGTACCTCATGATGCTGTCTATCTAAATCTGTACTTAAGGAATGTTTATGTTCAGTCATGATAGAATAGTTACATAAATACTGATTCCTTTGAATGTTTTGGTAGGTGAGTGTTTGTCCCAGACGTTGTCATGTGCTTTGCAGCCCTTAGAAGTTGGGGCTTACTCTGAAGGCTGGTTTTGCAAGGAATAAGACCCCTTGCTTAATGATAGCAAGTCATAGCTGACCCGTGCCTTAATCTGTAAAATAAGCACAGAATCACCTGTGTGGGAGGGAAGGATGTTTTCAGTGGGAAGCAAGAGATTCATCAGTGCCTGAAGTTGAGAACCTGCTTCACACTGTTACCTGTAGCATCAAACACTCTGGTTAACTTTAACTTGTAACTTGACAGTGCTGGGTAGTTTGATGTCCAAAACATAGACTTGTGTGCTCAAGGTTGTTCTTATCCTCAAGAATCAAAAGTAAAATTGCTGTTATTGTTGCAGACAGTCCTTGAGTGCCTGTGGACAGAACACTGGCTTTTCTCTAAAGTGTTTGCAGGTGCTGGATTCTGTGCAGCCACTGTGGTCATGCCACTGAATTCTGTTGCTACTTAATTTTTCATTTACTTGCAACACTATTAGGAGCAGTTACCAGTCATCTCCACGCTTACTGATAGTCCTGGAATATCAGTGCCAAAGAACTGGCTCCTTCAGAGCATTTTTTCTTCTTCTTGCTTGTGTTTCTGCCCCTTGATGTTCACATTATATTCTGTATTCTCAAACTCTCAGTTAAACAGATGCCTGTACACCTGTCCCTGAAGAGAAAAATCCTGTGCCACAGTTCTGCTTTTCTTGTGCCTCCACTTGCATTTCTCTGACCTCGTGGCAGACAGCAGGAAACTGGAGCTGCAGAAAAACCTGTTCAGCTCCCTGACCTTGGTTTCTGGTCAGATAAGTCATAATACTGGCATGTGAGATAGAGCGGATTGAGTGACCCACACAGGAGGGAGGGAACCTTTTGCTTTTGTTGGAATTAGACTTTTTGGATCAGTTGAGTTCTTTCCAGTGAAGTCATAGTTTTTGGTGCCCCCATAAAGTTTTAATAATCAGAGTATTTTGTCTTTGAAGTTCCCTTTATTCTTTGTGTTTGCAGAGATAAAATCAATGTTTAGTTGATAATGCTTGCTTTTTGTAAAACATTGAACAATACATACATTTCTTCTCAATTTATTGTCTGTTAACGTAATGTGGGGCAGAAAATACTTCTGCCTGGAATGCAGTTTTTCGTGACTTATTGAACTAGGATAAGCTGTCTGGAGACTGATTACTGGGATTCAAAATTGATTTGAAGGCCAAAGTTTGGGGTTTTTTGAGCAAAGTGTTTTATTACGATCATTACCTTTGTTGTTACATTTTGCTTCAAATACAGCAGAGTATTGAACAATCTGTGTTCCTTGTGTTAGGTTGTGGTTATAAAATGTAGAGAAATTCCTTGAAGCCTCCAGACTGCTCACCCTTTATCTCACTTCTGATGTGCATTACAGGAAGGTGAAAGTAGCAGCAAACCATGGTGTCAGTTCACATTCCTTACCAGGAGCTTTTGGTTTTGTGTACATATTTATAATTGATAAAGGTGTGACTGTGTTTCTGGTTTATTGTTTGAGATGTGCCAGCTTCCCTTTCTGTTTTTTTCTTTTTTTTTCCAGTACCTGTACAGAGAAACTTGTGCACAGTAGATGAGCATTAGAAGGATGCAGGGCTCCTCCTGATCATACTGGAGGAATAGAATGCTGGGCTTTTTATTCCCCAGTTGGTGTAGTGCATTCCTTAGCACTTCTACACATGGTTTGCTTGACTTGTGATGAGTGAATCAGTACTGGGGGTCAGCAGGCAGATACTGGATTGTTGCTGTGCTGCTCACTGTACCTGTGTTTATGGCGAGTATGTCTTGGACATCCAGGATTTTCATAAGGGAATTATAGAATTCACTGGACACTGTTCTTTCTGTTGGATCTTAATCAAATACCAGCCATGCCTTGGGGCTTTGAACCCCAGGGAAATGTTAAAGGCTGATTTCTGCTTTCCAGTGTAGTATGGCACAGTGTCCAGCCTGCAGTGACTTTCTACTGGTGCATCTCCTGGCCTATCATGATGATTGCTGAGGTCTCTGAGTAGCCATTGACCTGATTCCATCAATTAAATCCTCTCTTTCTGTGGCTCTAGCTCATGAGGCTGAGAGCAAGAAGTCTGGGGTTGGTCCAGTTGGCCTGCACTGATCAGACAGTAGCCCTGCAGTGTTGACTGCAGACACAGCAGGACCAGACTTGTACTCTGCAGTGAATCCCTCTCCAGGGATGTGTATGATGTTAAATGTCCACTTCCTTGGAGCAACTGCCTCGTGCCAGATATGATCCAACAGAAGAAATTTGTCTTGTGCTGTATTTTGCATGGGGGATGTTTGACTTTGCTGCAACATCTAGGTTCTGGGGTCTGGCTTTCCAGCCATGGTGCTGGGCTGGACTCCTCTAACAGGTGAGTTTTTAAAAAACATTTCTCCTTCAGTACGTGTTAAAGCAGGAATCCAGGCCTCTGGGCTTGCTCAGTTTCTTGCAGCACAGATGCTGATGGCTTGTTGTGTCAGGATGTCTGACTGTGCACAGCATGGATGCTTCTGCTCAATAGCTCTATGTTTTCCAGGAGAGTCTGGTCATCTTTAGCCTGCTGTCCCTGCAGCTGTACACAGGCTGTTAGTCCTTCTGGATCAAATGCTGAAGCTGAAAGTTAGCTGGTCATGGGTGTTTTAGTTTCTCTGTTTTTCCCCTACTCTGCTGAAGTATTGGTACTTTCAAACCTGACTGTCCTAAAGCTCTGAAACGGTTGAGTTAAACTGCTTTTTTGTGAAATTATTAAAAACAAGAAGCTGCCAAACTCATGTGCAATGGCAGCACATGGTAATATTAAAAATAATACTCCTGCTTATTGGAATAATTGTGTGAGCTGTGGGGTGTTCCCACCTGTGATACTGTATGTAACTGTCCTCAGAGTTCAAGGGAGAAGAATTCAACAAAACTGCCACAAAGCTGTGTTGGGGGAGTTTAAACTGGGTATTAGGAAGAGTTTCTTCCCCCTGAGGGTGCTGGGCACTGCCCAGGCTCCCCAGGGAATGGTCCCAGCCCCAAGGCTGCCAGAGCTCCAGGAGTGTTTGGATAATGCTCTCAGGGATGCTCAGGGTGGGATTTTTGGGGTGTCCGTTTAGGGCCAGGAGTTGGAAGGGCCCCATGGGGACCATCAGTCCAACTCAGAGTATCCTAGGATTCTATTCTAGGATACTGTGAACCCTTTTTCCCCATGTGTTTATGGTCTCAGACTTCTATGGCATCTATTTATTGCTCCTGACACCATATCCCTGCTCTGAGCCCCTGGTGACAGGTTGCTGTGCACACCTCACTCTGTGAGGGTTCCTTCTGACAGTGATTGATTTTGTAAAGAAGGTATCCAGCTTCCTGAGGGTTCCTGTTGCTTCCCTCACACCTTCTGTACTGCCTGAGCAGGGACTGTTCTCCCTCTGGTACTCATGTCTTCCTACTCTAGGAAGTGTAGGATATGATCCTTCACACTCTTCCAAAGGCTCTGTCTGTACATGGGCTTCCTCTGCACTCTCTGCATTTGCTTCTGTCAGTGTGAATTCTGATGGAACTCACTAAAGTCAAACTCTGTGATCAGCAGCTGTCGGGGCAAAGGGATCTCTCCACTGCTGCTGGGAATTGTGGAGCAGAAAGGACATTTTGAGGTGACTTGTTGAGGTTGTTTGCAGGAATTTGAGGTCCATCTCAAACATTGCTGTTGTAATGGCTCACTCTCTGCAGGTGTGCCTGGGACATGTGGCTTACAGGACCAAAAGAAGCTGCTTTCAGATAGTTGTAATTCCTCAGGAATGGACATAAAATAAAGTTTTATCGTTTCCCTGCCTTTTTCTTTTCATATCTTCTCTGGAAGACTCACTCTCAGAAATTATGCAGCTAAAAAAGAAATTAATGTCCTTGTCCATGTGAGCTTTTCCAGCAGAAAGGGGAGGAGGATTTTACTGCCCAGCTGTCGGGTGCTGCAGGGTGATGAGTAGCTCCAGTTCATGTGACAGGGCAACCACTCATTTCAGCAGTGCAGTGAACTCAGTCTAGAAATGGAATTCTGAAGTGTTCGTATTTGTGGCAAATGCTTAAGTATTCTCTTTGGCTGAAATAGTTTCCTTTTGCATGCAAAACACCTATGAAATTGTTTATGCAGTTTTGCTGTTAACTGTGGAATTGGAATGCATCATTACCTCTGGATTTTTTTTTCTAGCTCTTTAATCACATTTGGTGGTATGTGATTTCTTTAAATGTGCATTCAAGAATGCCTTCTGGCAATAGTTAACTTAATGAGAAGTGCAAATGGTTTGCAGACAAATTGCCCAAATACTGAAAATGTGAACACCAGCTTTGCCAGCTCCACTTAATTCCCTTTGTCATAAAGGTGGCCACATAAACTGCCTCAGAGGTAGTAAGTGAGTTCTCTCAAGGGTATAGGAATATAGTTAACCTAAATCAGAGAATCCTGGAATATCCTGAGTTGGAAGGGACCCACAGGGACCATCAGTCCAACCCCTGGCCCTGCACACACACCCCAACAATCCCACCCTGAGCATCCCTGAGAGCGTTGGCCAAACGCTCCTGCAGCTCTGGCAGCCTTGGGGCTGGGACCATTCCCTGGGGAGCCTGGGCAGTGCTCAGCACCCTCGGGGGGGAAGAACCTTTCCCTGAGCTCCATCCCAAGCCCTGGCATAACTCCAGCCCTTCCTGGGCTCCTGTCCCTGTCCCAGAGCAGAGCTCAGCCCCTGCCCCTCTGCCTCTCCTCAGGAGGAGCTGCAGCCCCTGAGGAGCCTCCCCTCAGCCTCCTCTGCTCCAGCTGAACGACCCAAGTGCCCCCAGCTGCTCCTCAGACCCTTCCCCTCCAGACCCTTCCTCATCTTTCTAGCTCTAAAGGTTGCCTGGGTTCTTTCAGAGGGATCAGAGCACAACTAGTAGAAGCAACAGCTGCAGCAGCAGTTCTTCGGCTCTGCGTCTCAGTATTTGGGGCATATCTGGGGTTGTCAGTGAATTTCTGGTAACCCTCTTATGGCCCAATGTGCTGACTGCTGTCAGGAGGGGATAGCTGCAGCACACCTGGACTTGGAGCAGGTTGCTCCGAGCGTTTTCAGGTGTACTTGACCAAAAGGAGGTTGGAGTTTTTGTTCTGGTTGACCCCTGCTTGGGGACAGTCAAGCACTTGTTTAGCTGTTGCTTAGGCTAGGCCTGCGTGGCAGTCTGGCCTAGAGCAGAGCTTCTGGAGGACTGTGAGCAGGCAGAGCAGGGCAGGGACCAGGCACTCTGCTGTGTTCAGCCCATGGGTACTCAGGGCTGGTGATGATGTGCTGTGGTCTCCAGTCGTGGCAGCACCTATTCCTGCAACAGCAGAAGCCTTGGCCAGAGAAAAGGTACCTTGACTGAAAAGGGTGGTGGAGCTGTGCAGGGAGCTGGGGCCTCTCACTCGGACTAGGCAGATGTGTTCTTAGTGCTGCAGGTGAGGAAGGACCTGTGTCACCAGGTGAAGGGCCTTGTGGATATGTTGAAAACCAGTCCTTGAGTTTGGGGATCATCAGCACAAGGTGCAGCTGAAGGGACGTCCTAGTGAAGTACCCAAAGGTTTGACATCAGGGCCAAATCTGTTAGAAATGTTGGTCGCTGGACTAGCTGATGGTTCCGATGGCACATGGTGTGCTGTGATGCCAGACTGGGAACAGTGACTGGTCACCAGGTGGTGGTGCTGCCACTCAGAGGGACCCTGAGAGTGTTCTCTGAAAGCTTTGAGGCAGGGTTGGCACAACAGGCAGTGACTCCCTGCTGTTTTGGGGTCATGGATGTCCTTCCACTCTGTCTGGATACACTGAGAGGGTTAAAAATATCCCTCCTTATGGTACAAAAGCCAAAAAGGCCAAGAGAACTGTACAGACCATTCTTGGCTCTGCTTCCTTTGCTTTTTTTCCCCTCATCAAGCTATACAAATAAACCATGTAGCAACATCTTTGGTTGTGTTATAATATTTTCCAGCATGTTTTTAGTGGGAGTTACTGTTCCATATCTTGCAATACTTTCATTCTCTTCCAATGGAGCAGCTGCATTTCTGCAGTGTAACAATTGGGTTCAGCTCAGCCTGTGATCGAGGTGACTGAGTACTCGCTGAGGTTTTTTTACTGTAATGTTTGCAGCTAAAAAGTGTCATTATTTGAAAGTTGCAGTTTCTTCCTCAAGAGGAGGAAGAAGTGAATTTTTGAGCCCTCAGCATCTTGAACAGTCAGATTCTTGTTCCAATAACAGGTGCACAAATTCTGTCCTGTTTAAAGAAATGAGATCTTGCAGGAAGTAGGCAGGCACTTACCTCCCAGATTCCCTCCAAAAAACAGCCTGTGGTATTTCTGCACAGTTTTGGGCCTGGTGTTTTCTGTGTTAACTTTACAAATCCTTTTCACTTCACATAATCTCAGATGCTGGCAGTTCATCTGATGGTTGCTGAGGTCTGTGAGGTCTGAGGTCTCTTCATCTGAAAAAGGAGCCGTGGAGCATCTGAAATTAAATCTTGATAGAGAAATGTTCTGGAACTGAGAGAAAGGAAAAAATAAAAAGAGAACATACAGAAATGATAATTATGCAGAAAGGCTTTGTGAAATAAAATTAATTACTAAAAAAACCCCCCAGCCTTTTATTTTCAGGGTTTAAAGCTGTTACTCTTATGGTTGAATGTTTGCAATATTGTGGGAATGTTGAGATCCCTGTGAGCTCTCTGAACCAGAGTTGACAACAGACTTTTGTCAAGTTAGCTTTGTAGCTTTTGACTTTTTCCCAAAGAGGTGTCTGTTTGAGTTGCTTGCATTCATCTGTTTCAAGGCAAATACCACTGATTTTACGTAAGAAGGAGAGGCAGCTTTATTTGTAGTTTGTAATGTTTTGCTGAGTTGTTTAAGGGTCAGGCTTTCCAAATCAGCTAAATGTGCTTTTGCCCTTAAACTTCTATAAATGAGACTCTTCATTGGTTGGCTGTGAACAGAGTTGTGTCCTAAAGTCATGGGAAGCAGTGGGGACACATTCTGGAGTAGAAAGACATTATCAATATAACTAGATATTTTCTTTGTTTCCTTGCTAGTTACTTTCTGTTGCCATCAAGTGTCTGTTCAGTAGGATATGCTGGTTTGAAGTCTCGAGCAGAAGTGGGAATTGGCTCAGTGAGCAGTCTAGGTCTTAGTCACAGGAACTGCATCAAAGCTGGGTTCAGGTCCTATAGAAGGAAGATCCTGAGCTGGTGCATAGACCAACAATAAAAGGTGAAACATCATGGAAATGCTTAAATATAAACCTAAACTCTCAGCTATGTACTCTGTGTAGGTGGAGCATGGTGCAGTAATTGCCAGTGTAGTGTTGGTCTGAGTGACCCAGCACTAAAACAGCACAGCACTTCCCAGGGCTCTCTCTCTCCAGGTTAGGCACAGATATTGGGTTGTCTGGCTGTGCTGAACTTTGCCCCTAGCCCGACACAGACACGACTGTGGCGTTTCTGGTGCTGTCTTGGTATTTCAGGGACTAAAGGATAGTTTTGGGCAGCATTTATGATGTAACTGGAGATGAGGTAGATGAAAGTATTTCAGAATGATTAATTGTTACTTCAACAAATTCTTTGGGTAAACAAAAAAAATACTTGCTTCCATTTCCCAAAATCTCCATAGGAGATGGCAGAATATTTGTGGTAGGCAAAGTAAAACTGAAATTTACAATTAGGTGCTTCAGTATCTGCACTGAAGCTCCTGTACTCAGTTATGTTTCCGGCAGTGTGTTTTCTGGAACTCACTGTGGTCACCACAGCACAAATGGTTGTGTCAGAAACACAGCAGCTGCTCAGTGTCACTGGCGGGTTGATGAGAAGATATCACTGAACTGTGGGCTAGGGGACTGGATAAGAGAAAATTTTTGATTCAAACTATGTGTTTTTGTCGCTGTTGGACACAAAAAGACCAACACAATCTCCACAAAGTCAGAAGGCTGAATAACTAAATTTATTAACAAGTCAACCCTTTTTATAGAGGGGTACGATAGAGCTGGACCTAATTGGTCCTTGATTAACACACCATCACCATGATTGGCTAATTAAAATCAACACTTCTTTACATGTAAACAAGATAACAAACACCAGCTGTGCAGATTTGTTTAAATTCTTTTTTCGGGTTGTTTTGAGAAAAATTATCTCTTCAAGGCTCTACTGCAGCTGAGAAAACCAGCAGCAGCTTTTAGGAAAAGACTAAGATGAGACCCACAGGTTTTAGCTTCAGCTTCATGTGTTTCCAGAGTAGCTGGGATGCGTCATCTATACCATTAAGGATTGAGTGCAAGGCTGGAGCCCCTCTGCTCTGGGGACAGGCTGGGAGAGCTGGGGGTGTTCACCTGGAGAGGAGAAGGCTCCAGGGAGACCTCAGAGCCCCTGGCAGGGCCTAAAGGGGCTCCAGGAGAGCTGGAGAGGGACTGGGGACAAGAGATGGAGGGACAGGACACAGGGAATGGCTTCCCACTGCCAGAGGGCAGGGCTAGATGGGATATTGGAAGGAATTGTTGGCTGTGAGGATGGGGAGGCCCTGGCACAGGGTGCCCAGAGCAGCTGTGGCTGCCCCTGGATCCCTGAGAGTGTTCCAGGCCGGGTTGGACAGGGTTTGGAGCAGCCTGGTGTAATGGAAGGTGTCTACCCAGGGCACGGGGTTGAATGAAATGGCCTCTAAGGTGCCTCCCAACCCAAACCATTCCACGATTCCATAATTTCCTGTATTAAAAAACATACTATGAATTATATGCTGGAAGTTATTCTATTTATTACAGTAATAAATAGAATAACTCCGTATTGTCTCTCATGAGACCGATCAGCATAGACATGGAATGGAAAATCATGCCCTTAACTGTGTAGTTCTAAAAATTTTAAAAATTTTACTTCAGATGTTTGTTCCCATCCAAAAATGTGTTTTGACAGAAATCCTTCATGAAGCTGCGTTTTATTTTGATGTAAGGACACCTTGCAGTATGAAAACAAAACCTGCTGAGGATGTAACAAATAGCAAGTGCTTGTGTCCAGAGTCAAGTGTTCTGTTTTCTGGCTGTACAGGATGCTGTTGCCCTTCTCCCTTGGGGCACTGCTGGCTCATGCTCCATACCCTGATTCCCAGCTCATTTTCCATAGAGCAGTCTCCAGACAGTAAGTGTGCAGTCTGTTGTTGCCAGGGTGTCTGCCTCCCCATGATCAGGGTTCTGCATCTGTCCGTGCTGCATTCCATGAAGTGTTGTTGTCCTGTCCCCTGTGGCAGCTCAACCCTTCAGTCTCTGACAGGTTCCTCCCAACTGGGTGGTGTTTCCAGTCTTGCTGAGAGAACATTCCTATCACCTCCTCCATGACATGGATCACGAGGGTAAACTGCAGGTCCCAGTAGAGACCCTGCAAGCTCCACTAGTTCCAGGCATACAGCTAGAGTGTGTGAGGAATGTGTGTGTGTGTTTGTCTCCTTTTGAAGATGGATATGGTGCTTACCTCCCTTCTTCCAATTTCCTGATCATTCAAAGATTAAACAGTTTTGGCAGGGACATGAGCCCGGTGCCTCATCACCCTTACAAAGAGCCCATTTCATCCCCCCATGGGTTTCACTGGGACAGTTCACTCAACCAGTCAGTCCCTGGCTCAGTGTTCATCCACTGGCCTTTCTCTGGGAAAGCTCTTTCCAAAGTGCAGAGGTCTCTTAGACTCTGCTGGTGAAGTGAGGCACAGAAAGCATCCTATGCCCCTCTGCTCAGATCACGGTTTAAATCTGCTGCCATACTTGCAGCCTTGTGCTGCTGGAACAGCAATAGAACATTTTCTTGTTATGCTTCATATTATTCTTTTGTTTCTTTCCATTCTTTTCAAGTCTGAACTGCATTTGAGCTCTGCCATTCCTCAGACACAGTGCACATTGTTTCCAAATTCCTCCTTTTGTAGCAGTCACTTCTTCTATCTCCTGTGCTCTCTGTTTCCCTTGGAGCTCTGCCATGGCTCCCTGCTCAGCCAGGCTGCTGTGCTCACACATCTGTGTGTTTTTGTGGCTGTTAGGGAACAGAGGATGCTGTATGTGTGCTGTGAGTCACTCGGCAGTTAGGGTGCAGTCTCTTGGTCACCTGCTGTGCCAGTCCTGCCAGCCTGCACTTCCCCATTGTTGTAACACTTTTCGGGAAGTTTAATGCAGGATGGTTGTGTTTTTCTCCGGGCTGATGTGATTTTTGCAGCCCTGGTACAACAGTGTAACTGTGCTAAAGAAGCCTACACAAGGTACATCTGAGCACTTGAATCTGTTCTTATCCTCAGAAACTATAGCCACTGCTTTGAATTCTGCTGATGCCTGGTATTTTACGTGGTACTTCTCAACACATTCACACGTGTTTAGGCTCTCTGGTTATCACTCACAGCACAGTTTGTAAAGCCACACCAAAACCCCAAACCCAGCTCGCCAAAAACTGATTCCCTATTCAGAAAACAAGTTCTAAACTAAGTTGCTATCATACTGAGGTGCACTGATCTAACAGGAGCCAGGTTTGACTTTGGGGTTTCTTATGGAGGACAGGATGGGGAGGATCTGAGTTAGCTTCTCTCAGTGAAGTGCTCTGGTGATCAGACTCCTCAGTGAAGCTGGAGTTGTCAGCACTGGGCTGGGAGTAAGGAAGGAGCTGGTGACTGAAGCCATGTGTCTTGGGAGCTGGGAAAGGAAGCAGGGACATGGACAGAAACCCAAGTGATGCACGGGAAGAAAACCAGTGCCCTCTCCTGAAAGGGCCTTTTATCATGGAAACAAAACTTGATTCTGTCTGCTGAAGGACTGTAGTATTTTGCTTAAAACTAGGTTTTGTAGTTACTTTGTTAATTATTAATCCAGATAAGGACCTACTTGTTGCTCTTTTTTAGCTTTGACTCTTGCATAAATTAGTATTTATGTATATGCAAACTATTAAAAATACTTTTTAATTCCTATCCACTAAAATGTTTTGAAAACTGTTACAACACCAATTTCCTTTGCACTGCAGGTTTCTATAGCAGGCTGGGAACATCAGGAGAAAGCAAAAAAAACTTCTCTCCTTGCCTGGGGTGAACGCTTGTCAGCAGTCATAATGCTGTGTAAATGCCAATTCCTTATTTATTTCCTGGCATCCCTAGCAGATAGATAGATTGTACAGTTTTGGAGTAAAATTATGAAGCAAAGACCATTCCTGCACAGGCATCCATGAGATGGAAATGTCTCCTGCAGTGACAGGACTGTTGTGTGTTGGCCCAGCCTGTGTAGAGATAAACACTGGGCACTGAGTGGGAGGAGGTGGCTGAGGCTGGTGCTGTTGGGTGTTTTAGAGCAAGATAAGTTAATATGTGTTGTCAGTTTTGCATGGGTTGGGTTTTTCTTGCACTTAAGGACTATAAGGTCATGTTATGCTACTGTAGTTTAAAGGTGGTAAGTACAGACTAAGAGGGATGGTCTGCATTCTAGGTTATTGTAGAGAAATACAGGTAGTTGATAGTTTCTTACCTATTGTTAGGTAAAAGTTAGTAGGACTGTAATATTGGGGTTCAGTACAAACTTACTGTCAAATGCCTAGAGGGAATATGAGAATGAACCTTTGTGGTCCTGCCACTTTAAAAAGAGCCTTCTTTTTTAATCAGTGTTTGTTTGAGTAAACTCCGTTATGTCCCTGCCCCCTCATTTCCCAGGATGTTCAAACTGTTGGATAAGGAATAGTCATTGAGGAACCCTTATAAAACTGGAAGTGAAAAAGATACAGAATTTTGCTCTGACAAAAACAGTCAAGATGGCCAAAAGGATACAGTCACTGTGTGAGGGTATTTTGGGGGACAGACACTTGGAAGGAGAAGTGTGTGTAAGGTCCAGAATAGGACTTGTACAGGAACACAGTGGACACAGAATATGTACACCTCAGTTTGTAAAAGCAGAGAGTTGGCTGGAGGCTATAGAATGTGCTTTCAGTCAGAGTGCCTGGCACAAAAATCAGAACTGCTTTTAATGTGGGCCTGCGTGCATGTTAGGGCACAATTTCTGATTCCCAGGACTGGACCCAGGTCACGTGGTGCCTTTTACTCCTGGGTCTCCATGAGTGCTGCAACTTAGGTTTGGTTCTATCCTGTATAGAAGTAACTTAAAATTCCTTGTCCCTAATCTCAGACTGTGCATAAACACATAACCTGTGTGATGCTTTGGAAGGAAACAAAGGAGTGTGGGCAGCAAGGGAGAGGGGGATTCTGTCCCTCTACTCCACTCTCATGAGACCCCATCTGCAGAGCTATCTCCAGCCCCGGAGACCCCAACACAAGAAAGACATGGACCTGCTGGAATGACTCCAGGGAAGACCATGGAGATGTTCCGAAGGCTGGAGCCCCTCATCTCTGGAGCCAGGCTGGGAGAGCTGGGGGTGTTCACCTGGAGAAGAGAAGGCTCCAGGGAGAGCTCAGAGCCCCTGGCAGGGCCTAAAGGGGCTCCAGGAGAGCTGGAGAGGGACTGGGACAAGGGATGGAGGGACAGGACACAGGGAGTGGCTTCCCACTGCCAGAGGGCAGGGTTAGATGGGATATTGGGAGGAAATTGTTGGCTGTGAGGGTGGGGAGGCCCTGGCACAGGGTGCCCAGAGCAGCTGTGGCTGCCCCTGGATCCCTGGGAGTGTTCCAGGCCGGGTTGGACAGGGTTTGGAGCACCCTGGGATAGTGGAAGGTGTACCTGTCTGTGGGAGGGAGTGGAATGAAATTTTAAAGTCCTTTCAAACCCAGACATTCCATGATCTATAATTCTGTGCCTGCTGTGTTCTCTGGGAACTTGTTGCAATTGAAGGATACTCATTGTACGGAAGGCAGCATAATAAATTAATATGAGTGGAATCCAGGAGAACAGACCCCAGTCCTGGCCAGTGACAGTCCTGACCACCATGGCTCATTGTGGGTCACATGTGGAGGGATTAGTCTTGTTTGGAGTATATTTCCCTGGTCTTTAAGGGCCCATTTCCTTAAGTTTTATTAGGACCTGGTTCTGTTCAGTAGTTTACTGGAATATTCATATTTTTGTGACTTTTAGGACAGACTGAAAATATCCATAAAGCAGCTATTGCTCTGAGCCTTCTGAGCAGGGCTGGACCTGTGAGGGATGTTGGATCCTTCCCACCCTTGCACAAATTGCCAGCTCTCCACCTGGTGTTTTTTCCCTCTTAAACTTACTTTTGTTTTCTTAGTCTGGAGAAATAAGGTGAGGTCCAGGTGCTCAACATTTTTCTAATTGTTCAATTACTAATTTTCTCAATCAGAAGTAAATAATGTCAGTAGGTAAGTGGGTGTGAACCAACCATATTTGATCTAAATGATTGACCATCTTTGACTAATAAAACGAATGTTATGAAGAAATCACAAAAACCATGCTGCGGGTACATGTTAGAAACATGTTAGAATTTTGCAGATGTTACCTGTAGGTGTCCAAAGGATGGAGTTAAATCCTACTTGGATGGCACAGAGAGGTTTGCTGTTAGTTCTGTGCTATGTCTGGTGTCACGAGAGGCTGACTGGAGCTGGTTTAACATCAGGTCTCTAAGGGAACAGGATGTTGTTTCTGTGCCAGACTCAAACACAGGTGATCTGGCTTCTCTAAGAGTTTTAGCAGACAGCAGAAATTACCTGTGAGTGTTTATACAAAGGGTGTATTAGACAACAGGCTCTGATATTGTCTGAGTTCAGCTGAGTTACTGCTGGATTAGGTTTCACAAGGAAGCAGCCAAAGGCAGAGGCTGTGCCAGGTTCTGGTGCAGTTCTGCAGTCAGTCTGTTGGCATGAAAACACTTGGGGTTATTTGGGGTTTCCTTCCGTTCCCTTGTGGATTTTATACTTGCAATCTCGATATCTCACCAGACTGGGAATCCTTTTTTTCAGTATCTAAAGTTAATCTACAGTTCTCTTGCAGCCCTTTCCTTCATTTCCTCTGACATTTGTGCCAGGATATCATGATTTGACACCTGTGTCTGTATTTGCTGTTCTGAAATGTCTGGAAAGCATGAGGAAACCTCCTTGTCAGCTAAGACCATTGCAGAGCCAAGCAATGTGGTTAAAAAAGGGCTATTTCACCACAGAATCCTTTACTATAACAATTAGCTTTGTCTTCTAGTGTCCTTAAGCCTAACAATAGAACTTTATAACTTAAAAGTAGTATATTGTTAGGAGAAAACAGCACATTTTCCTATGCATGCTTACAGTTTTCTTTAGAAAATCCCACAGATCTGACAGAGACAAGGAGAAGTTGACTGAAAGAGGTGTGTCTTTGGAATTGCAGTTGTTTTATTGCTCTGAGGCAGTCTTGAAAGTATTTTGGTTATTTTTAGGCCTACATTGATAAGAGCCGGTAATTGTTGGGAAATTGCAACCCAAAATGATCTTAGTATGTAATGTTATAATTGATAGTTGCAATTGTGGAGATTGGAGATAGAAGCAGCACAAGTAAGTATCCAAATAAATATCCTTTTCCTTAAATATTTTAAAGATTTTTATTATTAATATCAAATTCTTCCTATAAGAGTTAAGAGTAAACTTAAATAAAGTGACAGTACATGAATTGTCTGCCTTAAAGAGAATTTTTCACTCTTCACTATGATGCTGTGTTTGGGAAACTGGCTGCATGTTAGGTGTATTCATGAAGGGTTGGAAACTTCTTTTTCCCTCTTGTCCCC
Organism: Nicator chloris; assembly: GCA_013400495.1. Classification (NCBI taxonomy): domain Eukaryota; kingdom Metazoa; phylum Chordata; class Aves; order Passeriformes; family Pycnonotidae; genus Nicator; species Nicator chloris. Next base: position 608,357 of record WAAE01005053.1, read on the forward strand.
AGGGGTGGAAGTTGGGATAGCCAAAGAAATCAGGAGAGTCTTAATTTCATACCTGACAGCTTGTCCCTTGATGTTTTCTTACTTTCTGCTCTCTATCCACAAGACTTTGTACTGATGAACTTCGTTAAGTGATTGCCTTTGTCCCACACCCATGAAGTTTGCAAGACTGGTCAGAGTTCGTGTTTTAGTCCCAAATTTCTTGCTGTTGATGGGTGCTCTGTCCAATGCCTGCTGTCTGTGAAGGCAGAGGGATGTCCAGAGTGGAAATAAAAGACCAAGTTACTCATGATGTGTGCCAGCCTTGGGAAACCTCCTTGGCTTACTGAAATATTTGCTGTGTGGATTGTGTATGTCGAGTTCACTTCTTGTTTGTATTTCCTTTCATTTTAGTAGTGATAATATTCTTTTGTTAGGATTAATTTTAAAAAATGTTCTTCCCTTTAGGACACAGCTTAGGCTATGGCTTCGTGAACTACGTAACTGCAAAAGATGCTGAAAGAGCAATAAACACACTGAATGGCCTCAGACTTCAGTCAAAAACAATCAAGGTAGGAGCTCTGCAGTCTTCTGTGAAAACAGCATTGTAGTAAACTTCATTCTGATGGTCAAGTTTGTGTGCTCCCAGCTGCAGCAAGCATGAATCTGGGAGGAGAGTAGTGAAGTGTTTTGAAACAGCTTAGTATTTGAAGATTCCCTTTCTTTATAGTCCCACCATTTTTACAGCAGTAGAGGAACCATTATAAATGGTTGCCAGGCTTTTTAACTCATACACATCTTGGATAATTCATAATATTTATTGTAAATCTTGTTTATATACACGCACTCCTTTCCTTATGCAAAATAACAGCCTGTGCTCTACCTGTAGGATTCATTCCTGCTTAGGTGATCTATGCTGCTTTCTCCAGTAGCAGAAATTAGGACAGAAAACTGCACTCGTGCCATCTTTTTATGAAGCTTTAGAAAATATACTGGCAGGGCAGGCTCCTGATGTGAGCTGTGGTAGGTCCAGTGGCCGAGTCAGAACTTGGGATTCTTCATGTGGCAAAAGTGTTTGCTGGGAGCATTGGTATTGGTCTGCTTCTCTCTCCTTACAGCAATGCTATATAGTTTTTATTTCTTGAGTAAGCCCAAAATGAATGGATTTACGTAGGGGCATGCCCTTTCTCCTTTTGTTTGGTTGATTTTCCCCTATTCTCTTCTGGTTCCATTTCTTTGAACTCCAATGAAAATGCACATGTTGGTAATGGGGGAGTTAATATAAATTGGCTCATGCCAATAAATTGATCTTCGCTGTTAATACCCTGAACATATGTTTGAATTTCTTTTACAGGTTTCCTATGCTCGCCCAAGTTCTGAAGTTATCAAGGATGCTAATTTATATATCAGTGGCCTGCCCCGGTCGATGACACAGAAGGATGTAGAAGATATGTTTTCCCGTTTTGGACGCATCATCAACTCACGTGTGCTTGTGGATCAAACCACAGGTGAGTTCTGGGCCTGTGGCTGCAGGACACTGGAGTCTACAGCATGTGTTTGGTGTTTTTCTGAGACTGACAGTACCTAAACTTAAGTAAATTAGACTTCCACAAGCTAATCATGACATCTGATATCAACCAGTGATAGAATTTTATTAGGGTATCCATATTCAGTGATTTTTTAAAACACAGGATGATTCAAGCTGCCTTTTTGCCAGCTTACAGCCCAAACCTCAGACCATATTAAAATAGGATTATTGTAATTTTTATCAGCTACTGATTTGCCAAGCCTACTTTCCTGCTCTGACACTTGCTGGCACTGCAATGCACTGTGTTTCTGGACCATGTGTGTAAACTGGTGTGCTAACCTTACCTTGACTTTACACATGTGCAGCTCTTATCCACAGGTCAATTCCAGGCCATAGTTACAGATTTAAAGCAAAACAAAACTGTATTTTGTCTTTTGTACCAGCCTGGAACTCACCCACTCAATTTTCTCATATTTTAAACCATTTGAGATGTCTTACAGGCCTCTGTGGTTACTGCTAAGCAAAGGAATTAATTTCATACACTTAGTCCTGCCATTAAAATTCTAATTGTATTTTGTGCATTAAAAAAGAGAGAGAGAGAGAAATGGGAGAAGTTATTTAGTTAGGTACTTGGCTCAGGGGAGCCCAAAGTTAAAGTTTTCTTTATGATGGTAATTCTGACTCTGTGTTACAGTATGTTTTCAGAGTTTTAATTTCTTACCCCATTATTTCAGACAGTCTAAGTGTCTGGCTTATCTGGTCACCCAGATTTAACCAGGTCTTAAAACCACTCTGTGGTTTTACTGGTAGCCCATATGTCATGTATTAATCTGGAGACAGCTTTTACAAATACGCTTTTTCATTGATTATGCATCTGCTGTATTGGAATAGCAGACAATCTAATTCTAGCAATTCCACATTTAACATTTATAACTGAGATGTACATTTATACATATCAGTTCAGAAGCAGCTTTCCTGCTCTGTAAGGAATCTGCTGTAGTTCAGAGTGGGCCACCAGCAGCTCCTGGTGGACTCAGTCTTGAGTGCAGGCTGAGGTCTGCAGGTCTGTGTCCCCATCAGAGCCAGCTCCTGCTGCAGGTACCACTTGCAGGTGTTGGGCCAGATCGTGCTGCAAACGCGACCGTGCGTCAGAGAAACCTGAGGTGACTTGGTGAGATCTAGGGACTGATGTGGCAGACACTCCGTGATTGAGTGAGGAAAATTCCATCCTGCCTTTGCTGGAGAAAATGATTTCTTTTGCCCAACTCTGATATCTGCATAGTCCTGTCTCTAGAGCTGGTTATCCAGTACACAGCTGTAATGAGAAGCAAGCAAAAGGAATTGTGGAGCACAGCAAACTTATTAATGCAAGTGTCCAAACTAGTCATCCCTCTCTGGCAGTCCGTGGGGTCTGGATTTGACAGAGCTGTAAAATGAGATGACAGAAGGCATACAAATAAAATCACCCCAAGAATAATACAGTTTTCCTGGGTGTGCTGAGGCCTGATGCTGTGTAATTCAGCTCAGAGCACTCTGCCTGCTTTCCAATAGCCTTAGTAATGCGTTGACTGAAGAGTGGGTTCTGTTAGAGCTCACAGTTAATGCCTGCAGACACTGGGTTTGCCATCCCACCAGGAATGTAGCTGTGCCTTGGCTTTAAGTCTGCCTTTCATATCTTGATCTACTCCCACTTAAAAGACATGTTTTACTTTGTACTTAGTTGTATCTTCTCACAGAGGTGATATTTCAGTTTTTGAAAATAATTCCGTTGAAAATACACTTTCTACAATATTTATGTTTTAAATGAATGCTTTGAGAAGCACTAGGATGAGCAGCATGGAAGTGGAAGAGTCACAGTAAGCTGAGGTCCAGGATAGGCCTTGCTGAGTTCTGAGTGTTGCTGCTGCTCTGGGCCTTCCCGGGGTGGGACAGTAGCCCTCCCCCTGGCACGGGAGGCTGATCTCAGTGGTACCTGAGCATACAGTGCTGTCAGCTCTACTCTGGTGAGCCCATCTGTTGTTATTTATCAAAATGCAAACACACCTTGCTTGCTGCAGGCTCAGGTTTTGTCATATTGGCATTTTCCTCTGTGAAACAGAGAAAATGATCCTCAACTGTTACCAACAACCTTGTGATTTAGGATAAGCTTAACTTCTGTATCCGGCTTTGAAGATGGTCCTGGATGGATGTGAAGAAAACATAAAAATATCTGATATGTCCCTTTCTGAAACAGAGCTAATGAATGCCTACATTTAGTCTGGTCACAATACCTGCTTTGGAATGGTATTTAAACAAAATGAGCCCTTTTAGCTTCACTATGATAAACTATGTCATAGTCACAGATGAGAAGCAAGAGGAGGAGAGGAGACCTCACAAGGCATAACTTGTACCTCAGTCGTAAGGATAACAACATCCAGGGGCTGGGACTAGGAAAAAAATATGCAAATTTTTAACAGCTGTGATACTAGTTCACTACAGCTACCAAGAGGTAATTCTTCATTGATTTTAATGAATAAAAATAATCTGTGTGCCAGCTGGAAATAACATATGTGGTGCGGGTGAAATTGTGATCTCTCCATGAAAAAAGACCAAAGTCCTTTATTATAGTCAGACATATGTTCCCTCATCTCTGAACCTGAGTGTGTTTCTAGCATGAAAATGAAAACATTTGCAAAAATGTATCAATTCTGTGTTTGTGGATGCTCTTTAGTGATAAAGTAATGGAAACTAAGAGGTTTGGGGCTTTTTTTAACCAACTGGAATGATTTTTTTTTTTTTTACTTAATTTAAAATGTTGAGGAGTTTTCTGTGAATGGAAATATCAGTTGGTGATGAATATCATGGAATTCTACCACATAGTTTTTAAGTATTTAGTCAGTGTGGTTGTTATAGCTGAAATGAGTATGTTAATTTGTCTTTGGTTTCTTAATTTTGTACTTTATCCTCCAGCTGCTGAAGAAATGTAAATGTAGAGAACTTGAAAGCTGTGGCCATAGAAATACTGAACTTTTTTGGGTTTTGTTTTCAAAGTTATTTTGAGTTTATCCTGAACTTCAATTTGTGTTTGTTTGTTTGTTTGTTTGTTTTATTGGTTTGGCTACAAGGTTTGTCCAGAGGGGTCGCATTTATCCGGTTTGACAAAAGGTCAGAAGCAGAAGAGGCAATTACAAATTTCAATGGTCACAAACCCCCAGGTTCCTCCGAGCCCATTACAGTGAAGTTTGCAGCCAACCCTAACCAGAACAAAAATGTGGCACTGTTGTCGCAGCTGTGTCATTCACCAGCTAGACGGTTTGGAGGGCCAGTGCATCACCAAGCGCAGAGATTCAGGTAGGTTAGGAAGAATAAATGCATTTAAGGCTGTGCTCCTGTTCCCGTGTCCATCTGGGGAGCTGTGCCCCCAAAGGTGGGCAGTGATACCTTCATTGCAGATGTGTGAATGAATACATAGTGCACTATGTGTCCTCAGTGTTATGTAAAGAAACTGTTACATTAAAATATGATTAAAGAAAAATCTTACTTGTAAAATTCATATTGAAGTTAGTATGTAAAGGTACCTGCATCTGGTGTCTGTTTCCACTACTGGGTTACAGTGAGGGGACAGCAGCAGCAGGGTCTGGGTGGGTGTTGGTAGGTGCCTGTCTCAACACATCCCCATTCTGTGGTCTATATATCTCAACACAGATAGAATTTGGCAACTGAATTAAAGCTCTGAATGGTTGGTTCCAGCAGGGAAGTTTTACAGCAAGAGAGGAAAACCTAATTTCTGATGAGGAGATTCTGTGGGATTCTTGCCTGCATTGCAACCTGTGCAGGGTTCTGCCTTCCCTCGAGGCCTCATGAGTTTACTGATGAGAATATTAAGTAGTTGGAGCATCCTGTCTGCTTCCAGGGCTATGGAAGACACTGTGCTTTGCCGTAGAAAATTGCTTTGGTTGCTTTGAATAGGAATTGCTTAAATTGGAAATGCTTTGGGTGTTCATGGAGGAAGCTGATGGTTGGAGGGTGCCCTGGAAAATGCACTTGCAGAGAAGCAATGGGCTTTAAGATGATATATGTTTCTGAGAGTAGTGCTTCCCTGTTGAGAATGACTCTTTTTTTTTTTTTTTATCCTATGAGGGATGCGATGAGCTCAGTAAAATTGGACAAAAATCCCAGCCACCTTTTAGCTGTGCTGCTGTTCCAGTATTGCTGTCTCCTGTCCATAGTGCTGTAGCTCAGCATTTTGAGCATTGCTCTTTGTAATGGGTCTCCAGAGAAAATTTGTACTTTGTAGTCAGCTGTGGTTTTATACTGAGTGTGGTTGAACAGTTTGCCCAGGGAGACAGTGAAATTTCTGTCCTTGGAGATGCTGAAACCTGGCTGGAATTGATACCAAAAGGATTAATCTAATTTCTACTGTACCGGTGTAGTTTCAGCAGGAAACAGGGTATGCAGGAGCTGCTTTCTCAGCAATGATAGTTGGAAGATAAGGGAAAGACATCTGGCTTAGGAATGCAGCCACAGCCAAAACAAGGACTGAAACTGGGGAGAGCTTTATGGTAATGAGCAAAATATGCACGTGGTGAGTGTATATAAGCAACACACTTGTAGAAGATCACGTGCACACAAGGTGGAGTTACGCCCTGTGCAACCAGGCCTGTGATGAATAATGCCCTTCTGAACGATATGTTGGTGTTAAAGTGTTTAATTTGACCACTTTTGGTGAGTTTTGGTGACAGAATGAGCCTAAGCAACCTGCTCCAGATGCCCTGCTTCGAGCAGGGGGGTTTATTAGAGGATTTCCAGAGGTCCCTGCCAGCCTCAGTCATTCTCCATTTCTCTTCAGCTGTACCCCAGGGAAGTTTAGCTTAGGCAGTTCCTCATTTCCCCGAAGCAGTCACCCAGATCTCCACACCAAACCTTCTGAGCCACACCGAGGAATGAAATTCTGCATTGTTTGCATTTAGGTGAATTATTAAAAAATTAACACATCTGCCCTTTTTTTCTGCCTGAAGCCAGGGCTTCAGTGTGTCCTGATCCTAGTAAAATCTTTTTCATTCTTAATGTTCTTAACTTAATTGGACATTTTCATCATTGTTCTTCCCCCTAAAATTTATGCCAGGATCAAAATGCATCAGAATAAGCAGTGCAAATAATATTCACATCCATAATTAAGAGACTAAATAAATACCTTTAATTCAGTCCTGTAATGATCACTCAGGAACAATAAAAATGATTAATATATTTATGTTAAAAGTTGCTGGTGAAACTTTTAACATAAATATATTAAATTAAATTAAGTAAATTTTAATAACCAGTTTGTTAATTATTCTCTTATTGTACCATTTAGAGTGGCATTAATGTCAGTTGTGTACATTTCATAGAATTACAGTCTGGTTTGGGTTGGAAGGGACCTTACAGCTCATCTCATCCTGTCCCTGCCATGGGCAGGGTCACCTTCCACTATCCCAGGGTGCTCCAAGTCCTGTCCAGCCTGGCCTGGAACACTTTCAGGGATGGGGCAGCCACACCCAGTGTTTCTGTAGGTTTGGGATGTCCCAATGGGGGTTAAGATGAAGAAAATGTTCCATCTCTATTCCTTTCCTGCTGCCATGGGCACTGTGTCTGCTGGATGTCTGTGCCCAGGGCTTGTTTGTCAGCACATTTTGGCCAGGTGCTACTTCCAGTGACAGCCCTGCTGGTGGGGAAAGAGCTGAAGATTTTGAGGTCCCACAGCCTGGCAGAGGTCAGAATAAAACACTTGTGGGTCAGGCCGTGCTTTCAGGAAGATGCTGTGGATGCAAGAGCCACCAGCTGACTTGCAGACACAGGCTCTTCATCTCTGCCTCGTCACAGACTTGTGAGAACAACACTTACTACAAAACTTCCCTCAATCACTCATGCAGGCAGATCTTTACACATGTGCACAACGCTGACACCATGGAGACGTGGAATGATTAGAGTTGGAAAAGACCTCCAACGTCATCAAGTCTGTCCCACAACCCTTTGTATTTTTCTTCCCACCTTTAGTGTTAGCTGCAAGTTTTTCTAGTGAGCCTATCTTCCTTGAAGAATGCTGAACTGAAGAAGTTGTGATTAGTCATGCTGTGGTTAAACTCAGGAACCTGAGTTTGGGCTGTCTTGCTTGTTTCAGTAGTGAGCAAGACATGATGAATGGATAAGCAGCTTCCACAGAGCCCACAGTCTGTATAAATTAAAGTTGTGATCTCTGCTCCACAGAGGTTGAATACTTAACCTGATATTTTGATTACATTTCATCTCATTTCATCATAATCCCTGTAAATCCAGGATTAAGCCTTTAGTATCTAATATGTAATTATTAATTTCCTACAGATATTTCTCCAACCCTTTGTTTGATGTTCTTTTAATCCTTTCGAGTTCCTTTGGTACTCATGGCTCACATCAGGAACTGGTCTTAGTGCTGTGTCCCACTGGATTCCTGGGCTAATTCAAAGACCCAGGCTCTTTGCTTCCATCCAGAGGGAATGATGCCACAGCATGGGGTTGTGTCTGGGGCAGGGGTTTCTTAGGAGTGAGAGATTTGTTTACTTAAAGAGAATAGCAGATCTCCAGGTGCTGAACTGTGATGAAATGGGGGGGTTTAGCTCCTGAAGCATGAGGAGACTGCCCAGGGCCCCTGGAAGTCCTGTGCTTTTGCAGCTCACCAGAACAACAATCTTTCAAATATCAGTTATTGCCAATTCAGCTGATTTTGCTTTCAGACTTGTTCAGAGTTGGAGCCAGTTCCTGTAGTGGGCAAACTCTACTGGTATCAGCCCATGAGTTCTGCCCTGAGTTCTTGAAGGGGAGCCATTTCTGATAGTTCTTTGAACAATTGTATCACTGACAGGGTTAAACAGTCTTCTTGCATTTCCCCTTGGATCAGACAGCTCCTGTAGACCTGCTTGGTTTCACTCCAGTGAAATTGTTTGTTTTCAATTTTTAGACCAGTTTGTAATTTGGATGCAAGCTGTGTGTGTATTGAGTAGAAACCATTTCATCCAGTGTAGTATTTCATCAAAGTTCTGGAATATGGGAATGAAACCCCAGTTACTTCTGTTCTTCCATATGTGGTTGTTTGACCCAACACTCTGATTTATTTCAGACTTAGAGCTCATGTCACTTGAGTTCTCAACGAGGTTTGTGTTGGCCACAGCAGATCATTTCTGTCTGTAACAAAGACAGCAGAAAAATTGCTTGTCAGAAGGACATAGTGTAGCTGAACTCCTGCTCTTTGTGGAACTATTAAAACAATAAAAAGCTGCCAAGCTCAAGTGCAATGGCAACACAAACTGGTATTAAAACTAATGTTCCTGCTTATTGGCATCCCACCTGTAGTGCTGTATGTAACTGTCCTCAGAGTGCAGGGAAAAGAGTTCAGCAAAAACAGCACAAAGCTATGTTAGGGGAGGTTTAGGTTGGATATTAGGGAAAGGTTCTTCCCCCCGAGGGTGCTGGCACTGCCCAGGCTCCCCAGGGAATGGTCCCAGCCCCAAGGCTGCCAGAGCTGCAGGAGCGTTTGGCCAACGCTCTCAGGGATGCTCAGGGTAGGATTTTAGAGAGGGCTGTGAAGGACCAAGGGTTGGACTTTATGATCCTTGTGGGTCCCTTCCAGCTCAGGAATTTCTGTGATTCTCTGAAAAGGATTTATAGGACTTGCATATACCTAAAAAGAAATTGCTTTCATTTAGGAGTGTAATTTCTGAGATTACAACCTCCAGTGGGTTAAACTAATCCTAGGATCTGTTAAATGAAGCAGTCTGTCTGTCTAATGGCAGAGGGAGCAAAAGGTCATTAACTGAAATGAGAAGCTTATAAAGTGAAAAAGAGTTATGATTGAAAATATACTCTTGTTGATACTTAATGCCCCAAGATGTTGGAGTATTAGGTTAGCATGGCTTGAAAGAACCATCCACAAATAACACTGGCTGCAGACTCTTCGGGAAGGTTGAAAAAGTGATGTAGAGGAGACAATATAAAAATAATTACAACAGAAATGAGGACACTAGCTGGAAGTGTGCTAAGACTGAGATTGTTCAAATTACAATATTAAAGGAGTTTTAAAACCACTTTCTCTTAAACATCCTGGATCTCTGCTTGCCTTAGTGTTTGCCCTAGTAGGACATTCTTTTAAACATCCTTAAGAAGTATAACTTCCTAAAGGTCATCTTAAATTGGCATGGCCACAAAAATCTGTCCTGATAGGACAGAGAGCTATGTGTCAGCTGCTCCAGGCCCTGCTCATGCAGGCTGTTACCCTGAGCTGAGTGAGAGATCTAAGGTCCCTCTTGTGCAGAGTGAGAGCAGAGATTCATCAGATTGGCTGAATAGTATTTCCTGTGGTGTTTTTTTTTTTTAATTACTTTTCTAATCTTTTAGAGGACTTCTTTGGTTTTACCCTGTTTTGTTTGGTTTGAGTTTTTTAATAGGCCTGTAATATTTTTGTGAGTCAAAGCAGGAAGAGAGGACAATCTGTTTGAGGCTAAATGTATCCAAAGAGCAGAGGTACTTGCTCTTTTAAATTATTTTGTATGTAACAAGCAATTAGATTTGTTGTTTTCCTGCATTTAACACCAGTTGCTCTTCTACAACTGATTGCAGTCCTTGCTGTGGTGTTACCTGGGCTCATGGGCAGAGCCTGAGCCTTTGGAGTGGGCAGGGGTAGAGCTATACTGACTGCTGGAACCAACATCAGGCAATTCTGAGCTCAGTGGTTTGAGCAGAGACTCAGGACTGGTGATTTGTTGAGATGAAAACTTGACATATATTAAGATAAATTCATCCTACCAGACCATTACTCACTTGGAAGGAAGCTACAGAACTGAAGGTGTCTGTCAGAACAAGTAAGTGTATCAAGCATGCAAGCACAGGAACATTTTTATACAAAGCCAAAAGAAATAGCAGATGTGTCACCTCATCATCAGATCACACGTGTTGGTATGTCTCATTCACCTTGTGGTACTTCTAACTGCTTTTTCAGTTTGGCTGTGGTACCAGGCTTCTCAAACTTGGATTTTCTTGGGGCTGGCTGTCAGTGGGTTGGTGCAGCTCAGGAGTGTCCCACTGTGCTCCGGGAGCCCCTGGGCTGCAGAGCAGCAGCGAGGGAGGGATGGAGTGACACTTGCTCTGGGGACAGGAGAGTCTAGGAGCCCAGGTGTCCAAGGCAGTGAGCTCTGAGCACCAGAGAGCCTGTGGGAGATGGGCACTGAGTGATTCTTGTGTGTGTGCAGTGTGTGTGTGCGTGTGTGCATGCACTGCTGCCCCTCTGCTCCCCTCCCTCCCCATAGACCTCCTCGAGCCCTCCGTCCTCAAGAAAGGCAGCAGCAGCTCCTTAATGCAGGGCAAGAGAGAGTCAGAGGGGAAGCATTTGGCACTTACTGCAGCATTCACTGCCCAGACATCCCTTCCCTGTTTCCTCCAGGTCAGCAGAGAATCAGGATCTGCCACCGCCCTGCTCTTGGCAGAGAGCAGCTCGTGTACCGCTTTTAAGGGGTTTGCAAATCACCAGTGGTACACCTCAATTTGGGAACCCCTGGTATAGTATCATTATATTTCTATGATCACATGACCTCATATTTTTAAGTAATAAATAAGCACAAGGGTTCAAAGTGAGTTTTTGACCTTAACTTTCACATTTCCTGGCCTTTGAGTGCTTAGCTGTGCAACCCTAATATTGCACTAAAATACTAAGAAGCTTTGATTTTTCTGGAGTGTAGGCCAGAAATAGAATTAAGGGGAATTAGAAATGTGGGTTATAGGGAAAAGAAATTAATACAAACAAGACAAAAAGGAGAAGATTTTTGCTTTTTGTTATGTGTGAATCCTGCTGAGATATTCTGAAGGAGGCAGGATTCAGGAAGAGTGGGTAGGTGATTTAAAAAATCCAGTTCAGTAAAGTCAGTTCTAAGTTTTCCTGGAAGAATTAGTAAAACTATCCGTACACACTGAAAAAATAAAACTGCACTGAGCCTGCTCACGTTGGGAGTGTTTGCCTGCACCTGCTGCCTTTGGCTGGAAAGGGAGTAGGTTTTGTTCTGTTTCATAAAAGAAGCTATCAATACATACAATCTCTACTCCTAAGAACCCAGCACACTCATCCTCTGCCCCAGCAAACCCAAAGAAACTCCTTGACTTAAGAGTTTCCCAACGTGTTCTTTTAGAGGCAAGAAAAGGACCATGGGATGAAAAAAATCTCCTTTTGTGAAATAAGTGGGGGGTGTCTGAAGCCTCTGGGGAGGTGCTGCCTGTGCCCCCAACTTGAGCAGTTCTACAGCAATGCCCTGGACACTCTGAGCAGCCTGGTTGAGTTCAGAGATACATCCAGGTCCCCTGGGAAGGTGATCATGTAATCTTGCCTTACCTGTTCCTTGCCTATTTCTAAGGATAGTTCCCTGTTGATAAAGCAGTTGGAATACTTAACTTTTTTTTTTTCCTGGCAGCTGTCAATTTGATTGTCAATTTGAATGGGGAAACATTTATGTGGCGGTTTTGATGTGCCATGTATAAAATATTCATTCTCAGTTGCTTCCCATTCAAGTTAATTTGCTTAATTGAATTGAACTTTTACATGAAATATTGTGCTTTTTATTTGCTAGGTTCTCTCCTATGGGTGTAGATCACATGAGTGGGCTTTCTGGTGTAAATGTTCCAGGAAACGCATCTTCTGGCTGGTGTATCTTCATCTACAACCTTGGTCAAGATGCTGATGAGGGAATCCTCTGGCAGATGTTTGGCCCCTTTGGTGCGGTTACCAATGTGAAAGTTATTCGAGATTTCAACACCAACAAGTGCAAAGGTTTTGGTTTTGTGACCATGACAAACTATGAAGAAGCTGCAATGGCCATAGCAAGTCTTAATGGCTACCGCCTGGGGGACAAAATCTTACAGGTTTCCTTCAAAACCAACAAGTCCCACAAATAACTTGCTCGTGCTTTTTGTATGGAATAGATAATGGAGTGACAGAAGTTGAAACATTTTTGTTAGTGTAAAACTCATTTTGCGCCAATTTTCACAAGTGTTTGTCTTAGTCTAAGTGAGAAGTGAAAAGGTTTTATATTCTGGGATGCAACTGACATGTTCAAATGTTTGAAATCCCACAATGTTAGACCAATTTTAAGTTCCTTTAAGTTATTTCATTTAAAACATGTTAAAAATCCCCTGAAATCTTAAGTAGATTGCATTAACTAGACCCTCTGGATGGTGGTAAAATTGAAGCATGCTTTCACTTATGAGACTAACATTTGTTTCATTGAATGTTGTCTGCAAAAACTGGAATTTTCTGAAAAATATCAGGCTGAATTCATTGATTTTCTTTGGTTTGATGTTGTTCTTCCTACTCATCCCCCTGGCCTTTTGTTCCCCCCCAGTTTCAGTAGTATGGAGGAAAAGTTGAGAAATACTAATGTTTTAGTTGACAGTAACTTGTTTGGTCAATTAATATTCATTACTCTGTGTCTAGTTGAAGATCAAGCTTTTTAAAGTCAAGGTCTTGTAAGTAGTAGCATGCCAGCCTAACTTTAACACCATTGAGGAGGTAAGTTGCACACTGAGCAGTGGCCAAGCTGTCCAGTTCACAGGTTTTAGAAACATGACTTTTAAAGCCCACTTTGAGAGGAATGGACCAAAGAGTTTCAAAGAAACTCCAGGAAGATTTCAGAGTCAAAATGAAACTCCAAAAAAGCGAGTGTGAATATATGTTGCTACTTTATCAGACTGAATCTCTTCTGTCCAAATATTTAATGCATGGTGCACTACTTACTGGTACATTATAATGCAGCAAGATACTTACTTATTTTCCAAGATCATTGTAGTTGGAATTCCTTTGGCAGTTCTATTTTGTAAAGAAAAACCAGTTATAAACATTTGAGCATTGTATTTCTCGCATCCCTTCTAATGAGTGCTAGTTTTTCTATTTTAATAGCATTTTGTTTTGACAACTAGCTTTACTTACTGAACACTCAGCAGAAAAGTACTTAAAACTTGCAAGTTAGATATTAACCAAAAAAACCCCTTTGATTTGTAGATTTAAAGATTAATCCCCCAGGTTTTCTGCAGACTGCCTTGAAACTTTGAGTTGTTCTGTTTCTGTTAATTTTCTTTTGCTTTTTTGTGTTTTTTGTTTGTTTTTACTTTTGCATTTAAGAACATTAAATTTGATTTTGTTTTGCTCAAATTTTGTTTTGTTTTTTATTTTCTGTTCTTTTTTTTGCTAAGTATTGCACAAAGTGTCCAGCTTTCAGAGTGTTGTTTTAAGGAACTGTAGCTCCTCTTTAAGAGAATTTTAATTTACTCCTTTAACAGAGGAGTAGGAAAAAGAGAGTTTTAAAACAAGCACCACAATAAATCTGTCACATAGAAATGATGTGTCACAGACTGTTGTAACCCTCAGGTGTGCTTGGGCAGGAAACTGGGAAGACTGACCCTGCCTGTACAGGTCTGTGAGCTGCTGTGCACAGCTAGAGACTTGGCTCTGGTGTTTATGTAGCTAGAGCAGGTGTGGAAATGAGGTCTGTGGCAGTTTAATGCAGTTTACTGTTAGTTTTGTTTTGCCTGAATCTCTACCAGCCCCAGAGTTCATTTCCAAACTCCAGGAGGCCAGTCCATGCTGCCTGCTCGTCTCGCTCCAGCCCCAGCTGACCTTGCCTCGTGCTTGTGGCCCCTTGTCCTCTCCTTGTCCTCTCCTTGCCATGGGATCTGCACAGCCCGAGGGCTCCCTCAGCCTCCACATTTGGCTGAGCTGCTGCCCAGCTCCAGGGAGGACCTATGGCAGCTGCTGCTGTTCCTGGAACTGCCCAGGACATATCTAAACCCTACAGATAGGCCTTGGCTCAGCGAGCAGCCTCCTGCTGAGTCTGAGCTTGTGTGCAGTGAACGCAGGTGGGAGTTCTCCTGTTAAAACATCCAGCCTTGCCTCTCCTGCCAGTCTGTTCCCTCCCCATGTCTTGAGAAGCTCAGTGGTCGGTGAAATGGTGACTGTGACACAGCAGCCAGCCCACTCCCAGCCCCCAAAGCTGCTCTTGGCTGTCAGAGGTTTCCTTCTACCAATTCATCACCATCCATTTATCACGTCAATGATTTTTTCTTTTCTGCATACAAGGGGAAGCATTGGGAAGCATTCCCAAGAAGCATTCTGGGGGTTCTCCCAAGTTAAAGCTGTGTAGTACAGAGAAATTCTCTTACCATGTCCCATCATTGTTGAACCCTGCACTATCCTGTTCCACAGGAGTGGGCTATAGTCATTCCCAGGTCCTGTCATTCTCTCTTGTTTTATTCCATTTAAGGTAAATTTGCTACTAAACTAAATGGGAGTTGCTGTTTATCACAATATTTAGCTAGGGGTTCAGACTTGCAGCAAGTGACCCCTAAACATGACTTGGTATCAGTACTGGTGCAAACACACTGGCTGTGGCAGCAGCAGGTTGCTGTGCTGCCACTTCTGGAAAAAAAAACCCTTCTCTTGGATGCTTTCTGGCATCGCTGTTCCTTGCTTTTTCCACTGCTTCCCTGTTTTTCTATCTCTCATTCTTTGCTAAATAAGAAGGAAATGCAGGATATGGTTTTATACCACTAATACAACAATCTTTTAGGAAAGGTCTGATTCCAGCTTTCTTTGATAGTTGCTCTGATAATAATTTTCAGGCAATTGATAGGAGCAAAGCACTGCTGCTCAAGTCAGGAAAAGAGGAAAAACTCCTGCTAATATCCAGAGCTGATACCAGAAGTAGTATATGATGTGTGCTATTCTAATAGTCAATAAAACCTTGGCATAAATAGCTGAAGTCCAGAAAAAAGTGTGTATGTATTCTTGATGCTTTTGGTCCTAAACAGCAGCTTGTGCATCCTACTAGGAAAGACCAAAAGGAAGCTTCTGGGGGTGGAAACTAAATTCTAACAAGACATCTGCCAGGAGTTTTTCTGCCCAAAAGGTGGGAGCAATTGGTTTCCTCCTCTCACACCCTGCTTTGAAGCTCTCACTTGAACAGACCTGTTTCAAGAGAGATTTTGGCCTCCTAATTCTCAAAGAGTGCTCTGCTTTTTCATCCATCGGTTTGATGGAATCCAGATGTTTCTCTCAGGTGATACTTCTGTTAGTCAGTGCTTACAAGATCTTGTAGAACCAAAGGGCTGTCTCAAAGCAGAGCTCTCACATTGCTCATGAGGTGCAGTGGTCTCACTTAGGTAGAGTTCTGGAGAGTCTTCATTGCTGGATTAGGATGTGATGATCAGATTTTGGAGACCTGGATTTGTTGGTCTGTACTGGAGATGTGCTACAAGAACAGCTGAGGTGGGAGTGTTTTGGGGTCCTTTAGAGTAGGTTAAAAGTCTCTTGGGACAGCCCCAGGTGTAGCTTCCGAAGAACCAGGTGTAATTCCTGCTGAAAACACAGTTGTCCATGCTGCTATCACAGGGTCTCATGTATAGATGTCGAGGGGAGTTACTACATTTGCTTCCCAGATGTCCACAGGAATGGAGTTCACCCTGTGCAGAATGCTGGCCACAAGCCTCATCACCTATAAACCTTCTGTTAATCATTAGCAGGTAGGAAAACCCCACATAAATACGGAAGAGGAATCTGATGTTGCTGTATGTGCTTGGTATGAGCGGGCAAAGGCACATGCAGATCCTTCAGGTGAGGGGATGGCAACACCAGAAATCCAGACATGAGCAGAATCAGAGCAGCTCAGTGATTCCCTGTTAGATGGTGTCTCAGTGATTCCCTGTTAGATGGTGTCTGTGCACTGAAGTGTTGGATTTATTTTATTTTATTTTTCAAGCTGCGTTATCATAAAATTTGGTTTACATGAGCTGCTCCACTCTCCTGTCAGACTGGCCAGTACAATTACTGTTACCTCCTGAGCTCTCCTGTGCCAATCCCTGCCTCTGTTCTAGCTCTGGGACTGGGAAAGGCTTGAGGATACAGCTCTTAGGGTGAGGGGAGAAGTCACCATCACCACAGTGGGGGGTGTGTGTGTGTGGCCACACAGCTTTTCCTTACCTTTGCTTGGATATGTTTTTTGTACATCTGTATCATGTGAGCATGAAAACCACTGAAAATCCAGAGACAAGTCACTGGCACAGGATAAATTGTCACCTCAGTGAACACTGGTTAGTCAGTGTTTGATCACTTGCCCTTGCCCAGATGACCAAAGGGTGTTTGCATGGAGGGGACACCTATTTTTGTAGGAGGATTGAACATTGTAGTAATGTTATTTATACAAAGCAGTTAAAAATCTTAAAAAAAAAGTTTTTTAAAAAAGTGGTATCATTTATAGAAAGAATATTCAGCAGTCAAAACCAAAATGATGAACTAACTGTAAAGGTGATCCATTATTTTAAGGCTGAGTTTGGAAAATGAATAGTTCTTAAGGTCCTTCAACGTTTGTTACAATTCTATATTGCTTTAATGTTCTGGGTAAGGTCAATAAAGTAGAAATTCTTCAAATATTTCAGGAGAGATTTTTTTTTTAGTGCATTTTAAATGGCAATAACTCAAGTTCTTTTTTGGATAGTTTATCGTTACACACGTGCTTTAAAAAAAAAGAAACTTGGAGAATGTCCCCACATTTTTCTAACACAATGTACAGGTCATATGATAAAATAAACTGTTTATTCGAAGTAGCTCCTCTGATAGGTCTGCCTGCAGAAGGTCAGAGTTTGTGGGAGGTTTTTAACACACCTCTCTTGTGAGCTGCTGTTAGCCCAGTTCAATCACACAAGCACGGAGCAGTTTGTCTGGATGCTGCCTCTGTCAGAAGGCCACGGTATTTTTTATTTCCATAATGAAGAAATATGTCCTTTATAACTCTGTCAGTGAAGCACCTTATTGTTACATTTCTACGCTTAGGCATCTACAAATAGCTTTAGAGGGAAGGGACCAAATTCACCTTTAGCATAACGAAACATCAAACCCTTGAGCTCCCTAAGTGGAGCTGCACTTGTGTTTTGGCTTTTTTTCATTTTGTTTTTATTTTCCAAGAGCTGAATTTGTCACCTGAGGTATTTTAATCTCCATTTGGAAGCAGGAGAGACTTCTTGTGCCTTTGGCAAGTTCCTCTAATGCAGCTCTGCACTTCTCAAGGTCGGCTACTCAGCACAGTAGAATGGATAAATGCAGAGCTCAAGAGGCTAGTGGTTATTTTCTCAGATTATTATATTTATTGTTACTGGGTTTCTCCTTACTGATATAAAAAATAAAAAATGTGGAGTTCATAAAAAGGGTCTCAATTCCCTCCCTCTCGCCTGGAAGAGGTGGTACCTCCATGACAACCAGTGGATTGAAAATCACCGTGAATTTCTAAGCATCCACTTGTAGGTTGATCAGGTACGGCATCATTTCAGTGGTTGCTGTTTGGAGTAGTCTCACATAGTCAAACAAAACCAAACTCAAAGTGTTGCTTTCTCATCCTGCATGATTTTAAACCAGTCAAAGTCTTTCTGATCTCTAAAGCATAACCCACCACCCCATGAGTGCGTTTGACATTCAGCTCTGGTGATTCCTTTTAGATCACACTCGATCAAACAGCAGCAAAGGTTCAGAAATATTTTTCTGTTGAGCGGAGTTTTCAGCAGTGAAATTCTTTTGTTGCTAATGATGGAAAAACAGTAATGGTAGAACTGCCACCTGAAACCTTGGAAAATTGTTTCTGTGTTCACATTTTAGAATCTCAATATTCTCCTACTGTTCCTTATTTCTAAACATTTTTAAACAAGTTTTTAGTGATATGGCTGAACTTTTTCACTTGGTCATTGAGAAGAAAATGACTTGAGACATTTGAAGCATAAGTTGGGATAAACCTTTATTTGATGAGTAATTTGAATAATACTGTACTTCTAGGATTTTTATTGATTTAATTTCCTTTAACTTATGTAATCTTTTGTTTATAAATTAATGTTTGTGGGACAGAAGGTTTTATCAATTGCTTTCCATACTGTACAGTATATGGTTACACATTTTGTATATTTAGTGTGTTTTTAAGTTATTGATTTGTTTTATATCAAATAATTTATTTTTCAGGTACCATTTTCATTTAAACTTTGTTTTTACATGGGTTTACTTTAAATAAAGTATGACACTGCTTTCCAAAAGTCTAAAATGAAGTTGAATCCCATTGTGTTATTTTGAGATGATTTATGTAAATTAACTTATTTTAGAAATAACTGCAAAAATGTACCAAGTTCATACTTTGGTTGTGCTTCAACTCAAGTGCTTGGAATTTCTCTGCAATGATTTTTGAGCAGTTTGAAAAAATGGAATTTTCATATTGAAACAGTTTAAAGATTTGTTGATGAAGCAGCAGCTTTTTAGAATCCTGTGGATGGAGTTAAGAACATTGTTTTCTATATGGATTTTCAAAATTAAATGAAACAACTCATAGATATTTTACACTGATGTTAAGACTTAAATGACATTATCTGTGTTAATAGTGCAAAGGAGTTTTGTACTTTTGCCACATGTTCATGGCCGGTTTTGTTGAGCATTTGTTTGGAACATACTCGGGATCCTCTTACTTGAGCCCCGGTGAAGGATGATGTACTCCAAAATAGAATCAGGCTTTTACTTAATTGTTCCTATTTTGTCTTTTTTTTTTCCCTGCAGGAATTGGATTATTATTGTGCAGTTTGGAATTTGACATGTTTTCAGAAGAATCTGAACTCTGTTCAGGAGTAGGCCAATCAAGGTTCCTCCACTAAAGATTTTGTAATTTGTGGCCTTGTTAGAAAGATGGGATTAAAAGAACGGGCTTAGTTTCCTTTTTATTTTTCAGGAAAAAAGTTGTCTTTATCTTACATTTTTCTTCCTGATTAAACCACACCCAAAGCCCAGCTACACTGTTACTCAGAACTGTGTAGGGAGACTGGGAGCTCCTGGGGAAATAGCCTCAAGTTGGCCCATTGGAGGTTTAGATTGGCTGAAGATTTCTGCAGATTGTGCCAGAGTTGCCAAGCCCTGGCACAGGCTGCCCAGGGCAGTGGTGGAGTCACCATCCCTGGAAGTGTTCAAAAAACACGTAGCTGTGGCACAGGGGGTCATGGGCAAGTGGTGAACATGGTGGTGCTGACGGGTTGATGGTTGGACTTGATTACCTTAGAGGCCTTTTCCAGCCTAACAACTGTAATTCCATGAGGACAGACCATCAGTGCAGGTCAGGCTTCCTGGTTCCTTGAGTGAGGCTGGGGCAGGACAGACACCCCCAGGTAAAACCCTGGGGCAGGTTCTGTAAGGGACGTTTTTCAGAAATGCTTCTGAAACCGCAGCCTTTTGGTTGAAGGAACACTTAAAACCCTGCTGGCTCTGCACAGACTGTGTTCTGGTCTTAGTCCTTTCTTCACCAACACAAGCTTTTAGTTTCGGTAAGCTGAAGTCTGTCCTGCTGTGTTTCAGCAGGTATGCCTCTTGTCCTTTAGTAACAGAAATAAACCCTCCAAGAGCTTGGCTAATTGTACCTTTAGGATGTTGCCTCTGATTTTTCTCATAAAGGCTTACTGTGAAAAGTGATGTAAAGTAAGAGATAGAAATAGTGTTTCATGTATGATGTCATGGAACGTGTGGCAATGCTGCCTCCGCTCAGGATCTCTTCCAGCTTAGGAGTGTTTAGATTTGCAGTTCTTTTTCTGTGATGGGAATTTCTCAGTTCAGCACTATTCACCATATGGAATTATTAGTTAAGCTAAATTGGTAGAGAGCAGAAGTAAGAATTTCTGTTCCTACCATTATACCAGTGGATTGTTGAATGTGCAGCATCTCGTGTATTCAGGAATTCTTCATCAGGATTTAGACCTTTGCTGGGTTTTCCTTTGCATGGATGTAGAACACCTTCTCCATTCTTGCTCCCACTGGAGTTCATCCCATGTGGTTCACTTTGCTCATGTTCATTTTGACCACTATTGTATTTGCCATGTTTTTCTTCTATGAAATATTATGAGGGAAAAAAATATATTAAATTCCAAAAGCTTAATAACAGACATGGCCATGTGAAATTCTAGCCCCTTGGAAATGGCTCTTTTTTTAAAAGCAAACCATAAAGCTTAGTGTAGACCCATTAACACCCAGACAGGGACTCTGCTTTTTGTGGAATTTCTGACAGACTCCCTGGCTTTTGACCATTCCCCCTCTTTGCTATGCTGTTGTGGTATCCTGCTTCCAAATTTCACCCCCTTCATTTCCAGAACAGTGAAAGAGGGAGGGGGGAGAAAAAAAGGTGTTAAAGTGATATGTCAGAGAAAGATGTCTGAATCCTTTTCTCTGTATTTCCTATTCTTAAAAAAAAGGGAAAAATATGACTATAAGGAATGTCCTGAGTCATGCAAACGGTGCACTTGCTCCGGATTCTGTCCCAGCAATGGCAGTAAGCAGCTATTTAAGGAAAGCCTGGCTGCCATCCCCCCTCTCTTCGTTCCCCTTGTGCTTCCCCAGCTCAGCAGAGGGGCCCTGCCTGTTCCCCAAATACGTCCTCTTCTTTAGAGTCTTGATTTTTGGAACTGCCTTTCTTTTTCCTAAACTGTCCTCTGCTTCCATCGTGTGCTGACAGTAGGAAGGGAAAGTGGAACGTTTGGGAGTGGGTTTACATGTGTGTGTTATCTGTGCAGCTGAATGAAGTGAATAAATCACGATGTTTTGCTCTTTGCTCTGTGACACACTTTCTTTTTTGTCTTTTTTTTTTTTTTAAGTGTTTTTGTATAGAAATAGAGATGAGCAAAATGGGACTCTGAATTTAGTTTGTCAGAACATAACTTGTACTAACATCTCATTAGCAAATAATATTTCATTGCAACAAAATTAATTTAAACCAAATTTGGCACAGTTAAAATACAGATTTTCTTTGTTTGTATTTTAAGTGTGGTTTATAATGTTGTAAAGGTTGACCTTTCCAGAATGGATTGATTTCTCCCTGCAGAACTGGAGCTCCATGCTTATAAAAGAGCATGTGCTCAAACTAGAGCTTACAAAGAACTGAGTTTAATAAATACAAGTTTGAGGCTTCCTGTGTTCTCAGAGTAGGGATCAGAGGAGCTGTTAAATCTACTTTAACAAACCTGTTAAACCTACTGTTTGAATGTGTTGGAACAGATTCTGCCCCAAGAGAAGGCTCATAGAGGAGAGCAGAGCAGGAGTGGTTTGGCTTGGGAGCAGAGTTGGGGCAGTGTAAGCAGTGCTGAGCTGCTTCCTGCCATGGGCTCCAGCTTTGGTGTCACGGGAGGAGGAGGCACAGGCACTGGCAGGACTCCAAGGCTGTCTTGCAGCCCATGAACAGCTGTGGTAAGTAGCTCGTGCTTCTCAGTCCTGGCACAGAGGGGTTTGGTCTTGATCTAACCAGATTTGCAGAATTTGTGATGAAACACTTTTGTGACCATGTATCCTGCTTTACCTTTCTGTCCCAGCTTGTTCTTTTTGCTTTGCATCTTTCGAGAGACACGGAGTGCATATACATTTGTATGTGTGTGTACACACACGTGTAGTATGTGTAATAATGCATAGACTGTATTTATACATTGGTTAGAGTATGTACACGTACCTGTCAGTCATGTGTTACTGTGTCTCTGCTGTATAGGTGCTGTATGTAGCACATGTGGAATGGCACATCTGCACTGTCCCATGTCCTGCACAGTGCAGAGGTAATTAATGCAGAGATGTATGTCCTTAAAAAACAAGATTATGTGAAGCTTTCTAAGGCATTGGTCACAACTGTACAGTGATGTGAGGAGTCAGCTGTGGAGGTTTAAGAAAATAATGTCCATCTTGGAAAGAATTTAACATCCACATTTTTCTAACTCTAGAAGACTGCCATATGTGTATATTGTTCTTAATATTTTTCAGCAGTGGTCCTCTACTGTACCATATCACTGCTGCTCAGGGAGCATCTCCCATTCCCTGCTCCCTGTGAGGTACAGTGCTGTCATTCCATGGCAGTCAGTGACTTCAGAAAGCTGTGATTTTGTTTTAAGACACCTTTACTCTGTATTTTCCCTCTTTCTGTTTTTACTGTATTCCATGGGCCTTAATGTTGTAATCTTTTCTTACTGCAGGAATGGAGGAAGGAAGACAATTCAGCTGCAAGAAGGACTGTGGTTCTAGAGAGATGGCAGTGACTGACTGCACATGCCAGAGCACATGGCACGATAGCCAGAGGTGCATGGCCAGGCCCCTCTGCCCCCATCACTGGATTCCCAGAGGGACATAAGGGCTGCTCATGCTTTTTTAGATAAAACATAGCAAAGCTTTGTTCCAGTGTGTTCAGAGCTGCTTTTCTGAACAACACAAAGTTCAGATTTGAGGTTTGACTCACTGTGGTGTCTGTGCCTTGTTCAGTCACTCAGGTAGCTCATAAAAGCTTGCACCAGGTGTTTTGTTCCAGGGCAGTGGTGCCTCCAACACTGTAATAGTTTCTGGAGAACATTCTGGCTGCCCTGATTTGCATCTTATCTTACTTAAACACAGTGATGCTCAAAGGCAGAACAAGAGCTGTAAGATGGAAACTGGTTGAGAAGCTTTGTGCTTCCCTCTCGATCTTGGTACTCTGTGCTGGGCACAGCTGGGCACGTGTGAGCCTTGTGTCCTGTTGGACTGCTGAGGGCCTTGAAGAATGAATGTTTGCAATGGAATATTTGCCCTGATTTTGGTCTTTCCATGTTCATATGACGAAACCTGACGTTACAGAAGAACATCTCTAATGTCCACTCCGTGGAATCGGATGTCCAGCTTCTTTGTCATTATCCATTTTGGGTTTGGGTGAGGGAATAATGAGAGCTGGTTGTACCCACAAAGGCATAAAACAAGAAAAGCACAGATTTGTTGAATTGGTGAGATTAAGGCAGCCTGGTGTAATTTCTGAAATGTGACAGGAAGGATCCCTGTGGGAGCATTGGGGTCAGCACGGAGTAGGGAATTTGTTGATAGGAATTGTCAGCCCTTTGCTCAGTGAGGACGGTAAGCAGCATTGAGTCCTAACAAAAGGTTTGCTTAGTTTGCTGCACAAACAAAAGGCAGGAAAGAGGTGTGATGTCCTAATGTGGACAAGGATGAAGTGGTTTTGCTCAGAAATACTTCGGTGTTTTGTACTTTATGTGCTAAAACTGGGAGGCACTGGGGCCTGTGGGGCAGTGCTGCTGACTGAGGTGTCAGCTGAGCACTGTTCATCTGCTGTTCCTTATTGGAGATGGAAGAGGAATTCCTTGCAATGTGTGCGTTTTCATCCTGTGTGAAAGCTTTATAGATTATTGAACAATGTTACATTGTACAGCTTCATAAATGGTTTTGTATTAGAAGATTTGAGATATTGAGGTCCTAAAAAAAACCCCATAATGATAATAATCATAATCATAAAATGTCTTTGAAGATGTAAATAAGGCTCTAAAGTGAACTCTGCTTATATTTTAGGTGCTGGTGTTGCTCCAGTGTCCAGCATCTTGTACCGACCCTCCACCATCATCTTACTTGTGCTAATAAAGCTGTTAGTAGGCATTTCTTCAGTTGAAGATAAGTCTTGCCAGTGGTTCCTTTAAACCTGGATCAGTTGTTGGATCTGGTTCCCCTGTAGTCCCCATTCCAGCCACACTAAAGGGTCAATTAAAGGGTGGGATCAGGCTACATAATATGGCACTTTTATCAAAAAGTGCACTGGATTGTGCTTGGGGTCAGCTGGAGACTCAAGAAAACTGCAGGAATTAATTATTCTGGGAAGCCAGCTAGACTAGAGGGTGGACTATGGGTGCAAAGGACAGTCCTTGGAGTCACTTAGTCAAAACTGGTGGTACGATCATCAGTCCATGTACCTGGCAAAAGCCAAAAAAACCTGCACTGGCAAAAATCTAACCCAAGACATTAAAATCAGAATAAATGGAGTAGTGGAGGACTAGTGAGAAACCAAAGATACTTGTCAAAGATCAGGAGGGAAAGGAGCTGTTTGTAAGCTGTGAAGTGGGGAAGGAAGCAGCTCCCTGTTCAGCCAAATGGAGGACGTGGTGTGTTGGTTACAGAAGGCTGGGCAGTGGAAGTGGAAGGACCTGCAAGGGAATTGCCATGCTAAAACCAGGAGAGATGTGATCTTGAACAGAAGTGCATCATCAGCACAAGAGTTCTGGTAGGAAGTTCATTAACCTGTCCCTCCTAGCAGTGTCCCTTGTGTGGAAAATGGCACATCACAGACAAATGTGTGTTAGGGGTGTATGGCATGGGCTGGTACAACCCTGTTAAACTGATCTCTGTGCTGCATGATGTGTTTCCATAGATAGGACACTTATCCCTGCAAAGTGCTGAAGCAGGGAATGAAGGCTGTGGCAGCTTCTTCCAAGGGGCTCTGAACTGGGGAGGCTCCATCCCACCAAGGCATGGTCTGAAAAACTACTCTAAAGCCATAGACTTCAAATTCTGAATAACAGAATTTAAAGATACGGAGCTAAATGAAAATGTTCAAATGCATTTTGTCACAGAATAATTAATTTGATGGTTATTTTGAGAATAGTAAGTAAATAGATTTTTAAAATTCAGTAACTCCCATTTACATGGATTTTTGTAAAGCATTTGATACGGTGTTGGATACCACTAAATAAACTTTGATAATTACAAATACTGGAAATTTAAGGTGGGAGTTGCTTTAAAGAAGGAAGGCAGCATGGAAGGGTTAGCAGGAAGTATTCAGCTGGTGGGATATTAATAATTTTCTGGATCTTTGGGATGAATTTTCAGCATTTACCTATGTTGAAGTATTACATATAGCATATAGTATTACATAGCATCCTCTGCTGGAAATTGTGGAGAGATGCTGTAGCTCTTCCCATTTCCCACTCTACTGTATGAGGAGAGTTTTTGGAGATGCAGGAGTGTAAATGCTCTTGGGCCCAGAGCACAGATCGGGTGTGATGCAGAGGAGTGCACAGACGGACACATTCAGGAGCCAGGTGTGGGGAGCTATGACAGGGATAATGGGGATGTGGGACAGCTGTGAGAGGGAGCTTTGGGTGCAAATTGTTCAGGGCCTGTGGGAGTAGGAGAGTCCATGTGAGTCCTGTAGCTCAGTCATGTGCTTTGTAGCATTTTGTGACGCAGGACTGAAGCTCTCCAGCAAAGCTTCTTGCTGGGGTAGTCCATTTACATCTGTGTGTGCCACCAGTCTGTGTCCTTTGGCTGGGAGATGCACAGTGCTGGGAGTGGGGAAATCCTTCCAGGACAGAGTTTGGCAATCCACTGTCAATATTGTCACTTGTTTATGAAAATGCAGTGGAAGGCTGTTGATGAGATGTTCAAAATCTCAGTGCATCTGTTCTAGAGTTGGTCACACAGGTGGCATAGGAGGCTCAGAATGTGCAGATAGTGAACTCTTTCTCCCAAAGAAGCTGAAATAGAGAAGCTTTTTGGATGTCCCATTCCCAGGTGCAGCATGTGGCACTGCTGTTGAGCTCTTTTTGCTTATGAGGAAATAGATGGAGAGGCCCAAACCTTGTGATACGTGTTTGTGCTGAACTGAACCATCCTGCCTTGCTTATTTTGACAGGGAACCAGCTGAGCAATTTGGTGGTTTTCCTCATGGGGGTGGGAGATGAGGGAAGTGAGTGTGTCATGTAAGGTAATGATGCAGTGATGAGAATGAATTGTGCACACCAGAAACCTGCTGTTGACAACTTCAACCAGCTCAACACGTTTCTCAGGTGAAGTCAATGCTGGCACTGCAGCAGTGATGGACATGGCTGTTTGCTGTCCAGAGCCAGCCAAGGAGTAGTGGGGGTTGTCACTGAATCAATATCCTCCTCAGAGCTATCTTTGCAATCCATGGTTAAAGCAGAGTGTTCCTGATGGTTGCAGGTGAAATCCAGCTGGAGGGTGGTTTGGTGAGGAGGGCAGCACTGGCCTGCTGAGTGTGGCTGCTGGGGGCATCAGGGCTGTACAGCTGGGGTGGCCCCATGAGCTGCACACACAGGAGGGGTTTCTCTCTGCCCTGGGCTCCCTGCCACAGCTGTGTTGGTACAGGCACCCAGTCCTGGGTTCTTCCTTACAAAACAGAGTGTTATTACAAGGCCATCTGCATTGGACATCAGGATGTGGTGTTCCTTGTCCCCAGCCCAGCTCAGAGTAGGTGGAAACATGTGGCTATTGGCACTGGCAGCAGTGGATGTTCCTGGTGGGTGCTTTTTCTTTTTGGCTGTGTTTGAGTGCTTTGAGGGTGCAATGGGCAATGGAAGAGGAATCCTGATTGTTTGTATTTGCCCATTTGCAGGGTTCTTGTGTCTCTAGTTGTTTTATATCTGCCAATTTTGGGGGGTTAATGCCCCAGGAGAGCTGCTGGGGGATGTATGGTGTTCACCCTGAGCAGTGGGACTCACCAGGTTGTTTCTGCTCTCTGCTGCTTGGCTGTGTCACTGCTGAGCCTTACTTTGGCTCCTGCTCACTGAGCTCCTGCCTTTGCTGTATCATGAAGGGAAAAGCAGGTTTTATGATTGTGGGTTCAAAAGGTGAAATAATTCAGGTCCATAGGTGAACCCAGAGCCTGAGCAGTTCCCTGTGTGTGTGTGGTTGGAAAGGTGAGAGGGTGATTTAGAACAAAGTTCTGCTTTGGTAACTGGTTGTGAGCAAGTGGGTAGTTGCTGCTTGGGACGGATACATATGAATGTTTTATTTCCTACTTAGGGCTTCATGTCTAGGAAATGCAGGTTGGTGCTCAGGTTAGGGGGAAGCATGGTTGGGAGGAGCAGCTCATAACTCTGTATGGCAACTGGGTGGATGCTGCATCCTGTGGGGAAGAATCACTTCATACATGAGCAGTAAAAACCAACAATTAAAGGTCAGGATTGGCGTTTTGTTGTCATTAGGAGGAGAATTGTGAGGAAGTTGGCCTGGCTTGAGAGTGACACCATCAGCAGATGTCTGCCCAGATGTAAGTTCAAAGAGCTTATGCTTTGTCTGTCTCTAGCAATTGCAGCCTGTCAAAGTAAGTAACTGCTTGGGGTAGAGAAAGCAAGACAGAGAAATGAAGTGAGATGTCTAGAGACAGCACAGTGTTCTGAAGTTTGGGTCATGTTGCTGCTTTTCTCTATGTTTTAGTACCAGAATGTGGTTTAAAATCCTGCTTTGCCGACAGTTGAAGACTCCAGGAATATTGAAAGGGAAGAAAGGAGGAGAATGGCTAAATACCCATTGTGGAAAAAGTTGCACCATTTAAGGCAGTCCAGACGGCCAAATCACTCATGTCATCGAGACAGCCACAACACTCAGAGTGCTTCTTTATAAACTTCAGGGGGCTCCAAGCATCAGTACCTCATTATGTAAAGGTCTCTCATACTTTTCAGAAGGCTTCACACACTAGCACCTTGTTATTCAAGAGTCTCTATATTGCCTCCCAAAGGCAGCTCCACACTGCTCTCAAGGTCTGTCCATTTATGCCAGCAGCTGGTCTGTAAACTTAATGCCTCAGCTCTTCTCTCTTCCTTCTGCAGTTCTGCCATCTTCTTCCTATCCCTATCCCAGCCACCTATCCTTGGTACAAAGTCTTACCTTATCTGTCCCTTACACGACCTCCTGTCCCTGATTCTTCGCAGCACAGCAGACTCCACCTGCAACTGAGACCCCCTCCCAGCTGGCTCACTCTTTATCACACCCATAGCTGGGAGGGCAAGGCTGTTCCCACTCTTTGATGATTAACGCAGCTGCAATATATCAGAGGCAAGATTACCTTAAGTACTAACTCTATCCCCACATTATCTTTATCTATCTTACCACAACCCATTTTTTTGTGTTTTAAGGAAGGACAGTGAGTAGAAGATCTCTGAGGTGAAATGGCCAGGTAAGTGGAGCAGCAAGTTTTGGCTTGGGTGTAATGTTTCAGCTTTATTGTTCTCTCCTGTCTGTGTTGACCTGTGGTTTGCCTAAGTCTATGGCTCAGAGTAAAAACTAAAATCTGGCCTTTTAGAGTTTGAAGGCTCAGGATTCTAAAAATAGGTCTCTTGCTCAGACACGTAATTTAGGGTGGGATTCATCTTACTGACTCAAACTATTAAAGTCTTAGCACCTAGTCCAAACCCATCAGTAAGAGCCTTCTGAAGACATCTACTGCTAAAGCCTGAGATGTACTGCTCAGAAAGGTGCCTGGCTCTCACTGTTGGCTACAGGGCACTTCTTGTGTGTAGTTTAAATGAGACACGAAGCTTCTAGAAAACAAAGGTAAGTGTACATTGCACACCTGGGTGCCAGGACCTCTGCACATGCAAAAGTCTGGCTACTCTGGACATGGATTTTGGAGCATCTTACACAGGGATGCTACAACTTCCTCCCCACACTGAATCCTGGGAAGTTTGCATCTGGAGAACGTTGAACACAGTGAGGTGGAACACGCTACAGAATTGCCCAGGGTGGTTGAGGCCCAAGGTAACAAGTCCATGGGGCACCTCTGCACCCTGTGCTGTGCATGGCTCGGGGCTGATGGGATCTGTGGGGTGTTAGGGGGGGTCTAAACACCAGCCCTGAGGGCCCAGCAAACGTACAGATGCAACTTCTAGGGAGCCTGCAAGATCCCCAGAGAGGGGCTTGAGACAAGGGCCCGGAGTGCCAGGACGAGGGAGAATGGTTTCCCTCTGCCAGAGGGCAGGGTTACATGGGATATTAGAAAGAAATTCTTGGCTGTGAGATGGGGAGAGGTGGGGCACAAGTTGCCCAGAGAAGCTGTGGCTGCCCCTGGATCCCTGGAAGTGTTCCAGGCCAGGCTGGAGGAGGCTTGGAGCACCCTGGGACAGTGGTGTCCCTTCCTGTGGGATGAGATTCTCTCCATGTGGACGCTGAATGACAATGTATGAGCTAGATCTGAACTGTTAACTGTTGAACAGTTTGCAAATGGTCCCATGAACACAGGCACTGATGTGCCTCACTGTGCTCTCACAGCGCCGCATTCTGAGCGGGACCTGCCCTAGAAAGTTTTATTATCACATCAGACAAGATTAGGAATTCCTCAAGGAAACAAATGAATACAGTGAATTGGAAAGAGAGAGGCAGAAAACACATCCCCAGGGAGGCATTCACTCCTTAGAGAAGCATTTAGTGGATGTTACATGCTGTGATTGTAAAAAAAAAACCCTTACTTGAGCCATATCTGTTGTTCAGAGCTAGTGGAAATCTGGTTTTACAGAGAAACATGGAGTTTTAATAGATTTAAATAATTACCTTCAAAGCGTTTTGTGGAAGGCAATTTTCAAAATTATTCTAGAAAACTTGCAGACTAATTTTGAAATGGGTAGTATTTTAAATTAAAAGAGAGCTTTGGGCTGGTTTTCACATCTGTTCTTTGGACTGTATTTTGCCACATGCTACAGCTTTGAGTTATTTTGTAATTTTTTCAGTTTTAGTAAAACAAACGGAGCCACGTTGTAATCCAAAGGATGGCAGCAGTGCTCTGCTGACAGTGCCCTTCCAATTCCATTTATACATCCTAAAAAAGTGTGAAAATAATATAAAAGCCAAAGTCCCTGATCAAAACTTATAAAATGATAAGTTCAGATATGTAAAAATAACTTGTGCTCTGGAAGAGAACTGATGCACAGAAAAGAACCAATCTGAAGGATCGAGGCAACTTCTCCATGGGCTTGTAGGAACAAGCCAATGTCTTTTGAGTAAAGTATACACTTCAGTCATTCCGTTCAATGGAAATTCATTTAAGCTTAATGTTTATGGTCAGTCACGTCCTCAAATTCAAAGTACCATTATGGAAATGGTACCATCATTCCCCAGTCAAGGCTCATGTGGCCAACAGGTGGATTTTCTGCCCATGTCTGGGAGGTGCCCCAAAGCCAAGAGCTGCTTCAGCTTTTCCTTTTGCTTAATATCCACAGACCCCATAAATACCTTTCATGTGGATTTTAGTTCACCAAGGTAGCTTTTCTTGAATTTCTTTTTCAGTAAAATAACACTTGTAAAACAGCCAAATTCCTTCACCCAATTGCTGTCCAACTTTATTACAATATTATACACAGCAACCATAACCCAGGGCTCACCTGTAGTACCATAGCAGCTGAGATGTTTGTTTGTAAGGAAAACAAGGATTTCCAAGGAAGAAATACAGGTTTGAGCTTGTGTGCTTTCTGTACACCAGATTTTTGTGCTGTAGGATGTGTGCCTTGCACTGCCTGTGCATCTCCAATTGCATGGAAATAACACAAGAATTAGATTTGCAGTGCTAGAACAGAGAGAGGCACCTCTTTTTTCTTACAGGTGCCTGGAAAAATAGTTTAAAATTCTTTGAAGATGCAGTATATCAGTCTGTAGGATTTAGTTACCGAACCACAGAATATCCTGAGCTCGAAGGGACCCACAGGGATCATCACTCCAACCCCTGGCCCTGCACAGACACCCCAACAATCCCACCCTGAGCATCCCTGAGAGCGTTGGCCAAATGCTCCTGCAGCTCTGGCAGCCTTGGGGCTGGCACCATTCCCTGGGGAGCCTGGGCAGTGCCCAGCACTCTTGTTTTTATCTCTTGAGGCTGAATAAATGGGTTTCAGGTTGCCAAGCAAGACATCTCAGTTTTCCTGATGTGGGACACATGGAACTTCACCTCCGTCCCATCCTGGTGTCCTGAATACAGTTGGTACAGAATAAAACTCCTCCACGTGATGCCCAGTCACTTTGTCCAGATTCTGCTACTTTTTCATCTTCTAAAAATATCTTGTTCCTCACCCCCAATGAGTTTGTGTTGCTTTCTACAAAAACCCTGCTGACATTCTGGGGTTCCATGGGTGCCACCAGCTCTCGGGGCTGGCACAGGGAGGCTGCTGTTCCCCCCTGAGCAGCAGGTGAACACTGGTGTCAGTGTTTCCCCAGCAGCAGGTTATTGAAAGCACAGGTGGGATTGGGATGGTGCCATCCCAAGGACATAGTCTAGGGCAGTGGGCCCCTCACCAGCTGGGCCATCCCATAAATCTGCTTCATTTACTTTTCCACAATTTCCACAATTGCCACCCTGATAAAGGTGCCTCTCCTGTGCCTGTGTGCAGTGCTGACGATGGATTGTCCTTGCTGCCTTTGGGCTTTCCCCATCAATTATGATGCCTTCCCTCTATACCAGACCACAAAGCGATTTCCAGAAGCACTTGAATTATTTTTCCCTTTGTTTTATCCTGTTAGAGGGGCACAGTGATGACAGCCCCGTTTTGAGGCTGCTGGACTCAAAGGCTTGCCCTGCTGTATTTGTCACAAGGACAAGGCTATGTGGACTCTGGCATGACACTTTACCTTACTAGCACCAAAATACTTCCTGATGATTTCCAAAATCAAAACACCAGATAGTAAGAGATGTTACCAACACTTTCAAGGTCAGGTTGAACAGGGCTTAGAGCAACCTGGTCTAGTGAAAGGTGTCCCTACCCATGGGAGATGAGGTTTAAGTTCCTTTCCAATCCAACCATTCTGGGATTGATAAAGCACAGGACTTGCAGCTCCTGGGGCAAGTTGTACGGGGTGGGATTAGCTTCACCAGCTCCAGATTTATTACTGATATATAATGTTCAGTTTTGTCAGTAATAATTTTTACTTTGTTGCAGTGAGTTTGAGGATGTGCTGTTCAAGTTGTTCTAGTATGACTTGCAGTTTCTGGAGCAGGGGATAAGGTGGTCTGGTCTGCAGTAGCCAGAGCCCAGTGATGGCAGTGACTGCCCAGAGGTTCATTCTGCAGCCCCAGCACTCACACAAGGACCTTTGCCATGGACATTCCATCCTGCCTTTTGTTGCGGGGTTAATTGTGTCCTGTAATATCCAGAGCTCATTAATGAGAGGAGAATGGATGTGAAAGTGGGGTTTGTCTCTGCTGCCTGTGCTGGTGTCTGTGCTGGTTGGCCTGGACTCACCCAGGCATCTAGTGAGGGATGTGGGCACTCCCATGCACCAGTGACTGACCAGAAAGGTTGGTAAAAGGTAAAATCCTTGCCTGTTTTAATTACTCTGTTGGAGCAGATGCATTGGAGATGTCTGTCCAGCTGTGTCTGCAGGATGTGGGTAACCTGCAGACGGACGGGATACTCGGATCCTTGTCCAGAGCTGGGGCTGCCTGGAGCCTCCCCAGCGTTCACCAGCATCTCCCAAGGGGGTTTGGGTAGCTGAGATCACTCCTGGTATAGAGGAACAACCACAAAACCCTTCAGAGCCAGTGATGCTGAACCAGCATGTAATGTATCAATGTGATCATAAATGATATGAGAAGGAGGGAGGGATGTCTGGGGAAGCTGCAGAGATTGAAATGTCATTATTTTGGTTTTGCGGATGATGTGACTGCTCCTTGAAGAACAGTTGGGTTGTAATGTTTAAGAAGGTATTAATTAACCTCACGAAGGAGAAAGGGTGAAAAAGACCAAAGTTAGCAACAGTGTCTCAAGCTTACATTGCCCAGGATTGTAATTATGTGAAGGCTTTTGTAAGTTAATAGAAGACAATTTTTGTGCAAAAGATGATTTATGATATTTAATAGTTTCTGCTTTTCATTTGGCAAAACTGGAATGAATATTTCTTCTCAATTAGAAAATTTTTTACCTCTGACTTCAGCTTGAAAGAATTCTGCACAGAAAATGTTTTCTTTATGTTCAATTGGAGTTCAGTGATGTGAGTGGGGGTATGAGCTGTGTTACGAGTCCCAGTTCTGTGGCAGAAAAGATCAAGACGGAGAAAAGGGATGAGGTGACATTTTGAGAGACAAATTAATTCAGTGACATGAATTGTTTGTATAAAAGGCTTTTGTGTAGAAGGCTGCCCTGGGAAGCCTGGATTTTAAGGCTGTAATTGGAATTTGAGTTTGGGGACAGATCCTTAGCTGGGAAAATCAACACAGTTGCAATTTGGCCTGGTTAATTAGTTCTCTGTAATAAAACAGTTGTAGAAACAGGTGTACAGCTGGTCTTTGCTTCCTTCCAGCCTTCCTTCGGGATGCCACTGTCCCTGAGAGAGTGCAACAGCTCAGCCATCCTGTCTGTAACCTGACAGCTGGGAAATCCAGTTATGTCCAACTTGGATTTTGAGCTCTAGACAAAAATTCACTTAATCTTAGTTTTTAGATGAGAACCCAGTAGTAAAATAAAAATCAATGATTAGAAAAAATAATCTCTATAATAAGGAAAACAAAAGCTTCTGGAGCACAGCCTGGCCTTCAGGGAAGAGCTGCTGGCCAGAGGGCTCAGTGTTATGTCCCATCCCTACTGCATTCTCACCTAATCCAGTCTGCTAACACCTGCTCACCTCCATAGCTTTCAAAAATAGGTGAGCTTGGAAAAATGGGAGTTACCAATCCTTCAAACCCAGCCATTTAAGACAGGGCAGTGAGCTCCCAGCTGTGTCCTCAGGCACAGGGAGGAGCTGGCTCCCTGCCCAGCAGCAGAGCCATGCTCTTTGGGTGTCTGCTGGGAGTCCTAGGGTCTTCAAAGGATAAAAGAGGATTTTCCCACTTTTTGTGCCAAGTAAGGCCTTTATCTTGCAGAGGATCCATATGCAACGCTCACTATATCAGTGTTTAGCACCAAGATGCCATTCCTGGGAGCAGGAATGCTGTTATCTACACCTGGCAGATGTTATAGTGAACTCCTGTCTGATCCAACAGGGTTTCTTCAATCATTTCAATCCCATTGTCTTTGGGATGCACGTGTGACGTCTTTGCAGAAGGAAACTTGTCTGTGTTGCTCACTGGGTCTTGCTGCAAGAAGAAAAGATCACAGCTTTAATTTCTGGAGTGAGCAGGTGCCTTGTGCCTGTCATACCATGTCCTGTGACCCCCTGCCCTCCCACCGTGCTGTACCTACTGGGGGGGGCTTTGGGGCAAAGTCCTTCTCGCAGACGTGTGCTATGATGCCGGCAGCCAGGGCGTCACCCAGGACGTTGGTCATCGTTCGTAGTCGGTCCCTGCGGAGAGACAGCACCGGGATGCAGGGGGTGGCCACAGCCAGTGTGCCCAGGGTGTTGATGGCTTTGGAACACGTCAGCCCCCATCCTGAATGTCCCTCCCACTGGTGTTGCCGAGTGCTGTGTTGGTTTTGCAGATGCAGAGAGAAAACAGTCCCTATGTGAGCCCTGTGCTGGGGCAGCATCTGTCTCGCCCTGCCTGTGTGAGCAGTGCAGGGACCTGCCAGTGCCACCTCCCCAACTGGGACAGGCACTGTTGTGCGAAGTGCAGGGAGAGCTGCCTCAGCAAGTCGTAAAATTCCTTGAAATGCCTCTCGAGGAGGAATCCTGTGCGTCCAGCCACTGCTCCTCTCTTGTCTACCCAGGCAATTCTCACATTAGTAGAAGGCGCCAGTGGTGCTGATACCCTGTGATGCTGAAAGGTTGAACTGGTGGTGTGTTAACCTTCCTTTGTGGGGGAAAGAGAAAAGCGGGAGGGAAAGAGAAAAGTAGCCATGATACTTGGCACTGTTCCCTCTTCTCCCTGGGGGCCTGGGAAGTACAAACCAGCCACCCACGTGTTGGTTCTGTAACTCAGCATCTGCTCTCTGTGGTTTCTTACCTAATGACTCGCTTTGTTTTTATCTTAGTACTTTAGAATGGCACATCTCACAAGCTGTGTGTTTATTTGTCTGTGACAAGTGTAATCCAGCATAAGTTTCTGTCTTGAGAGCAATCTGGTTTCATCCATCAAGATGAACATCACCGTGAACTGACCCTGGGCACCGCCCACAGCAGTGTCCTGGAGAGCACTTACAGAGCCCAGTCGACGGCGATGATGAGGGTGATGTCCTCGGTGGGCAGCCCCACGGAGGTGAGCACAATGACCATGGTGACGAGCCCGGACTGCGGGATCCCAGCGGCCCCAATGCTGGCTGCCGAGGCCGTGATGCTGCAAAGAGGAGGTGGCTGTGCAATTCAAGCTAGCGTGTTTGCATGGCAAAGTAATTTATTGCTGTTTGGAAGGACTAGATTGGATCTGACTTCCTCCACCTTCCTGTTCCCAGGTGCTATCACAAAATCCCCTGCGCACAGCAGGGCTGGCAGCGGGTGCCCTGGTTCTGTGCTCCCCTCCGCCTTCAGGATAGGGACTTCCTCCTTAAAATTGCTAAAGATTTGCAAATGTACTTAATTATTATTTAGTTACATGCTTTATTTCCCTGCTTATAAAATAAGAATATCCCATTCCAGAAGGGGAGTAAATGACACCTACACAAATCCTTCTGTGCTCAGCCCTGCAGTGCTGACCTGCTCCAGCCACATGTCTGTGCAGCTAGGCTTTTCCTTACAAGCAAAGTCCTTGACTTGCAGCAGATACTGGGGTGTGGAGCCAGCCCAGCTTTCCCTGGCACACAGCATAGGGACTGGGACATGCTGCACCCTCCCCTGCTCCTCAGCTTCCCCCAGCAAAGGTCACTCTGTGCATTAACAAGATCTCTGCAAACAGGAAAAATGCAAGAGGTTGTCCTAATGTCTATAAATAAGAATAGAGAGAAATAACCTGCAGATTGCTGCAGAGAAACTTTTACCTTATAGTTATAATTTGTCCCAAATCCAGTTCATACTCATTGACTTGGGCAATGAAGATGGCAGCGACCGCCTCGTAGAGGGCAGTGCCGTCCATGTTGATGGTGGCCCCGACGGGGAGCACAAACCGTGCCACGCGTCTGTCGATGCCGTTGTTCTCCAGGAGACACTTGAGGGTGATGGGCAGGGTGGCTGAGCTGCAGGACAAGAAATGAGCAGTAATTGCTGTTTGTGTTGAGCTTTATAACTTGGAGTCAGTGTGATGGCCCAGAAATCCCAGCCCTCCGGAGGGTAGATACCGCAATGTTGCACAAATTACTGTGGCAATGAAAGTCTCTTCAGCTCTCAAGCTCTCACCACCTGGGGAATAGACATCATCAGCAAAGTGAGCTGCAGGCTGAGAGAGAAAATGTCAGAATCACATTTCAGTAGCTGAAGGCACAACTCTAACCACCTGTGTGCCATGGCTGCAGCTATGTTGAACATGCCTGGTGCCCACATTAATCCTGCAGCATCTCCTGGAGCGTGAGACAGTGTGTGCCAGCACTGGCTGTGTTGGGTCCAGCCAGACCCCCGTTGTCCTCACTTGTCTGCTCCATGAGGGATGCCTGCCTCAGCTTATGCACCCCTGACCTCTCTCTCTTGTTTCTGTCTAGCATGAAGACAACTGTTCCACGGGAACTGGGATGAGGAATGGAGGAAGAGGAACAGGTTGAAGAAAGGAAACCACAAAAAAGAAGTCAGTGGGATTGTGACAGACTCTGGGAGGCAGGGACTGCATTTGGGAAAGGCTCTGGATGCAGACTGGTGTCCCCAGCTCTGGGCACAGACCATGAGGGTGGGACAAAGAGCAGGATGTTCTCTCTGAGACAGTTCTCCCTCCCTTAGCTGGCTGCAGAGCAGAGGGAGGAGAAGCCTGATGGAGACACAGCTGGAGATCCAGGTTCAGGAGGAGACCAAGTCATTAAGAGTTGCAGAAGCAACGGTTGCAGCGGTGGGCACTGGGGAAGGGAGGCACAGTCCAGGTGGTTTTATTGGGATTACGTGAAGAAGCAACAGAGAGGCCAGAAAAACTCTTTGCCTGGTCAAATGTGCTCCAGGAAAATGTTTGAATTTGTGTGTCTCCTTGGAAAGGACGGTACTTTATAGTGTGAAGTTTTCTTCATTGTTATAAGAAATGTATTTCAATGAAAATAGAATAGATAAATATAATCTAAGATGATTAAAATCTTTTCAAAGTAGGCAAGATTTTTCTGTGGATGAACTTGGGATACACTGTAGTTGATTTTAGATTGTCAGTAGAGTGTTCAGAAGAGCTTTTGATGTTTTCAATTAAACTCCAGGATCATAACCCCATGCAGTTTATGAAACGCCTACAACAGTCCTAGTTTGAATTGATGGAAAGAAAAGTGCAGCAGTTGAATAAAGTGTGCACACACACACAAAAACATTGCTGGTTTGCTCTGGGAAAACCCTGGGAGAAGATGGGTGGAAGAGCACCATGAGCTGTCCAGGTCTGCTGACCAGGGCAGGGCCAAGCGTCTGCTCCCTTCTAAAACCAGGAGCATTCTCATTTCAAATCGTGCTGGAGCACAGTTTTCCTTTGACTTACACCTGTCCTCCCAGAGCTCACCTGGCCGGACACAGCCATGTCTCCCTTGCCAAACCAGATCCCTGCTCTGCGGTATCCACAGGTTCCAGCCACATTTTCCTACCTGGAGGATGTAGCTAAGGCGATCAGCAAGGCTTGCAGTATCCCCTGAATGAAAGCAAAGGGGTTTTTCTTGGTGATGAGCACAAAAAGCAGAGGTAAGAGGATGATTCCATGGAAGGCAAGCCCTGACACTACTGTAATGACGTACAGTCCCAGCTTCTGTCCTATAAGTGATGGATCTTCCATCTCCAAGATCTTTCCAGCTATGAGAAATACAATGCCAAAGGGGAAGTACCTGCAAAGAACAAGCATAAAAAATTATCAAGATGCAGCAATCACTGTAGCACTGCAAGATAGACATGGCAGTGTTTGGTACTGTGCAGTACAGTCATACGAAAACAAATTCAGTGCTCGCAACAGACACTTGCAGATGTGTGACCAGCAATGCCATTAGATAGCACGAAAGAAAATCAATCAATCAATGAATCAATCAAAACCAGATTTACCAAACGGCCATCGAGACAATTTTCATAACTGCTTCGTTCAGACACTGGCACACATTAACCAGCGGGGCTCCTCGCTCACCCATTTTTCCCAGGAGAAGTCCTGCAATCAAGCACAGCAGGTTATGTCACTTGGGAGCACCACGGGAGCAGCACCTGACAGGCCAAGTGTCTTGAGGGTCTGGTGGCCACTGAATGAGAGTCACCAGGCAAAACCTGATTTAGTACTGGTTGCCATGTGCTCTTACGAGTCACAGCCATTCTCTGTTCCAAGCAAACACAAGCATCTGGCCTTTTCTCACAAAGCCCCACCAGAGCCAAATCCAGGATTTGGACTCTTCCTTGTGCAGAAAACAGATAAACTTCACTGCTGCTCAATGCTGGAAGAGTTATTTCCTGGGGTGGATAAACTGGATTACCTGGATTAGGTGGATGTGTGGATTGCTATTTGGTAATACAAGAATAATGAACTCTGGAAATCAAAATGGATTTTTTTTAAGGACAAGGTGTAGCAGGGCTCTCTGTAGTTGAGGATGTGATGCTGTGCTGCATCCCTGCCCTGCTGTGGAGTGAAAGGGGCCCTGGCTGCCCCAGTGACTGAGCAGTGCTCAGGCCCCTGTCCCGTGCCTGGTTCCCTCATGGCCCAGGCTGTTGGTGTTGGTGGTTCACAGGCTGTGCCATGGTGGTGACAACACATGTGGCTGTACAGTGATAGGTCAGGAAGGATCTGAGTGAGTTGCTTAGATGCATTAAGCCTTCTCTCCCAAGTCTGTTTTTTTTTTCCTTTGATGTTGCTGCATTAACCTAATCCAGCCTAATTTTCTGTTGAAGGACTACTAGAGCAGAAATACAGGTTATGGTTTGAATGGTTAGAAGCATTACGGTGCTGTCCTGTCTGCCAATGCTAAACCTCATTGCTTTCACTGGCTGCGAGGCTTTCCAGGATCTTGCAAAGGGAAAAGGAACCTTTGAGCATTTGCCCATCTTGTTTCCAGCTTGGTGCAAGTCCTTCTTCCTGTGTTGGCTAAAATTAATTTTGAAGAACTGCGCAGGTGTCTGTTTTATCTTGGAAAAGAAGAACATAAGATCTTGTGCTACTTATCCGTCTACAGTCTTCAGGGTTAAGGACTCCAAGAGGCCTTTGGTTGGTGATTGGATCTCTTGCCTCAAAAGAGAGATGAGGTGGGAATCACATTTGCCAGAACTCTCAGAAATGAGACAAGGTTTGGCATGTTTAAATCTCAGCTCTGTGGATATTCGTCCAGTACTTGGTGGCCACAACAGCTGCTTTGGAAGAAAGTAATTTGTCTCCAGGTCCTACAGAGCTGATTTGGGATACCTGGCCCAAATAAATGGACAGATTCCTGCAAGGATCTTGAAAGCTCTGCCCTCTCGTGGGTTTCAAAAGCAACAGAGAGGCCTTCAATGACAGTGGAGAACTGTCAGAGCTGGGGTAGCTCTGTGGGGTCACCCCTCATAGCAAAGTCACTCTGGGTACCTCGTAGGCATGGATGCCTGCATGGATGCCTTGGTCTCAGCTCCACAACCTGCCTAGTTTTGGTGTTGGACACAAATGCACTTTGAGAGCTCAATCAGCTGCCACCTGCTCCCCCACTTTGCTGCATGGAGGAGGTGATCCCTATTTCGCAAGGCATGGGGCTGTGGTGCCCTGCCTGTCCCTCTCCTGTTTTCTGCCAAGCAAATCCAAGTCAGCCTTCTCGTAAGGATGGCATCCAGTGGGTGTGTGAATGTTCTTTATCAAGCTGCCCGGGCCTGGTGCAGGTGATGCTCTGCCAGTCTGTGGCTTTGTGGAGCTCTAATGCTGGGAAGTGCAGGTGGTGGCTGGGGCTGATCTCCCACTGCCTCCTAACTCAGGCTAATTCCACTCCCACGCTGGAGGGGTTGTCAAGTGTCATCTTAGAAGAGAAAAGCAGCTTCTCCTTGCAGGTTTGGCAGGGCTAGAGGGGGGCACATGTCCTGTGGGCAGGAGCTTGGCACCTTTTCTGGGTGTCCAAGGTGTGCAAAGGGTGTTGGTTGCTGGAGCAGGAGATTGCCAGAGACATCTTCTGGCGGTAGAGATCTGTCAATGGGTTTGGCTCTCCCCAGCCTTGCTGTGGCCAACTCCTCTGAGGTCTCACATTTAGAACTGGCTGCTCTCTATGCCTCTGACTGCAGTCCAGCACACTTCGGTGCTGTGCTGGCTGCACTGCCTCCACACCTCAAATCCTCTAATTGGCTTTTTGGTTCCTTATACCCAGTTCAAGCTCCTTGCCCTCACCTCTTAATCTGCACATAATCCTGCCACCATGCTCATCTCACAGCCTCCTACTCTTTTTCCTTCCTGATCCCTCCCTCCTCCCTTTCTCCCTCAGCCTTGCATCCATGTCCTCTTACACTTTGAGCCAGCTTCAAGTTCTTCCTTCCAATGACTTTCTCCCCTTTAAACCTCCTCTCTCGCATGTCTCTCCACAACCTCTGCTCCTTCTTCCTTCCCAAAATTGCTGCCAAGCACCTTTTCCACAAGGGACTGCAAGCTGTTCAATGCAGGATGCTGCCCTACCTCCTTCAGAAAGTCCTGTTTGGAATCCTCATATATTTGTAACAGCACCGAGTCTGACTGCGCTGTCACATCCTGCCTGCTCAGGGGCTGAACTCAGCATGAAGGGTTTGAGTCGTTGTGGGGAGCTGTGTCCCAGGCAGCCTCTGCAAAATTACACCTCACTTCAGACTTCATTAAAAGGACTCCCCAGCTTATGTAATGGTTTGAAAACCCGCAGGACCCGCATGTGAGCTGTGAAGGAAATACGGGGTAAAAAGAGCCTTCCCTGTGCCTACAGCTTTAGTGAGCTCCACCACGGGTGGTGCTGACAGGGCCATTGCTATGAGCTCTGTGCTGGGCCTAGTTCCTAGGGACTGGGGCAATTAGAGCTAAAGGAATCTCGTCCCACATCTTCTGCTCTGTAAAGCATGGTGACCACAGGCCACCCTGGGCTGCACCCGGGCCCGTGGAGGAGCAGGTACCTATGGTTGCTGAGAAGATGACAATCCCCAGGACATTCATCTCATTGCTGGTCCCAGCCAGGGTCCTGTAGGTCATCTCGGGTGATGGGGTCAGTTCAAGGAACACAGGCCGATGGATTTCAGGGTTTTTGTCATCAGGTGCAAAGTAAATAAAATTGACAGGTTTTCCTGGGATCTTTGGAAAACCAGGAGACTTCACCACTGGGACAAGAACAGTTCTATACTGGAACAGAAGCAAAGAAGGGAGGTTAGTGTGCTGCTGGCATGAGCTCCACCCTGCTCTCAACACAGAGGCCAAGCCAGCCCTAGGGTGGGTGCTCCTGGAGTTTAAGGGTTTGGTTTCCAGGCAGTAAAAGGCTGGTGGAAACAAGGAGTGAGAGTCAGGCAAGGGGAGCTGTGGCTGTTGGCTTCAGACTGTCCTCAGCCAAGGCTGCAGAGCACATTCATGGTGTTGGTGACCTGGGTCCCTGCGGGATGCCAGCACAGCACGGGGGTCCCTCTGGTCCCTCCATCCCTCCTTCTGAAAGCTTTATCGATGCTTTCCCAATGCCATGAGTTTACTTGTTTTCCCTGTCCCTCCACCCTACCTGGCCACTCGTCTGTCTCCTTTGACCACTCTACCATCCCCCGTGTCCATTCTTTGTGTCGTTTTCCCTGCATGCTGCCTGCCCACCCCGCTGCCGCCCCTCCGCAGGGATTAAAAAGCTGCTGCACAAGAGTGAAGTCTGAGGGAAGGGATGTGTGCAGCTTCTGTACAGGAGCCTTGCAGGCAGAGGGTAGGCGCGGGGATCGCTGTGAGCCTGTGCCCCTCACAGCACCCTCCTGCCTTCAGGTGCCCACCCTGGGTGAGTGTGGGGGGATGCAGAGGAAGGGAAACAGAAAGGGGAAGACGAAGGGGAAGGGCTCCTGTCCAGGCTGTGGGTGAGCAAAGAGGCACAGCCCCATGTGGAGCTGAGCACCTCTGCATGCAGAGGGTCAGGTGAACTCACCTGCTGGAACGAAGCTTCAACCAGGTTAGAAGGAAACATGTTTCTGTAAGAGACCAATGACACAGGGTTAAAGTGTGTTGTGAGAGCATAGGGAGCATCCTGGGAAGCACTTCTTGTGGGCACAATGTCCAGAAGAGGATATGAAAGCCAACAACAGCTTATGACAGCTGTGCAAGCTGAGAGCAAAGAAAGCCTGGAAGGTGAACACAAAGCAGGACTGAGAACCATGTGTAAATGGGATTGGTGGAAAGCCTGAGCCTGGGATGGACATCTGCCATCTGCAGCCCGCTGCTCAGAGCCTGGTCCAGTCAATCCAGTTCCCCCAGAAATGGAGATTCACCCCCAGCCCCTGGCTGTGTGCTGCAACCCCTCCCCAGGTAACCCCATCCACTGCCTTAACCTAGCCCTGGGACAGCTCTGGGCTTGGCATGTCCCAACCAGGGCTGCAGAAAGAAATCCAAGCCTTGTAGGAAACATGACTCTCTGATCTCTGCTGCAGTGCATCTCTTTGCTGATAGCTTTGGGAGAGCCGTGGCAGTGACAGAGTGGCCAGAGGGGCATGGATGGGGGCAAATGAACCCCACGTTGCTGGGCTTGGAGGTACCAGCACCTGCCCAGTGGTTCTCCTGTTTCCCTTGAGATCTCAGGGTCTTATGGGAACTTAGAACCTTCTGGGAAGATTTTGTTATCACAGCCTTGGCTCCTGCTGAATTCCTGTGACACACCTGATTAAATCCAGCAATGCATCGGCGGAGCTGAGCACCACTTTCCCCACAGAGTAGTTGTCCTTCTGGGCAGCTGCACCAGGGTGGATGCTGACCACGAGGATGATCCCCACGGTCACTGCCATGAAGGTTGTCCAAAGGTAGTAGGTGATGGTGATCACCCCCATCTTCCCGCAGGCCTTGGAGTCCATGGTGGCCAGCCCAGACATGAGGCTGCAGCACAGAACAGAGCGGTCACGGTCTGCTCCCCAAACTGCGCAAGATGCACCTGATGGGCACAATCTCCAAGGTGGGAATGGTTTCTATAGGTGTGTTAAACCAAAGCCTAAAGGCATCACTGAGCTCTTGTGCCTTCCTGTGCCAGTGTCCACAGGATCTTACACCCAGGATGAGCTTGTGACATACCAAGCTGAGCTGTGAAGGGCAGGAGACACCTCCAAGCCCCTTCTCAAGCTCTGGCTGTTTTCTGTTTTCTGCAAGGGTTAAGAAGTTTATATTCTTGGTGTATTTTAATGTTAAATAACTGATGCTGCTACTTTTTTGTGAGACACTCCTCTTATATGGCCATCACTTCGTGCCACTGCTGTGTGTCACTGTGAGGAGCAAAGGAAGGTACCAGCAAGGTTCATAAAATCCTGGTGGGGATGGACCCCATGCCCCCAGGAGAGACCTACAGGTTCAGATTTCATGCACACATAAGCTTTCCTAAGAAGTAACCCATAAGCTTATTCTCTGCAAAACTGGGCTAAAAATAGAGAGGGCATTACAGGCTGCCCCAGCAGGGAGAGCAGTGCTGGTGATGGGGACAAGTTGGGTGCAGGACTGGGTTTGCTGAGGCCACTCACTTGGGAGGAGCTGCTGACATTCTCAAGGATAGAGAGGCCCCACAGGGACACCCTGACAAATGTGAGGATTGGGAAATCCCCAACTGTGTCACGTTTAACAAGGGCAAGTGTTGGATCCTGCCCTGGGATGGGGCAGCCCTGGATGCAGGGACAGACTGGGAAGGAGAGGCTGGAGAGCAGCACTGTGGGAAGGGACCTGGGGGTCCTGGTCGGTGGCAAGTTGGATCTGAGCCACTGCTGAGTCCTGACAGCCCAAAGGGCCACTGTGCCCTGGGGGGCACCAGCCCAGGGAGGGATTGTCCTGCTCTGCACTGGGGCAGCCTCACCTCCAGTGCTGGGGGCACTTTGGGCACCAAAGGATCAGAAGGATCCAGAGCTGTTGGAGAGCGTCCAAATGGGAGACACAGAGTTGGGGAAGGGTCTGAGGAGCTGCTGAGGGCACTTGGCTCATTCAGCTGGAGCAGAGGAGACTGAGGGGAGGCTCCTCAGGGGCTGCAGCTCCTCCTGAGGGGAGGCAGAGGGGCAGGGGCTGAGCTCTGCTCTGGGACAGGGACAGGAGCCCAGGAAGGGCTGGAGCTGTGTCAGGGCTTGGCATGGAGCTCAGGGAAAGGTTCTTCCCCCCGAGGGTGCTGGGCACTGCCCAGGCTCCCCAGGGAATGGTGCCAGCCCCAAGGCTGCCAGAGCTGCAGGAGCGTTTGGCCAACACTCTCAGGGATGCTCAGGGTGGGATTGTTGGGGTGTGTGTGCAGGGCCAGGGGTTGGACTCAACGATTCTTGTCGGTCCCTTCCAGCTCAAGATATTCCAGGATTCTATGAAATGTGAGTGTTTGGGGACTGCAGTGTGCCCCACATGCACACAGACCCACACTAAGCCCCTGCAGAACCCAGTCAAGCCCTGACCCTGAGGCAGGACATAATAGAAGGGCTGCAAGGGTCAGTGCCAACCTTGGGGACACACAGGGTGGCTGAGGTGGTGGTCAGCCCACAGATCCCATTAAGCAGCCACACATCCAAGAGGAGAAAGGCGTTTGAAACTCAAGTCCACAAAAGCAACACTGATGTAGATGGTGCTTTCGAACTTGGGGCTTGGGGATCTCCAGAGCTCCACCCCCAGAGCATCCCCAGTGGACTCTGGGATGGTGCGTAGAGAGAAGATACCACATCACCACCATTCAGTAATTATAGAAAAATCCCTGGTGCAATTCAACATGAAAGAAAACTCCCAGGAGGCCTCTGCAGACCCTGCACCCACAGACAGGAGAGTGATCAAAG
The DNA here is from genome assembly GCA_013400495.1 of Nicator chloris. NCBI lineage: Eukaryota > Metazoa > Chordata > Aves > Passeriformes > Pycnonotidae > Nicator > Nicator chloris. The sequence continues at coordinate 653,290 of WAAE01005053.1, forward strand.
GAGACCACACAGCAACTGAGCTGCTGGAAGGGCTGAGAGCAAAGGGAAACAGGCATTTCAGGGAGGGATGTGAAGTACAGACCTCTCTACAAGGGCTGGTACTGAACAGGTCAAGTGTGGCCAGGATAGAGACTTCACTGCTCTCAAAAATGAACCAGAGGCAAATGGGACAACAAGCAAACTCTGACAAACAGTAGAGAAATGACACTTCCTCAAGGGAACAAGGACTTGATCGTTTGTGTGTGTCTAATGAGCACATGCCAACATATTGTTTGCAATGTGTTAATCCATATAAGGTTTTCAAGAACTTGCTTAGACCCCAGCAGGACTGCTGGCTCTGTTCCTTATTTCTAGGTCTGTATGGGCCAATAAAATAGGAATTTGCAAACACAGACACAGCACTGGGGAATGCTTATATTTTTTACCTGAACTTTCTCAAACTGCTCTAAGGAAATATGCTTTGAGGTTAAACAGCCCATCACAACTGCCCATGGATGGTCCTGGCATCACCAGCTGCCCAAAAGAAGGGAAACACCACAGCCAGTGGACATGTCTGACCTGGGTGCAAGTGCCTACCAAATCCAGGTGAGGATTTGTCCCAGACTATTGCTGGAAATCATGGGGTTTGATGGACACCAAGCCAGGGGATTCTGGTTGACTGCTAGCTGCTTGGAGCCAGGGTTATTCTCACCCCATGCAGTTTTGGGGTTATCTCCTCAGTGGGGAGTCACAGAGGGATCTTTTCAACATGATGGAAAGATGGTACTTTAGAGCAGAAGGTGATGTCTTACCTAGAGGTGATCAAGGGCAGGATCAGCATCTTCAGCATCCTCATGAGGAGCTCTCCAGGAAAGGAAAAATACTGCTTCTCCTGCACATAGAGCAGAATGTGTGTCAGGTAAATGATTATGGGTTAAGGGTTCAAACTTGATCAATCTGCCTTTTTCCCAATCAGACCCAGCTCTGAGCTTGTTTCTGAACTGGCAGCCTCTCCTTGAGGCCCTCCATGATGCCATTTCTCTGCTGTCCCTTACTGGGAGTTGGCTCAGGGATGAGGAATACTGGCCACATGTCAAACCTGGCTGTAAACAAGGGAGGGGCATGTGGGGTTGGTCCCCTCCCCAAAACATTCTTGGTTCTGTAGCCTTCTAGGGAATGGTCCACATGGCCCCACCACTGGCTCCTCCCAAAAGTCATCGCACTCATTATCAGGGAGCAGACGCTTGGCTGCATCTGCTTTGGGGCAAAAGTGCCCCAAAGCTGTTGGCAGCAACAAATGATGGGAATATCTCGTGGCTGCACGTGGAAAAGAGGAGCTCAGGAAGAGGCCAGGTGTCTGGCCCATCCATGGGACAATCTTGGTGCCATGGCATCTCTCCACCCCCTACACCCGTCACATGGACATGGGGAAGGGCTGCAGAGACATCCCCCAAAGTCTAGATCCCACAGCCATGACCAAGGGGAGAGTGAGGAGTCTGTGGGATCAGCAGCCTGGCCAGCATCCCTCCTTCCTTCCATCTCTCTCTCTACCCACCATCCCCCATCCCTCTGTGCATCCCTCCATGCATCCCTCCGTGCATCCATGCATCCATGTATCCATGCATCCATGCATCCATGCATCCATCCATCCATCCATCCATCCATCCATCCATCCATCCATCCATCCATCCATCCCTCCATCCTTCCCTGATCCCCCTATTTCGCTGTGCCACTGTAGAGGTGTCAGGGAGGGATCTGAGTTGGCCCCAAGACAAGAAGGTATTTTTGGTTACTCCAATGTAGCCACCACCCCATGCTGGGGCTTTGAGGGGTGCCGAGGCAGCTGTTCAATCTCTCCCCTATACTGTCCCCGCACTGTCCCTGTGTGTGGCCTGGACATGGCTGATGTCCCCAGGGAGCTCAGGCAGAGTGGAGCTGTGATGGGCCCAGCTGGGTGCACGGGGTAGTGCCAGATCTGAACAGCATCTCTTTGCCAGTGGTGTCTCAGCTTTGTGACACTTTCCCATTGCAGGGAGGGAAGCAGGGACTGGCTACCTCTCCAGCACTCCTCCAGATTTTGTGACAAAAGTCTCTAGTGAGGACAATCTCTAGTGGCTGCCAGGCCCACAGCAGAGCTGTGCCAATAGGGCAGGATGGGGCTGGAAGAGAGGATGGATAAATTTGATGCACGACAGGACACGGGGCTAGAGCCCCAAGACTCTGCCAGCCTCATGCCCAGCGTGGGTGGCTGCTGGGCTCTCACGGGTGTGTGCACTGGGATGCAGGGAGATTACACCCAGCTCCCATTAAGTAACGAGATCATCCCTGCTGCGCTGATGCTGAAGGGCCTAATTGAAATGACAAGACTTTGTTAAATCCTAGTGGGCAACAGAGGGATGTTCCAGCATCAGCCGAGCTCTCCCGGAGCAGCATTCCCTGTCCTGGGCTCAGCAGCCTGGCCGAGGATCAGGGCTGAGCCGTGGCCCCGCTGCCCGAAGTCAGAGGATCTCAGCTCGGTGCCGCTTCGCAGCACGATGCTCCTGGAAAGTGCTGAGCCAACGGGCTTTTCTCATGTGTTTTCTCCAATGCATTTGTCTCCCAAGGCTCCTCCAAGGAAGGTGACTCAAAGCCCTCCAATCTACGCACCAGCCCTCTATTTATTTGCTGGGTCCTCTCCATAGCATGGAAATGTGCTTTGATTGCACACAGCTGGGGAGAGTAATGGGAGGACCCCATCGCTCAAACCTCATCTCCTGGACCCCATCCCTCAGATCCCAACACTGCTGGTGGTGTCGAGGGGAGCCTGTTTACTGAGCATCTAGCCCCTGAGTAAACATTCCCCCCTTTCCCATCCTCAACCCACGTCGAGGCTCCTGCCGCCCTATGAGCTCTGCACTCCCATTGGAGGGAGGCAGAATTTGTCCTGTAGCTTGGACATTTGTTGGCACCTTCCTGGTCAAAAAAAAAAAGAAGAAAAGAAAAAAAGAAAAAAGAAAAAGAAAAAGAAAAAGAAGAAAAAGAAAAAGAAAAAGAAAAAGAAAAAGAAAAAGAAAAAGAAAAAGAAAAAGAAAAAGAAAAAGAAAGAAAAAAAAGAAAAAGAAAAAAAAAAAAAGGCCATGGATATAAACATGCCTTGAGGTGTTTTTCTTGGGCAGGAGCCTTTGCTTTTGGGGCTGTGCCCATCTGGGACCCTTACTGGCACCAGGGCTTGCCCCTGCCCCACTCCACCTCCCTCACTCCCATCACCATCCCAGCCAGGCTTACCAGGTGTGTCAGCTCCAGCGCCCGCAGCAGGAACCCCAGGAGGCATCCGGTGACAACCGACAGCATCGAGAGAGTCAAGAGGCCATTTTTGTACCAGAAAGCCCGTACCCACTTCCAGAGGCGCAGGAGGGCCGTGGACAGTGAGTGCAGCACAGCTCTTCTGACCCACTCCCACATGGTCGTCCTCAGCCACCCAGGTGATGCCCCTGGGAGCAGCTCCCAGCCCCACGCATGGCCACGGGCCCCGCAGCACCAATGGACCCCTGCTCTGTGCCAGGAGCTCTGCTGGTGGCTAATCCCCAGAACCAAAAGCTTCAGGGATATTTGGGAGCCTTTCCCATAATGGAAAGTGACGTCTTCGACTGGTTAATCTGGGCTTGGCATCCCACCAGTGAGGTGCTGAACCCTCCCAGTTTAACCCTCCAGCCCCTGGGATGGGGGCCAGTGTGCAGACTGAGAGCAGGGACTCAGCCCCAGAACTTCTCACTGTTCCTGATCTAAAAGGATTTAGCTGCTTTTAGGACCTATGGTGGGTCCTGCCACCAGATCTGGGTCCTGCACTACATTTGTGCTCCCCACTGGCTGTGAGTGCACCTCGATCCTGCCCCCATCTGTGAGGGCTTCATGAGGGCAGGGTCTGCAAAGGGAAACTTTCCCAGTGAATGAGAGAATTTCCCACAGCATCTGTAGACACCAGCCCAAGGTACCAAGAGATGATGCTGAATATTCCCACACAAATATCTGCCCCAACAGATCCAGCCTCCTGCCAGCTCTCTAGGGAAGTTGCCCCAAGGCCATGAGATGATGCTGGAGCACTTGGTCCATAATTCATGATATTTTAGAGTATTTCTCTGTCCAGTTTGCCTCTGGTTCAGGCCAGGAGTGTCACTGGGGCCAGAGTGTGGTGCAGAATGAAAAGGGCAGGTGAGTCCCAGGCTGAAGATGCTCTGGGAATGGGAAAATATTAAAACCTTCATGGACCTGATTTTACCCCTCTCTCCCCAGCCAAAAAAAAAAAAAAGGCCATGAAACCCTCTTGAACCATTGCTATATTTTACATAGAAAAAACAGAGCTACAGTTGACGGCGAGACTTGAGGATCTGGGGCCCCCTGCCCTGTGGGACAGGATCTGAGCAGCCCCACATGCTGAGCAGTCATGCCACTGTTCTGGCAAGGGACACGATGGGTTTGCAGTCTGTCTCAGAGGAAGCAGAGCTCCTTCACAAAAGGAGCCTGGTGTCTGGTGCTGTTCATGTTTCAGCCCTTGGGGAGGTCTCTGTGCTGCTGTCTTGTGCCTTTGGCCTTAGTGTGGTTGGTTCAGCCTGCCAGAATTAGATGAAGTGTGTGCTTGTGAGCAGAACTGAAATAGAGTTGTCTCTATTCAGCTCCATCTTCAGAGCCAACTGCCAGCCAGGGATGGAGTTTGCATGTCAGGAGAGAGCAACTGCTTGGGGAAGGGAAGTCTGAGTTGCCTGGGGGATCAGGGACGCCTAAAACAACATTGAAGGGGCCATGGTGTTGGCAGCAATGGAGGGAGCAAGCTGAGAACAGGGTGCAGAGAAGTCCAAATAATTGGGAACAGAAGAACATGAAGACTTTTAGGGAACTGTGAATAATTAAAGAATACCTCAGGGAGAGGAAGAGGAATTGCACAGAGGGAAGGGAGATAGGGAAGGCAGCAAAAGAGCAAAGGGTCAGGAGGAGGGGAATCCTAGTGCTGGTGTGGTGGTCACTGTGGCCAGTGAAGGGGTATGGCAGCAGTTCAGTGCACCTACCATAAATCTCAACATCATCATAGATGTCAGCGTCCCTGCAAGGACAAAGATGGGGTGCTGTGGGCAGTGTGGTCTCCCATATCCCACCACCTCCCAACCCCGAGGCAAGGGCCGACTCCTGCTGCTGTATCTGTCTTATCTCCTTCTGACCTGTCTTGTGGATTCTGGTGTTCAGCTGCAGGCCCATTTCCCCCTCCCAGTGCTGTGCTCTCCCTGCATGGCTGGGACCCTCTGGAGTGGGGTTAAGATGACTTTAGCCCCTTTTAGGTTGGTGGCCTCGTCCCAGGCTGCCGGGAGCTGCAGACCCGGCCATGCAGAGGAGCTGCACCCTCATCCTGTGCCAGCAGCAGCCTCTGAGCAGTGTCTGGGCAGGTCCAACATGAGGGACCACAGCTTGGGGAGTGCTTCCAGTGCCCCAGTGACAGAATCTGTCCTGACACCAGAAATGGCAGATTCCACCCCAGGGGAACCAGCTGGTGTTAGGCTTATGGTTACAGCCTGAGCTGGTAGTTTTGAGTTGTCAGTCAGGACTAGTTTAGTACTGGCCACACATGGAGCAGTTGTTGCAGCTCATGGAGTGGAGATGAAGGGGCTCGAAAGGGTACTCACAGAGGCAGCATCACGGCCTGGGGCACATAGCCATCTGCAACAGAGTGAAGAAAAACATGTCAGGTTGTGCTGGGAACCAGGGCATAAATGGGAATCGCCCCAGCACCAGCACCTGCCCCTGCCCAAGGTTTAGCAACACCTCACGTTCCCAGAAAGAGCTGGGACAAGGAGGAATCGAGCTCTAGGCAGCCAAGCTGGACCCTTCAAAGGAACCTCCTCTGGGCAGTATCAGGAAGGAACCTGCCAGGCTGAATTGCAGCTGGCAGGGAAGAGCCTGATCCCTTCCTCTGTGCCTGAGGCATCTGCAGCCCATTCCACCAGAGCATCCCTCAGTGCAGATACAGCTTGTGGAGTTTGAGCCCATGGCAAAGTCTGGTGTGTCAGCCTGGTGGCTGGGAGGCTTCGAGGACTGTAAAAGCTTTTAGCAGAGGGAAAGGACAAGCCCAGCCCAGCAGAAATGCTGCTGCTGAGTGAAAGGAAGAGCAGGACATTTGTGCAGAGAAAAGTGGGAACCTTCTCAGGGTAGCAGGGTACCTGTCAGATCTAACAGGTGGAGGAGATCTGTCAGGAGCTCTGTCAAAGGGGTGTTTGCATGAAGGAGCTTCTTCCCAAAACTGTGCTGTGCTCCCTGCTGTGGGCAAACCCCATCCCCCTCCAGACTTACACCTCCTCTGGCTGTTCCGGCAGAGGATTTGCTCCTGATTTGTAAACTGAATGACATCAAGGATTTCTCCCCGTCTCAGTGGCAGGTTCTTCGCTCCGCCCCTCTTCTCTGTTGCTGCAGGGTCGACCATCATCTGAGTCAGGACTTTGATGCTGCCTTTGAACTGAAACACATCAGCAGTGCACATGGGGAGTTGAGTCAGGCAGGTCTGACTGCTCTCCCTCCTTGAAAAAAAGCAGATTCCTCTCTGGCCAAATGATCTTTGGAACTGGTCTGATCTGGGGGAATGGGGCAGGTGTGACCTGGGGAAACAAGGCAGAGTGTGATCCAGATATCACTTGTCCCTGTGGAGCACAGCTCCTTTCTGCCATTGCACTGCACCCTTCCCAGGAGGGTGATCACTCACTGCTGCTCACCTTGAATTTCTTCTGAAACTCCCTGTCCATCTTCTCTTCCTTCTTGCGTGCCTTGAGTGTCATGGCCTTCATCTCCTGGGAGACCTGGGGTTCTCTGCAGTCATTGAAAGCCATGGGAAGGTTCAGATGACCCCATGCTCTACTCCCTCCTGTCCCCTTCTCCCTGACAGCTGCTCCCCATTGCATTTCCCTGCACCAGCTCTGGTGCTGTGGGGGCTCTCAGGGCCAGGTGTACAGCCTGCACCTTGTGCTCTTCACCACAGACCCTTCTTTTTGCAAGCCCAGCAGACACCATTAAAGTAGCAATTTTGTCTGAGCAGCAAGGAGCCCTGGCCATTTTGGGACCCTTAGAAAGAGTAAAAAAACCCCATTACCTCTGTGTAGCTGCCAGCAAGGTAACCCTGTTAGAGGCTCGGCCAGCATTTCCACCTGTAAAACCAAACCCCGGGTGAGGTGCTGCCATGAGGCTGCTCTGAGGTGTAAACACCTGCCAACACAGGGTACAAAGAGCAGCAAGAGCTTTCTCCTCCTGGGACCAAACCCCCCAGCTGTGGGGGGATCAGTGTTTCCTGTGCCTATTTTCAAGAGGAACCCACTGCCCTCCTGTGTGGGGAGCAGCAGGCTTGGCACAGGCCCTGTCGCTGCCCATGGCTCACTGGGGCCTCACAGCTCTCAGACCTGCAGGTCTCACCCCAAACAGCATCCCAGCCCCTCCTGTACTCACCTCCTCTGGGGCAGGGATACACTGGCAGCTGGGACACAGAAGGCAGGAGAAGGCCTGGGCTTCTCCTGGCCAGCCCAACAGGCTCAATATCATCGTATATCTCATCTTCATCCCTGCGGCGAGGCAGAGCACGGTTAGGAAGTGCTGCTGCAATGATGGGGTTGGGGGCTGAGGGCAGAATTGGGGCTGCCACGAGAAGGGTGGGAAACAAGCAGGTGGGCTGGCCATGGACTGGCCCTGGCTCTGGGGCAGAGCTGGACAGCAGCTCCGTGCCCTGTGCCAGCAGCTCCTCACACAGCTGGATGTGGGCAGGCAGCAGTGAGGTACCATAGCCCCAGGGGATGGCCACGCTTCACACTGTGGGAGCTGCTTGCCCACCCTGGGCTCCAGCAGCTGGCAGCAAAACCCAAATATCCTCTTGCTGTCACATCCCGTGCCCTTCCCAGTGGCTTAGCACAGCCTGGAAGCCACCTGGAACAGCAGTGCTGCCTCAGTCCTTACCCCGTGCCACTCAGAGCATCCTGTAGTGGGAAACGTGTGGGCACTGATGCAGCACAGCCTGGTTGCAGGTGACCTGTGACAAACAGCACAACAGGAGGGAGCAGGGAGGGATTATTTCATATTTTCTCCTCAGGTCTATCAGCCACCCTTAGGTCAGGCTGGATTTAATGCAGGGGGAGGTGGGGAGATAAAACCATCTACACATCTTGATAGAGCAAGGAGTTTTTACTCCACAGCCCACCTAGGGATTTTCTTCCAGCACACTGGTGCACAGCTCATCAGGTTCCTCACTGAAGACCTTGAATAAGTATTTTCCCACTTGTATAGTTCTAATATTACTTTCTTCCTGGACAAATGATGGAAGTAGAGGGGAAGAGGCCAAAACAGGTATAATGAATGTGGAAAACCCCTGAATTTCTGATACGTGTCTGAGTCAGGGCAAGTCCTGGATATCTTCATGTGCTCAGGAGCATCATCAGCCAGAATGCTGCCCCCTTTACGATTATCAGCATAACCACACCCCTGCTAACATGCCATTATTTGTATCACAAGCCTTGTCTCCAGCCTGGTCAACCAGACCAACCAAAAATGGGTACAAAGACCTGAGTACAACATCAAATCTCTGCTGGTTTATGGTACCAAGTAATATACATAAGATTGCCCTAAAAACTAACAAAAATAATCAAATCAAGGCAAGGCGTAATTCTAGATGTTGCAGCTTGCCTCAGGACCCATGAGACAAATAGATACTTGTAGGCAGGCATGTGAGAATCTCCTAGCGCAGCAGCGTGGTCAGCCCTGATAACACCTTTTAATTATAATATAGACCAGCTCGATTTTTCAGTTCTCTTTAGGAAAGGAGAGGAAGTCTACTCTCACGGTTAGGGAAATCGAGCAAGAAAAGGTATTCAAAACAGCTTTCATCACCTCGAGTGTGGATTAGCAGAACAGCAACTGTGAGAAACCACCACACCACAGATCTGGAAGGCCACTGTAGAGCGTGGCAATGTCTGACTGGCACCTCCCCTACTGCTCATGCCCATCACCCCCAGGCCTGCCCCTGGGCACCTCTGCGAAGAGTCTGACCCCATTTTCTCCCCATTAGGTAGCTGTGGGCAGTGAGATCTCCCCTTTCTCCCTCTCCTCTCAGCTGAACAAGCCTGGGTCTCAGCCTTTCTTTCCCCATGTGCTTCAGTCCCCAACCATCTCAGGCTCACTCCAGTTTGGCAATATCTCTCGTGTTACTTACTCCAACCCTACTTCCTACAAACACTCCACAGACAGAAACTTGTGCCCAGCCAGGGACAGATCATTTTGTTTCTTTACCTGCCCTCCTTCTCTCTCATTCTCATCCTCCTGCTCTTGCCTATAAAAGCCCCTTTGGCAATACAATCCCCCACCTCTCCATCAGCCCTCCAAGTATTTCCATCTCCCAAGAGCTGCAGGCTCTAATTGGAGAGATTTTCCTTCCTGAATGAGCAGCACCCTTCCCTGAGGGACTGTCACATGTCAGGCCATACCCAACTGAGCACTCCTTGGTGGTTCTGTGGCAGGATGGATGGATGTCCCAGGATGTGCAGCTACTCTGAACTTGGCCAAATCCACATCAGGAGGGCGCCGGGGCTTGCCTGGCTTTGCTCCCAGTTCCCTGACATGTGGCAAAGGCTTCCTCCGGGGCAGAGCTGGGTGCTCTGTCCTTTGGGGGCTTCCCACAGCAAGCAGGGGGGCTGCAACACCTGTGCCTTTGGCAAGAACTGCTGGTGCTCCCTTGTCTTTGGCAGGTGGCCGTGCCTGCTGGGCTGGCTTCCTGTGGGGAGGATCAGAGCTGGCTTCCACCTTCTTGTTCAACATATCTCCTCCTGGCTTTGCAGGCACTGGGTGGAAGTTGGCATCTTGAGCCATCCCCTTCTTCCGACACACCAATTGTGCCGGGGTCTCACAGGCAGAATGAGGTGAATGCTGCCCCAAACTCTGACCTGTAGTGTGAGGTGGAGAGGCCCTGCTCCAGTCCACCCTCCTGCTCCAGGGGGGCTCCTGAGGAGGATCACCCTTGGAGGCCATGGCAGGGGACTGTCCTGGCTCTGGTCCATGAGAGGCTGCAAGGTGACTCTCTGGCCAGCCACCCACTTTGGGAGGTTCTTTCCTGTTCTGTTGGAACTTTGCCCGAAGGTGCTTCACCACAGCGTCTTTCCCCTCCAGATGTGTCTGCAACCATTAAGAAAAACAGTTCCAGTTAAAACACCAAGGAGGAAAATGAGTCAAAATTCCCTAGGGAATGTGGTATTCCTTCAACATGGTCTCACACTAAGTCTTCTCCACAAAACGAGGTCTGTGCTCAAAAAGGTCCTGAAACATATCTGAGAAGACAACATGGAGCTGCACCAAACTGGGACCAGGTTACCCTACCACGAGGGCATCCAGGACACCTTTCATGGAGTGTTTTGGTCTCATTTACTCTCTGTCCACTACCAGGCACCATCAAGTCAGAGGGATTGGGTGATAGTAGCAAGGCTCCTGAGGGCAGAATCTGAGATCCAGAGATTTCCCAGAGCTCAGATGGGAACAACCTGCCTTGCCCTGGTCCTGTTTTCCGTGATGGGTTGGTGGGGGAGACCACACAGGGCCATTGGATCCCTCCCTGGAGGAAAAGCTGAGATGGCACTGCTGAGACTCATTCCACAAAGCCTGAGTGCAGAAAAAACAAGGCCAAGAGGCAGCAGACTACCCTACTTTTCTGATATGTGTCTTTCCTGTGTGGTTCACACTGTACACACACGAACCAGGACACATCCGCTCCAGAACAGAGCTGCCTTTAGCTTCCTCAGAGACCAAAATTCATCTTTTTCTAGAGTCTCCAGACAAAAGCTGCCAGGAGGAGGCTGTGAATGAATCTTGGAAGAAGACTACCAGGTTGGAGGTATGGCACAAAGCTACAGGATGGGGCTACATTTTTCCTAAGCTTCTCAGATGGACCTTGTAAAAGGGGAGGGATCACCTTACCCTCCCCATCTTTCTCCCACGCCCTTGTCCCCAGACCACAGTGTCCCTTTGCATGGGAGCTGGCTGCTTCACTGGAACTGTACGCTTCAATTTTGGAGTTCTTCTCCTTCTGGGATTTCAGTTTCGGTTTGTGATTGCATAATTTTTATTTTCACAAGGGAAGGGCTGATATGGAGAAAAGCTGATGAAATGTTTTTAGACATAACCGATCAAGTGTAGATATACAGACTTACAAAAGTGCAATTTTCCCAGGCAAACACCCCAGTTTTTCTGGTAAACCCTCAAATGCAGCACTTGGCATAGCAGTGCTGAAGCAGCATGAATGTGCTATTTCCTGTACACCAGCAGTGGGCTTTCACTCAAATTAGTGATAAAAGCAATATTTTCCAGATTCCCAAACATACCGTTGGGATTTTTGACACCTGAATGATTTGGTGGTTTGTAACAATCAGTTTTGGGCCTGTTCCATGAGCTGAGACTTGCTCAGAGCCCTTGGATGTACAGCACTGCCATCACTGTGATCAGTTCCAGGTTTTTCAATCCATTTTGTGCTGGTGGGGGCTCTCCTGGACTCGGTGGGAGTGTGGCCTCCTCCTTTCACAGACGTTTATATTCAGCCTAAGTTCACCCTCACCCAGCAAACCTTCCTCTGAGCTCAGAAACTGGTCAGAAACCTTTGAAACTCCATCCAGCTCAGATATACAGGAGAACTTTGGCTTTAAAGAGGAGTGAGGGTGTTGGCCAGATCCAGCCCCTCACAAGGACATCCCCAAACCCCTTCCAACCAGGATCTATGGTTCCCAGTGTCTCATCCCCATGTCCACTACAGCCCAGGTCTGGTTCTTACTCACCATCTTACATCAGTGGATGTTTTCCTGTGTGCTTGCCTCCTTGCTAAAGACCACCCAAAGCATTCTGCACAAGCCTCTCTGAGGTCTCCTCCTTTGAAACCAGAAGCTCTTTCCTAATGGCTGGTGAGGTGCTGTATGCAATGCTAGGAAGTTGCTTTTGCCTAATGGTGACACTGCACAAGGAGGAGGAGAAAGAGGAGGAGGAGCACCACTAATTTGGCTCTGCTGCTGTTTGACACTTGCAGCCCACCAAGTCCTGCTGGCTGTAAGAGTCATATCCAGAGGAGAGCCCCAGTTTTGGGAACTGACTGTGGGACCAGAGGGGATGGGACCAGGGGGGTGGGCAATGTCCTTGTCCCATGATGGCCCAGGATTCCTCTGCAGATGAGGTCTCAAAGCTACACATGACTTGCAGAGGGGGGAGGTGCACAGGGTGCACAGCTGAGCTCTGCAGGAGCACAGAAAATCTGGGTGAGGGCTATGGTTTCCTGGAGTATCCAAAACTGTGGGAGAGGAGCTCTGCTGAAGAGCCTAATTCCTCTGGGAAGCAAGGGGAAGCTCTGCAAGGCAGGGTGCTATGTCGGGCCATCGCAGTGTCTAACTGTCCTGGTGTCACTGTTTACTACCTCTGAGGCAGGAATGGTCTGACAGGTCGAGTCAAGCCTTGGCAGGGCTGCTCTGGCCTGCTGGTTGGTGCTGGTGTCCCTGCTCCAGGATTGGCATATCCGTGCCTGAGGTGGCTCCTGCCTGCAGATGGTTTAAGGATAAAACAGAGTTTGAGGACATGGAGAAGGCTGGGGCAGGCACCTGTTGGTCAAGGGAGGTGGTCCTGTGGGTCCTGTGGAGGGTGGCAGGTGCCCAAGGGGGGCACTGGAGAGCTTGATTCCACCAGCTGGAGATGGGATGGAGAGGGGGTGCTGCGAGGTCCCACACGGGACCCACGGGGAGCAGCCTGGGGGCACAGGACAGGCACATAGCGGTGACAGCCACCCCCCACCTGCCCCACTGCTCCTGCCGCTGCAACGGGGAGGGCACGTCCCTGTCTGTGGGGAGAGGGGGGCCCGAGAGCCGTGTTGGGGCACAAGGGTTGGCAGAGAGGCCCTAAGGGGCATCTTTGGGGAGGACAGGGATGGGGGTGTGGGGGCTATGTTAGGGCACATGGTGAAGGGGAGGATGAGGGGGCGTGTTTGGGGATGGGATCAAGGGGAAAATGAGGCGCTGTGTTTGGCGATGGGATGGGGTGAAGGAGAAGATGAGGAGCTGTGTTGCGCGATGGCGTGAAGGTGTTATAGATACATGTTATGATATTGGCTTTTCACAAGTATTAAGATGAATGTTATATGTGTAGTGAATGTTATATGTGTAGTGTCAGAATGACTCTGCTGTATAGTTCTTTTTACTTAGACACAGTAGTGGGATAGCTGGTATATACCTGTGCTTGTAATTGAACTGTCTGTTTGGTTGGGATAACTTCCAATGAACATGTGAAGAGGACCCTGCTACTGATGTGCCCAATTATCAGCACCTGCCGTCTGAAGAAAGCACGGACACAGCCCAAAACTGGAGGGGATAAGGAAACTACAGCCAAGGCACACGCATGCTCTAAAAAGGCGGACCCAAGGAGTGGCCATGCAAAACTCTTCTTAGAAAAAGATGAATATGCATCACACTCTATGCANCCGGGGCCCGCGGAGGCGGCGGCGCCCGGGGAGGAGGCGGCGGGCGCGGGACTGCAGGGCCCGGGGCCGGCCCGCCTGGCCCGGCTGCCGCTGGCGCGGGTGAAGGCGCTCGTGAAGGCGGACCCGGACGTCACCCTGGCCAGCCAGGAGGCCGTGTTCGTGCTGGCGCGGGCCACGGTGAGGGGCAGTCCCTGGGGGTCCTGGGGGCCGGAGCGCTGCGGGATGCGGGGATGCTGCTCAGTCTTTCCCAGGAGGTTTTTCGTTCTCTCCCGGGCGGCGGCTGACGGACCCGCGGAGTGCTTGCGACCGGCCCGAGCTGGAGAAGGGTCTGGAGCCCCAGGAGCAGCTGAGGGAGCTGGAGGGGCTCAGCCTGGAGAAAAGGAGGCTCGGGGGGACCTTGTGGCTCTGCACAACTCCCTGACAGGAGGGGGCAGCCAGGTGGGGGTCGATCGCTTCTCCCAAGCAGGAGAGGAAACGGCCTCAGGGGAGGTTTAGGATACTGGGAAAATTCTTTCATGGAGAGAGTTGTCAAGCTCTGGCACAGGCTGCCCAGAGCAGTCACTGTCCCTGGAACTGTTAAAAAAATGTAGCACTTGAGGACATGGGGTGGTGGTGAACGTGGGGGTGGTGCTGGGTTGATGGTTGGACACAAGGATCTTAGAGGTATTTCTCCACCTGAAGGATTTCATGATTCATCTCCTGTGCACAGGGCACCTTTTCCCCTTCAGAAGGTACCCTGGGAGCCCCTGGTGTGGAGTGAGTCTCCCAGAGAATGTGGGTTTCGAGGAAGCCACATTCCCAGCTTTCTCCCTCATTGCTTGTCCTGTGCATCACTGTCCAGCCATTTCCTTTGGTATTTTCAGACCTGTTTACTGGGAACGGGTAATGTTAGGATGAAGATTCTGATTTAATCCTGAACCCTTGTAGGACCTTTCTTTTTCCTCAGGATAGTCTCTCTCTCATCTCCTATGACAATCTGTCCTATTTTGCCTTCCAGGAGCTATTTGTTGAAACCATAGCCAAAGATGCTTACGTGTACGCCCAGCAAGGAAAAAGGAAAACCCTGCAAAGAAAAGACTTGGGTATGCGAGCATGTTCTGTGCTGGCCTTAGCAAAGTGTTTCTGTAATGGGGGATTTTTCCACCTGTCTGGAGGTGCTGAAGTAATTATGGATTTATTATTTCTTTCCCTGAAGATGGGGGAGAAAAACTTCTACCAAAGACTACACTAATAATTTCACACAGCATCTCCAAAACAAGTAAATCTCTTTGAAATTGGTCACTATGCTGTGAGGTAGTTTCAAATGCTGCAGTTTGAAACAGATGCAAATATGGAGTTGGTTTATCTATTTTAATTGGTCTCAATTCTCTTTTCAGATAATGCCATTGAAGCTATTGATGAATTTGCTTTTTTGGAAGGTGAGTTTCTACTTGATTTCAGTATTTTCTGTAATCACCTATGTAGGAGAGAAATAACTGAATCATTTGCAAAGCTCTCTGCTTCCACATCCTCAGTAATTCCTAGTGTGGATTGCAATGCCCGTCTGAGCACTGGAATGGCTCAGCTGGATCCTGAGGCACATGCAGTAATTTTTTTGGCTAGATTTGCTTTTACTCATGTGTAATCTGCTTAAACTTTAAAGTTACCGCACTTCCTTTTGCCAGCTTGTAAACAAGATTTATTTGTTCACAGAACCACACTTCTGATTCCTGAGACTATAATGTGTTTTTTCATTTTCAGGCACTTTGGACTGAGCTGGACAGAGACAGAGCTCTCTGGAGAAAGGGACTGCAGAGGTGGTTTGAGATGGAAAACAGGATGCTGAGAGTTCAGAAATAATTCCTAGAATTAAGACACTGAAGTTGAGACTTGGCAACCATGATATTTTGTATAAAGTTTAGGTTGTTTTAAGTTCTTTATTTAAAATGCATATTTTTTCATAACTATTTTGTATGTCCCTTCCCATGTAGCTGTAGTGCAGCTCTCTGCTCTAGCCAGGTTACACAGCAGTTACTCCCAGTAGCAGTCCCAGCCTCTTGGGGTACTCTGCAGCACCATGGAGCTGTGAACAGAGAGTGGTTTGGCTCAGGTGCCCAGGCACAAGGAATTTTTTTAATGGAGGTATGGGTTTTGTTATATATGTTTGTCTCTTAACACAATTAAATTTTTGTTGTTGAGCAGCTGTGCTGATTTCTGCTCTGGGCTGGAGTTCCTGTAGCATGGTGGTAAATGATGTGGTTTTGATAGGATGCCTTCTCTAGCATTTTGATTTTGTTAATTCTTTTCACAATGCATCCATTCCAGAGAAACCCAGCTGTCCTTCAGGAACTGGGGATGAGCTCCAGGGGAACTCAGTTTGTTCTGAGGGCTGTGCAGCTTCTGTAAGTGTCTGTGATTGTTGCACTTCTAAGTAATTGTAGGAAAAAAACCCCAACTCAACCCCCTGAACCTCATTTTGAATGCCAGAGGAGTGTCCATGCTGCTATCACTGTTCTCTTGTGTGCTCTCACTCCTGAATCTGGCAAAACCATTTTCCCTGGGCACTGGATCTGTTCCCTGCACTGTGTCCCTGGACAAGTTGGTGCAGAGTTCCTGAGTTCTGTGGTGAGGGGCCACGTGCATCCTGTGTTCAGGAATGCTGCTGCCATCGGCCATGTCTGAGAGCCCCTGGCAGCACAAGGTCACCAGGTCTGCCTCTGCTGCTTCCAGGACTCTGGTGACTGGAGATTTCCTACTTTAACTAGTGCTTTCCTATGTGGAGTTAACAGCAGAACTGTGTGGCCGTGGAGGACACACTGCTATCACTGCTGTGACGTATCCTGCTGTGTTGGCAGCGTTGTTCAAGTGCCAGCTCTGACTGCATTTGGTGTGGGGAGGGACAGGACAGGGTTATCCCAAGATAAAACCATTGAATGGGATGAAGGAGGATGAAGGATGCCAGTTCTTTCAAATGAGGGTATTTGAGGGTGGCTCCTAGTCACCACAAACTTAAATTCCTTTGGAAGTGGTGGTAAGAACAAAGACCCCCCCAAGGGAGCTTCCCCAGGCTGTCAGCAAACCCAATGGCTCTTGAGAAACACTTTGAAGTGTGCTGGGAGACTGATCATGCTGGGAGCACAATCCTGATCATGTGGGAGAGATGCTCATTTCCCAGGCTGCCAAGGTGTTTGTTCAGATCACAGGGGACGTTTGCTGGGATATGCGAGCCCGTTTGGCTTGGAGCTGTTCCCCTTTTCACCTGCAAGGGAGGGTAGGTATAAGTGTCAGAAGTACTGTTCCTGTGCTTCCCAGGGTGCAGCATGCAGGACCCATGAGCTGTGGTCTTCCTTGCAGGGCTCTTGCAGGCTCCCATCTTTGCCAGTAAGTTCCTTTTTCCTTCTTGTCCTTGGCACTGCTTTGGCCTCTGGCGTGGGCGAGCAGAGGGGGTGTGGTGTGGGGCTGCAGTGGGCTCTGCTCACTTTTGATGCTGCTGGGGTTGGTGTATGCGTTACACAGTGAACAGCACGGCGGAGTGTCTGCACTTGGCAGGCAGTGTGGGGTTTGTGTCAGGGGAAGCCGCTGTGCAGGACTCGGGGCGGGGCTCCCTTGTGGTGTGGGAGGGGACTCCTTGTACCCAGCTCTGCAGTAAGGTGGCAGTAAAAGAGAGCAGATTAACAGTGAGATAAACAGTGCCAGAATGTTTTCCTGGAGTAACTAAACAAGATGTTCAGCCCACCTGATGTTGACCCCACCAGGCCGTGGTCTGATGTGTCATGTCCATCTATAACAAAATCTGTTCTTTGTGCTGGAGCCGTTTAATTCAGGATAGGGAGTGGCTGGAGCTGTGCTGGGCACTCAGTGCCTCATCCCAGCTCAGGCAGAAAAGGTGGGGAATTGTAACTGGGGTAATGCTGGGCTCAGTGGTTTGTGACTGCAGGTGCAGGAGCCATCAGCAGGGAATCTGTTGCAGAGAGGGGTTGCTGCAGGAGGCAGAGCCATTTCCTCCACATTGGGCACAGGGAGTTCATAGAATGATGGAGTTGTTTGGGTTGGAAGGGACCTAAAAGCTCATTTTGTTCCACCCCCTGTCACAGGCAGGGACACTTTCCACGGGACCAGGCTGGTCCAAGCCCTGTCCAACCTGGCCTTGACAACTTCCAGGGATGGGACAGCCACAGCTCCTCTGAGTTCCCCTTCACCCTCCAGAAATCAAGATTCTTGATGCTTCCACACTCACATCCTGCCCATCCCTTGGCTGTTTTTTGGTGTTTTTTTATGTGAAAGTTTTCCAAGTGACTTTTCCCTTGGAGGATTAAGGACAGAAATGTGCTGAGGACCTGTTACCCAGATAATCCAACACTTATATATCTTTTGTAGCACAGGAACCGATGAATAGCCTGACCCCTGGGTCTGTTCCTTTGCACAAAGGAGCTCTGTTCCCTGGACCTGAGCTGTGCCATGGTTTATTGTGTGTTTGAATTCCCTGTTTATTGCTGCATAAGTTCAGGATGACTGCAGACTTTTGCTTCCCAGGATTGATGTTCTAAGTGCTATCAGCTGGACGACAAGCTGCCCTGTAAAAGTGAGAAAGCAGAGAAGTAGGTAGTAGCTCCAGTTGTTCATCAGAAAAAAGTCTGTGGCCTTCAGGAGTATCCTGTTGGCCTGGTTGCCCTTTGCAGTGGCTGAAAGGACACAACAGCTTCACATTTTGAGGTTTCTTAGGATTTTTCAGTGCACAAGTTTGGCACTTGTACAAATTTAACCTTTAGTGTTTGCCTAATACCAGCTTCTTGTGTAGAGTAGGAATGATAAAATTATCATATCCAAATTAAGAGCTGTTACAAGCAGTGACAGCTTGTCAGCTCCAGAGACATCAACTTCAGAAGAATAAATAATTATGAAAATATAATCACAGAATATGCTGAG
>WAAE01005054.1:0-126892 GCA_013400495.1 Nicator chloris
ACTTCCTTTTTTAAAAAAAAAAACTTCAAATGCTAATGCTCTATATTTTTTCTATCTGTTGGTTAAGGAGTTAATCTTTCCTAATGTATTGCACTAATACATTTTGTATTTCATAGTTTCTGCTCCAGATCCCCTGCTTTGAAGTGGTACAGTATTCCATTAACCCTCAGTGTTCAGCAGGCTTTGCACTATGCAGTAATGTAAGCCATGGGGAAATCACTGTCTACTCAACTTAGCTGCTGAAGCAGTTTGGCACGTGAAATTAGAGGTAGTAGGACTAGCTCCTTGAGAAGAAATTGCTCTTTGGATGGTCTTTATTGTATTAGTTTTGTATTGCCTGCTGCCTGGCTTATTGTAGGTGTCTACCCAACAGGACCTTCTGTACAAATCCTACCTGGGAGTACACAGTAGGATTTCTCTAGTGGCAGGGAGAAACCCAGGGAGGTTTTAGTGCTGCTAATTCTACCTCTCCCTTACCAGATATGTGATGCAAAAAAAGCTTGATGTACATTTGTGTGCTTAAAGGAGTGTTTAGAACAATCATCTTTAAAAATGCTTGTTTTCACATGTGCATCTCTAGACAACTGTAACTGTAACATTTCACTGTGTAAATTTCAGGCTGTGGCATACATGAATTTCACTAGCTCACAGGAGAAACTTTCATGAGAAACTTACCTGTTTCTTGCTGTAAAACAGTGAGGAGGAGTCAGACGTTAAAAGAGCTTGATCAAAAAGAGTCTCCGTAAAGTCCTAACGAATTTTTTTTAATCTCCATTTCCTTAGCTACTTTGTGCTTTGTTTAGGGTTTGTTTTGGGTTTTGTTGGAATTTTTTTGTTTATTTGCTTGGTGTTTGTTTTTTTAATAAATAAGACATGGGAATGTTTTCTAAACGAAACAGATAAGGAGACTGAATTGGCTAGGCTACCAGTTGTAAAGGTGTGAGAGTAGACTGGGAGGATGACTTATCTTGAGAGACATTTGGTCTCCAAACCACATGATCTGGCCATCAAAATAAAACCAAGCATAAGGTTCAACCTAATCACAGCAATGGATGGCTCAGTTTCAGAGGCTGGCATGTCTCTGCCATCTCCATAGAGCACAAGTGTAGAGGTGTTTCAAAACTGACAAAAAGGCAAAGCACTAAATACTTACTTAGGTAACAGCTTCCTGTGTGTGCCTCCTGGAAGAGTGAACTGTGAAGAAGTGAAAAACAGATTAGTCTGCAGGCCTGGCAGAGTGCAAGATGTCTCTGAAAGAACAGAAAGTGCACATAGGATTCATCTGTTGAGTGTTTGAATTAGCAGGGCTGCATGTGAAAATACAGACAACGCAGAGAGCTGAGGTCCGTTTTTGACCAGGCATCAGCACAAGGGAAGTATCATAGCCTATTACTCAGAACATTAAAAATTAACACATGAAGCAGTTAAGCCCTTTGTGACTGATAGCTGCTAGGAGGTTAAATCCTAATAGTAACAATGCTTTTTCATAGTAATTCTTTTTTAGAGTATTTATTTTCACTAGTGTAGATTTGGCTTGGTGTGTCCAACTCCTGAGATGAATTTTAGCTAGTGCTTCTATATGCTTTTAATTGAAAGCAGATGATGTCAGGGACAGTGTATATGGGTAGTAGTTTGGGGTTTTTTTACAGAGCAGTTTCTCAGTGCAGAGGAGCAATCAATATTGTATGGTGATCCAAATGAAAAAAAAAAACCAAACACCTCTGTAGCACAACAACTGACCATGACGAGTAACTGTGCGTTTCATATGGCTGTGTATTGCAACAAAGAAACTGCAGTTTGAGAGTGTTAGCAAATTTTAATTTGAAGATTGGAAATCAGGGGAGCCGCAGAGAACACACAGAGCTCACAGGAAGCTGTTTAGGAGCTTTCTCAGTGTTCACATGGTGAATCACTTACACATAAGCATCACATACTCAGGTTTCCCAGTGTGCTGCTCTTCCTATTCAGTAAAGACAACAACATTTTAAATTGCTTCATTTCTTTAGTGATTAGGTAAGGAAAAGCTCCACAAATGCGTGTTCTGCCTCAATGTTGATGTTGTAAACTCTCTCTTACCTAATTATTCATCCCTCTATTTTTCCTTTTTTTTTTAAATTCTTGACTATAATACCTGATGTTCTGACTTGCAGGATGCAGGTCAGAAAGGTCCTCTTCACAGCAACGGCTTCAGTAATAGAAGGGTGGGGCAGATGTGGGAGAGACACAGGCTTGTGCAGTATCTGTAGCATCATTGTTGCTTAATGCTGATGAGCCAGTAAGCAGTTGTCATTCCACCACTTGAAAGTTCAGCCGCTTCACGTCTGTGGTTTCCTTTGTGCCTATTCAGTGCTGCCTTTCAAATGCCTGTCTCAGATCTTCAGCAGTGAATTCAGATGCATAGGGAGAGGTGGTGTGCTTATGTTGTGATCAGCCACCCCTAGGTGCATGGAGCAGTAGAGATGAATGACAAGGACAGTCAGGGTGCAGAGATGCTTTCTGAGCCCAAGTGCCGTGTTAAACCAGTGATGCGTCTTTAGGAATGTCTTCGAACCAAATCATTTTCAAAGCATGGTGCTCTGTCATAGCCTCTAAATGCTTTGATAACAATTGTAAGCTTCAGAGGGGAATAGATTCTTTGTACTAGTGCCTTCTAGCTTCCTGATGAGCCTCTTTGGAGAAAATTTTTTCTGAAAAATATCTTAGGAATCCTAAGGTTTAAACTGCATTTCCTTACCATCATTTTGTGAAAGATCTTATCCTTTACTGAACATTTATTTTTAGTTCTTTTGGCTTTTTACTTAATTTTTTTAGGAGAGTAGGAAGTGCGGCTTTAAAAAAAATTTTAAAAAGAACCAAACAAAGAACAAACCCCAACAACTTCCAGAAGGGGTATGAGCAGAAGGGATTTTGTCCAAGTCACTGTCATGCCTAACTCAGTGCTTCAGTCCTCCAGGATCAGTGTTCTGAGATGTAGGGTGTTAATGCCAAGCAGTTGCTTTCTGAAGAAAGTCGTCGGTTCTGCTGCTTTTTATTTTTGAGCCATGCCTGTCATATGTGACAATTTAAGTTTTGTAATGGGTTTTTGTACTGTTCACTCTATGTGTGGAACATCAGTCACATTTGATGTATCGTTGTGCACTCTTGTATTTGACACATTGATTATTTTTGTTTTTCTGACATGCATGAGATCTGGGATCTCAGGTTTGTGTGTTAGATTTTGGGATGGTAGATCTGCATGTGATATACCTCACAGAACTACTAGCTAATGTATCAACAAAATAGTAAGCTAATATTACAGGCAGGCAATGAATTACCTCCCCTGCTGTGCAGTGGCCTTATAGGCAGACCTAGAACCCGATAACTGACGTTTGCTGTCTTTATTATCTCTAGTTGCTGCTTTCATGGGTAAACCATTTCCAAAGGGAGCCAGTCGCTGTGTTGTTCGTCATGGCACAATTGGCAGATGTGCTGTGTTTCTTCATCTTTGGTTTATGTGGGGGACCAGAACTTTCCTTTGCTAGGAACATGGCAACAGCACGCTGCTGCTGACCTCGAGCTTTAGGCTGCTCTGAAGAGGCATTTTCAAGCCACCTTTTTTGTTGTTGTTGATAGGTTCAGCTGGGTAAAGCTTAGTGCTGTGGTGTTTCCTGTGATCATGTCCTACAGGGCACTCAGTTGAACATGAATAGAAGCAAAAATGAAAGCAATTGGGTGCACTGGAGAGAGAAGGTGTGTAGACATCACTCTGAAAAACGAATGATAAATTGTGTGCTCTATTTTTAAATAAATACTGCTTTGTAAATAGAATATTTGTATCCCTACAAGTAGATAGAAATACAGTAAAAGATTTTGAAATATATTAGAAAAATGTAACATATAGAGAATAAGATTGCTGACAAGCCTCCATGTACCCTAAATCTATGAAGAGCTTCCCATGTAAATAGCATCTTCTCTTCTGCCACAGACTTTGATGAGGACTTCAGTGCAAATGACATTTAATACAACATCAAGTCCTAACCCTTTATGCACACATGTGCTTGCATCAGAATGTGCCTAGGTGCATATGGCAGAGGAAGTTAGCTTGCAATTGCCAAAGTGATTTTTTTTCGAGTCCTGTACATGAATATACCTTCTGAGACAGTTTTGTCTAGAGGAAGCACCTGCCATCTTGTGCTCCTCTGAACACACTTTGCAACACTTGTGCTTCTGTGCATGAAGTGGTGCCCTGCGTGGCTGATGCTCAAAGATGCTGTTGGCAGTTTGCAGTATTTGTTGTTTTTTTCCCTTGCCTTTTCCTTAGCCAGCCTGGAAACACAGTCCCAGACCCCAAATGCTAGACAGGGATTCAGAAATGTTGGACTGTTTAATTCTCTTATGTTTAAGACTGTCTTGGATATATCATTAGGAGCTGGAAAAGAGTTCTTTCCACCACAATTCTTTTTTCCCCTACCCCATTTATATCATTCTGGATTTTCCCCAGTGTTTCTAAGATAGCCAGTGTTTGTTTCCTTTTTTGCATGTTACACAAACAAACCTCAGATGATATTGGCAGGCTTTCTGTAACTTTATAAGTTGTCCCAGGGTGTGTGAGAATACTTCTCCCCCACAAAAACATCTGTTAATTCCTTCTGCTTTTACAACTGCAAAAAAAAAAAAAAAAACAACTCCAGAGGACTTTCGGGTTTTAGAGGGCAGGGGCTCAGCATCCCCATGCAGGTGAGCTGGTCTAATGGCAGGGTGTTTCATGAGAGGATTGGGTTAATCCCTCTCCAGTCTCACCCTGTTCTTGTGACAGCACTGTCAAGGTGACTTTGTGGTGCACCAGAGCAGATGAAATCCTTGGTTTTCAGTGTGATACCTAACGAAATCTCTAGGACAGTCCCAAATCTGCATTTTGACTGAAAGCAATCTTCAGTGGAGGTGTATGCACAACTTCCACTAGAAGGCTCAATACCTTTGCAACCCACTTGGTCTCATGTTGCACAAAAGGTAGTAAGTAAAACTAACCCAGGAACAAAGCAAAAAGTGAAATTTTCTCATTTTCATTACTTGGATTAAGAAAAATTTAAAAATAGCTTGAGTAGGGCAAAGTAAAGTAGAAAAGTCTCTTTAGTAGTAAGACAATAAAAAAAGAATCCTTGAACATCGCTCTGTCAGTGTTTTCTTAATGTGGTTCAAGAATGGCTTTGGGTGAACAACATTTTACATTTGATAGCATGTCAAAAGTTTTTAAAACTGGGGATAAAAAAAAGAGAAGACAACTGAATCAATTCATGTCTGAAATCCTACTTGAAGGTAACGTCATTTGAACTTTGAGCCTTCTGTGGCGCACAAAACATCAGAACTGGTGAAATCATACAGGTCACCTGAAAAAAAAACACACAATATTGTACTATAATGCTGTAACTTTAAAACATATACTGTGAACATGTTCAATGTTTTTTTATCTCTTTTTATACCATATTTTTTACAGCATAAATAATTTGCTTAGAGATTTTTTTTATGTTCTGTTTTTATGAAGATTTTAATGGACTTTTGTTTAATACTAGTGAAAATATTGTTTGCCAATTTGACATAGTCATCTATAGATGTTAATTCTGGGAATAAATCAATAGATTGAGCTGAAAAAAATAGTCTTCATAACACACTAAATCTAATAAGTCATTCAACATATTTTTGTTGCTGAATGATACTGAAATTTTCCAGCTTCCAGATCTGCTATTGAAAAAATACTTTTTTCACAATTTCAGCAAAATCATCACAAGGCACTTTAATGAAGCTGTAGCATGCTAAGTAAAATACTGATTCAACAAAGTGTATCAATATGAAAATTTATCAGCTAAGCAGTTAAACAAATGCATGCTTAAAAAAGGAAGCATGGGATCATGTTGGGGATATAATATTTCAGTGTGGCAGTTGACATTTAAGACTAACCTAAGATACAACTTCACATACATTTTAAATGTAGTTTGCTTGCTTGTTGTAATTCCTATTGTATTGCTTGGGTGTCTAAAAGTAAGCATGTGTTTAACAATTTTGCCATAGTATTGCCATGAAATTTAATAAATATATTTTCTTACACTCTTACATGTCTTCATATTCTTTGCTTTCCTATTTATTTTTAAAGTAAGAGTTAAAATCTGCTCATCCTCCAGTACAAACAGGGTTATTTGAATTTTGTGCCAGAGTAAATAACCACAGGATCTAGGAAGCTCAGCCTTGGCTTCCTGCTAGGCAGGGTGGGTAGTAACAGATACTCCCCGAGCAGCTTCTCGGCACACCAGACCCCAGCATGTCCAAAGTCCACTGAAGCCCCGCTGTTCTTTCCATATGATGCAGTGATAGGAAAAAGTGCAGGCCACTTGGCCATGTCGTCCTTGGCTTGTGGCTCTAACATGGCTGGGGTTTGATGTGTGATCCCCCTGCACGCCTGGGCTGAGGGGTGCAGACATCAGCCACAGCAGACTCTGTATAGGGCACATCCCTGTGCCGGGATGAAGGGTGTAGTGGCAGGATGAAGGGGCCCAGGCTGTGCACTGTGGGGTTGGTTTGGGTGGGCATAGGACGCTTTTCTCAGCATGTTTTAGTGGAACTGATATGACCAGCTAATATGGTAGTTGTAACATAAGCCTTATGTTTGAGGCCATTTATGTCTTGTCATTTCATGTCTTAATGACAGCCAAAGAATTTTGTGGCTCATCTAACCCACAGCACCTTTACTTGGGAACGTCACCTGAACTTAGCAATGTGCGTAATGACATGTGCTACATCACAGAATGCCTCATGAAACCATCATGGCATGGTGGCATTGTGATCTCTCCATCTCTTTGGAGGCATCCTTGAAAGTCAAAATCGATTCCTTGCCTCACAATAGCAGATTGGTGCAGCTTGATGTGACAGCAACTAGGCAGGGTGTAGGAGCTTCTCTGAGCACTGGGGAGGTGTGGTATTAACGTCTTTTAGTGGAACTGAAGAGTATTGCTCTGAAAAGACTGAAACACTTAGAGCTGTGGAAATGAGAGAAGGCTTAATTGTTCCAACACTGAAACCCACAGCTGCCCTCTCCAGCCCTGCTACTGCTCTGGTCAGAGCAGAGACAGTAGGGAAGAGTTTCCAGACAGGTCTTGCTCCATCATTTGCGTCTCAGGTCTAAAAGAACTAATAGGATGATGGCTTTGCAATATCTTTGAAGATACTGCAGGTGTTCGGATACAGCTCATTCGATCCTTGGCAAAACCAACTGGGTAATCCAGTTGGGCTGGATATTTAACACAGCTCCTGAGCAACTGGAATGAGTAGAGATACAACCATCATGGAGATCCTCACACAACAGCAGCAGCAGAGGACCGTGAAAGCAGGAAAGCAGAAGGGTTTTTTGCAGGGACAATGAAGTGTCCTATATGTCACCATCACAGTGAGGGTTGAGAGAGGGAGTCAAACCATCCATGTTTTCTGGCCCTGTTCTGCACTGTGCCAGCACACATCCTTACCTTCTTTTTGACTCTCCCAGTGCTGGTTGCTCCCAATGTGGCACTGGCTGTAGCACTGAAGTACACCACTCCCCTGCATTTGCAACCACAAAAAGTTTCTCTCAACACATAAATAAAGCTTAAAGTCCCTCTGTATGAAACATTTGTTAGCTATTAAAAGAAATCTGTGTTTTGGTAGGAACAATCAGTTCAAATGAAAGCTGCCTAAACATGATGATAAATTGGTGGTTCCATTTTAGAACTCGGCTTTGCTGACACCAAAACTAAAAACTGTAGAGAGGAGAAAAAAATGGAGGCAAGTGAAATGGTAAAGAAAATACTAGATATTGCTCCTCCCATGTTTTCAAAAGATAGAAAAATTTAGGAAAATTCTGCCATGCCCACAAAAAGTGATGATGTAGGTTGCCACTACTGCCAATAAAAACTATTTAAGAGTCTGCAAAACAAAAAATTAGGTTGGAAATCTGCAGTTTTGTAAGACAGAATATGGGGTGCCTGTGCTCTGCAGCTCCATTTCTTCCACGCTTCTCCATATATCTCAGTAACAAAAAGTGCTGAAAAACATGGCCTGTGGGGATGGTGTTGAAAGAACTGGCACAGTTGTTTTCCTAGAAAGAAAGACTGAGGGAAGATTTAAAAAGAAAGAGCAAAGGGAAGAGGAACAATGTCATCTTTGTCTCAATGCACAATGAACAAAGAAAAATGCTGTGACAGTGAATGGATATTCAAAAGAAATCAGGGCAGTCGGTCACAGCACTGCCAGGCAGTCTCCATCACAAGGGGTTTGACAAGAGGGCACTCACAGATGAGCGAGTCCTGTCCACAGGGGCAGAAAGCCACGACCTTGCAGAGCTGCAGTGACCACAGGTGCTGGCACCAGGCTGTTATTCATGAATGAAATACCCAAGTGCAGAATCAAGGGCATAACATCCCCTGCCCCACAGTGCCCACAATGACTCAAACCAATAAAAAAATGCAGTGGGAGAGAGGCAGGGAAGGGAAACCCGCTCCACACACACACACACACCCTCCAAGAAATAAAATTGTGATAAAAGATATGTCTGTCTGATGGGATGTGGCTGTTGCTCTCCCTCAGTAAACCATACCTGTACCTTTATCTAGTCCTCTAAAGTGAGGAGATTTGCCCCTTGAGGGGGCAAATGTCGTGGAGGGAGCTGAACACGCAGAGCTGTAACAATACATTTCCCACCCAGTTTATTTTGCTGTGCAAACAGAATGAAAACTTTTTCTCCAAAGGAAAGCCTGGCTGACAAAATAGTAACTTTTACTAGGCACCTATTGCAGCATAATACTCCATTAAGGAATGGACAACTTCCCAACACTGACAGCCCCCTCTTTCTCCTCCTCTTCTTTTGCTCCCTGGGGCCAAGTTGGGAGGACTGGGATGGAAATGAGCTCCTAGCTGACCCAGGACAAATCAGTGCAGCAAGGATTTGCCTAGCACAGGGAGCATTGCTAAGTCTCATCTGGCTTTAGGACCCCTTGACTTGCTTTCTTCATCTTTTTTCCTTATTTTCCTTTAGGATGAAGCAGATTAAATCTAACTGCTCATTCCCAGTAGCTGGTTCCCATGGAGATGGAGCAGCAGTGGAGAGCAGCAAGACACACTTTGCCCTGGGCAGAGTGAGGGGCAACCAGGAAGCAGCTCTGGCCAGCAGCCAGTGGTCAGCACAAAGCCTGACTTAGCCTGCGAAAGCTGGCATCAAGGCAGGTGTTTAGCCCTACTAAGTGGAATGTTACATATTTTGGGAATAATGTGGAAACCTAGTAAGAAAAATGAGAACTGTCGTTTAAGGAAGGAGATTAAATTGCAAAGAGAGGTACAAACTCTTGTGGCTGCTGCCTTTACTGCTGGCTTGCCCAGGTAACTGCAGCAAAAGGGACACGGCTCTGCCAACCGGCAGGAACTTACTGTGTTCAGCACTGGGGTCATGCCTTGCATCTGAGTCAGCCCGAGCAATGAGTAATGTGACTAATAAACATTCCTGGAGACAGCGAGCAGCACATGCAGGCCAGTTCCTCGGAACATGACTAATCACTCTGCCTTGCACTGTCCACCTTTCCTTTCTCCTTGCCTGACCCAGCAGCGGTGGGGAGGGGCAAAGCCTCCAACATGTGATCAGAGGCTCCTGATTTTCTGGTATCTGTGTCCTTGCACAGTCCCTGGCGTGGAAAACCACAGTGGAAACCCATCCCCAAGCTTTACCAGGAAGAGTGGAGACGTAGCTGAAGGATGTTTCTCACATTACCTTTAAAAGGATGCAGCAGGGATCTTTTATTTTTAATGATTTAAAGCGCTCCGCATCTTTGCCATTGAGGCCTCCAGCCCCGCCCGGCGGCAGCGCGCAGCTGTGCTGCTGGTGCTCAGCCCACAGCGCTGCAGGCTGATGCCGCCAGCCCCGAATTCCCGCGCGGTGAGCAGCAGAGTTGGAATCAGGCATTCGGGGAGCTGCCGTTTGCTGCTCTTCTTTTTCCACAACAACAATAGAGGTATTTCCTACCCGCCCCCCTCCCTACCCGGCATTTCAAAGGAGCTGCTTCTAGTTTGGAGGAGTACCGCCTTGCACCAAAGCGCCCGGTATTCTGCAGTAAATTATCTTAAAATAGAGACCTCTCCCACCAGATGTTTGTCTTGGAACTGGTCTCCAAACCCTGTGACAGGAACGAAAGGATGGGAAAGGCGAGGCACGTAAGACAGAGCACAGGATGATGCTGTCTGTGGAGCATGACAGAGCCCCATCAGCACCAGGACAACGTGTCCAGAGCATTAGGGGCACAGCCAGTCAAATCTCCCTACTGTGTGGCAGGTCAGGACAGGTCATTAGCATCTGGAAAACCCCTCAAGCTCACAAGATGTGAATTTTCCCTCTCAGGCAGCCAGCGGCTCAGACCCGACCCAGGCACAGGCAGTGTCAGGCCACTCCCACAGGGCTGCACTGAGCAGACAGAAATATCTTCAGCCTCCAGAGATTTTAGTTTTCATGCTTTTTCAAACTCCACACATTTTCCTTTTACATCCCAAGGCATCCAATTCCATTTACTTTCGTTTAAAAGGCATATCTTGATCTGGTATACTTTATCCTGCTTTTTCCCAGCCACAGAGGATTTCTCCTTCCCCATGGGGCTCCCAAAGCCAAACAAAGCTTTGCTTCTCCTGGGAGGAGAACCATGAGTGTCTCCAGCTCCTCTGCAAGCTGCCCATGTCTTCTACAGACTTTTTTTCCTGAAGCATCATTTGAACAGGGAGCAGAGCACAGGTGCACATCACGTGATGGCACCACCACATATTTTTCTTTTACTTTCTGTTTCTACTAAGTGCCTGCATTTGAGTTTGACCACTGCTGTCTTATCTACAAGGAGCGCAAGATGTTTCAACTAAGAGATCAGGGTGTCCCTTTGGCATGCAGGACAAGAGTTGAGGTG
This sequence comes from Nicator chloris, assembly GCA_013400495.1. Classification (NCBI taxonomy): domain Eukaryota; kingdom Metazoa; phylum Chordata; class Aves; order Passeriformes; family Pycnonotidae; genus Nicator; species Nicator chloris. The sequence goes on from WAAE01005054.1 coordinate 10,935, forward strand.
TCCTTGGCAGGTATTTGCCTGTACCATTATCTAGATTTGCTGTTGGTGGGATGAATCTAGGAATGTGTGTGAGCTCTCATGGAGCCAGGAGCACTCTGAGCATAGTAAAACAGCAGCAGAGACTTCCTCACCTCCATTGCTTTCACCCCATCAGGTCCTTTCAGCCCACAGACATTCAGATGAGCCTGTGCCCTTGAGGAAGTTTGTGGTTCCCTCACCACAGGGATGTGGCAAGCTGTGGGGTGCCCCGCTGCATGGTTGCTCTCTCTTCCTCCCTGCACTCCCTCAAAGGCTCACTCATCCACTATTAACAAAGAATTAAGGAAGAAAAATTTCCAAGTTATGAAATTCTGAACCACTCTTTCAGTGTCTCAACAGCACTAGGTTTGCCTGCTTAAATCATACTTTGGCAATCAAGGTTGCACAAGTGCTGGTCCAGTGCCTAGAAAACATAACATTTTAAGATGACTGTGACCTACCAAGGTCTATTGCAATCACTTTTCCCACTTTTTCTCAAAAAAAAAAAAAATCAAGAAAGAAAGAAAAGAAAAGAAAAAAGATTTGTAACATCACAGTAGCAAGTATTTGGGTGGTTTTTTTCCTAATCTTTTAATATGTTTAAGACAGGAAAGCTTCATAATGTACAATTTTAAACCGTCAAAATTTACAGAACAAAAAAAGTCAAATGTAAAACTGGTCATAACTCACAAATATCCCCATTAAAACTGTATAATACAGACATTAAGCCACAGGTCACTTTTCTATTTTTAGGAAGGTGTGCAAAGAGCTAATTGTATAGTACATGTAGATGTTAAAAGTGATGCCATGTAAGCAGGTCTGCTGCTGCTATAAAAAATAGACAAGTATAAAATTACTTCTACAAAATTGGTTCATTGGTTTTGTTCCTTGTAGTAAAAAAGTAGACTTGTAAGAAGTTTCCTTCTCAACAAACAACAACATTTTGAAACAAGTCATTGTAACTGTAATCCTGTTACACAGGATGAAACGTAATTTAGCTAAATCACAGAGTGGTAAGGAGAACTGCTTGTTCCAGGACCTACATGTGAATGCAGAAATATGCTGCCCAGTGGTGTGTTTGTTGAACAGCACAGTCCCTGTATCCCTGCAGGGCGGGATGATTCAAGGTGTTTCAAGATTGCTTTCTCTGATACTACAAAAGACAACCTAAGGACCACAAAACACAGTCACTGAGCTACTCATAACATCACACTTTGCTGTTTGCACTGACGCACAACCTTTAGCGCTCACTAAACACTTAAGGAGTAGAGGGCACGGTTCATACACAAAATGCTTGGTTTCATTTGAACAGGAAAGGAGAGGAAAGAAGAGGGAAGGAGAGGGAAAAATGGTCCTTTTTTTTTTGTTTTCGGGTTTCCCTTTGGCTTTGTCACCTTCCCAGAGGGCAAACATGGTCCGGCTGTAGAGGACTGCGTCAGCCAGCTCTCACTCAGCCACACACACAAGCACAGGACGGGTCCTCAGCACCGGGATTCCTCTCCTGTCACTTGGTCCCACACGTGTTGATGTTCTTCCCGTTGGCAGCATCCTCCACCAGTGAGATGTGGTAGTCAGTCGAGAGGGTGAGGTGGGAGATGCAGCCCACCAGCCCCCGCAGGTACTGCCGGTTTGTGTGCAGGGCAATTTCCTTCATGCCACCTGTGGGAAGGGCACCCGTCAGAAACTCTTCACCAACACGGGCACCTGCTCCTGCTTGGCAGGCTGCACACCCAGCAAGGCCATTCCTAGCGCACCTCAAAAGGGAATTTTAATTTATGGGTTGTTTTAAATAACAATTTTAAGCACTTGAAAGTACACAAGGGATAAGCAGGAGGTAATGAACTAGGATGCTAACTGTTTATTGCAGAAATTGTAGCACCAGTAAGAGCTGAATAAGCTTGTGCCTTGATGTGGTGTTTCCAGCTGCCTCTTGCTGTTTCTCTATGTACCTGCCAGGACTACCTTAGGGCACCTCATAGTGCTCATCCCTTCTTATACCCATTCCCCCATCCCACTCAGAGAGGCCTCCTCACAAAAAGCAGGCTGTGGCGGACTAGAGGCTGCTGTGTGACACCTCCACCAGGAGCTGGGCAGAGCTGGAAAGCCCTGCCTTGCAGCTGACCTTGCATCTGTGTCCCAAATGTGAATAATCAGCACTCACCTACATAGAGATCTCCACTGATATTTAACTGCCTCATCTTCCCAGGGGATTTACCAGTCCTGGCACCATAATCATCCACAGTTACTTTGCCAGACTGTCCATCCCTGAAATGAAAAGCAAACCACTCTCATTCATCCAGCCTACATTGGGACAGGAGGAGGAGCAGCAGCATCTTCCACTTGCCAGGAGACCAGGGCAACTCAGAGCTTAGCAGGGTTCATGGTGAAGGCTTGGAACTGGAAAGCTCCACATACACAGTGTCCTATGGCAATCCAGACTTTTCAGGTTTTAGGATTTTTTTATAGATGTCAAAGACCTGCAAAGTGTGCAGGACACATTTGCAGAGCAGGAAGTGCTGGAAAAGAATCAAATTGGACAGGTAGGAGAGAGGGGGGGATGGGAACATTCTGACCTGTTGTTAAAAAAACAAATATAATGTTAAAAGTTTACAGCAGAACCATCAACGGCAGGGAGAAAAATGGGCAAGCTATGGTAAAAATTACTTCTAGGCTGTTTTGTTTCTCACTAGAGCCATTTTACCTATGGTCAGTAACAGTGTTGACAGAAAAGCTACTTGGATCCTATTCTCACTGAATTTGGTAACAAGTTGTGCTAAATGTCAGACTATGATTTCCAGGGAACCAGCCTCTCACGAAGAGAGGGATGTATGCTTTGCCTGCTGGACACAGTTGCCTCCCACGAGGTACTGAGTTATAAATATGAGTTATATATACACGGCAAGATGTCTGCACCTCCTCCAAATAGAAAAACTAGGTTTACACTGTCTGTGCTCCAGTGCTTGTGCCAGCCCGCAAAATGCTCTCCAGGGAATTTTAAAATGCAGACATTCAAGAAAAATACTCTTAGCTGAAATGGTACGGGTTTAATAGAATGTCTGTCACAGCCCCAGAATAGCCCTGCATGACTTTGGCCCCCTGCCTTGAGCTGTGCCGAGTTGGCACTGTCACCTCAAATGCAGCAATCGTCGTGGACATCACCCTGAAACAGCCAAGTTACTAACAGTTCCACTCCTAAGTGACGTGTGAGTGTGCAGCCTCAGTGATTCACACCCCGCCAGCACCCAGACATGCCAACCAGCACCTTTAATGGCAGGGTGGCTCCCAAGTGCCTCCCAGGTGAAGCCTGCCCACTTACCGAACAGCTTTGACTCTGTGCCACCGGCCGTCGCTGAAAGAGCCGTTCACTGTGATGGAAGCAATGCCACTGCCCAAATTGTAGCTACAAGTTAAAAAAATTGAAACGTTACTGCATGCCTTGAAAGGACCGGTTGCCTGCCAAGCTACCCCCTTTTGGTTCGGATTTGGGGGCGAGTGGAGTCCTTTGGAGTTCCAGCAGCAGTGCTCTTATTTTGCAAAGTCAGTCTCATGGACAAGCAGGCAAAACTCCCTGAGGCAGAGTGGGTACCATCACCATCTTCCCATGGGAGTAAGAAGAGAGCCTCTGCATGGCCTTTCTTCCCCAAAGCAGAGAATTATGAAGGTCAGTGATCTACAGACCTTTGGCCTAATGGGAGACAGCAGTGGGAAGCTGCAAACATGGTTAATAAATAAATTTTTACAAGAGCAAATAGGCATGTGACCTATAACAGATCTACAAATCACCTGAAATATAGGGAAGGCTGAGACCTGTGATGTTAGAAAAGGTGAAGTCTAATAAATGCAGCTGCTTCAGCTGCCACTCTAATGATTTCTTTGTGTTTACTTCTATTCAAATTACTCAGCAGATATTATGTCCCCATCATGTTTACACTTCAGGCATCTTAATTTCTGGGTCCCTGAAGCTTGGGCCAACATTAACAAAAGAGAAGTAGCTGCTAGAGCACAGTGAGTTATTGAGTGCTCAGGATGAACTAGCTGCTGCTGGACTTCTGCCTGTATGAAGCAGGAGGGATTAAAGCCAACATCACTATCTCTTCAAAAAAGACTGAACATGGAATGAACTCATGGACAGGGTGAAGTTCTCAAGAACAACACATTAAACTGTGAGCTGCCCAGAGCAAATTGGTTACCCTAAATCTGTTTTCTTTCCAGGGGTTTACCTGAGTCTCAGGCAAGCACCCCTGTTTACCCAGGATGCAGATACTAGTCTAGGTCAAAAACAGCAAGAGAATTTGGCTGTTCTGGATTGCATCAAAGTGTTAGACCTTTGATAACAGAAATGAGATTCATATCTCTAATGAATCCCTCTAGAACAGCTATCCCCCTACGACAGTGAAATAACCTTTGACAGAAGCAGGGAGCAACAGAAAGAATTTATTGCAGCAGATACAGTGTACAGGGAATAAGGCCATAGAAAATGGGAAAGCAAAAGTGTGTTTTGGATTTCAAACGGGATCAGAACACAGACATCTAAACTTGGGCTGCAGGAAAATTATTCCGACCAATTCACAGCCCTGATAGTCTCTTGACCTCACCTCTCAAAAGGTGAAAATCTAGCATGAGGATCACATTTTCAGAATTATTTTTTTTTCTGCATTTGTCCTTTCACCATCTACTTTGATGCCCCCCTTCAGTAAGCAGAGATTGCTTATGAGGGTTTTATTTTGGTAGCTTAATCTTTCACCTTCCTAAATGAACGTGGAAGGTACAAATATTTCAGTAAAATTCAGCTGGTTTGGTCTAAAGCCTTTGACTATCTTCATCTCTGGGGAAGAGCAACAGCCTAATAAAAATTGCACTGTGCTTTGGAAAGAGAACAGAGTGGCCACCTACTACCATGCATTTTAGAAAGAGAGTCCCTCCCAAAGACATTTAAAAAATGCACTGCTTCTGCAGAGTCAGTTCCTTGTTTATAAATCAATGAGGAAACTCAGAGGTTTTGCCAAGTTAGCCACTGATAAATCACATTTTAAAAAAAGCTTAAAATAAATTAATTTAAATAGAAACATGCAACCTATCTATACAATGATGATAGCAAAGAACAGCCAGTTAAGTAAATTTTAAAAAATTAACTTATATAATAATCTCTCTGCCACATGATCGATAGTGTCTCACAACAATCCACTGTAGTGATTGTAGGCATCTGTAGTTTGCTATTTCAGTATTTGCCTTACACACCCTAAAGGAGCAACATGAGGAAACACAAGGCTTTAAAAACACAGGAATCCCAAAAATGCACCACTCAAAAACTTGCACAGGGTCTGCCTGTGTGTCTGCAAGGGAGAAAGAGATTCTGCAGCAACACCCCAGCATTTCCCAGTACTCTCCAACTTCACCATTTTGACAGCAGTATTACTGCTTAATTAGGTGATTCTGTGGACAGTGGCAGAAACAAGGTGTGTGTCACAGGGCTGGATATTCGGGGGTTTGAGGTGGGGGAAGCCCTGCTCCTGTGTGCACTGTCTGGCAAAGAGTGAGCCCAGAGTGAGCACTGGCACCACCAAAGTTTGCCCTTCACCCCCACCAGCCCTCGCCTGCTCTGCCTAACTGAGATAGATTTAAGAGGTATGTGGGGGGCTTACCAATAGTATTCATCCCCTCATAAGAAATCTTTCAGGAAATCACAATAAAGCCCGGGTGTTTGAAAAATTGGGAAGGAGGAGTGATGCAAATCTTGCAGCACATTACCTCTTCAGCTTACATCCTTTCCCAGACAGCAAACGGCACCCATTTATTGAACAAAAGTTTGAGAATGAGATTGTCTCACACTGTGCCAAGGAACAAGTGCACTGTATGTGCTGTAGCTACTCCTTCGAGCCCTGTGTGCTATACAAACAAGGGAGAGAAAATTTACCTGAATATCAACGCTCCCTCCTGAAGGCCTAGAGAGATGAAATCACTGTTAGGTCGCATGGGACTGTTTCCCCTCCACATCAAGAGGCCCTCCTTCATTGTGGTTTTAAACCTCATGAACACATTTGTTCTTGTTCCTGATACCCTGTTTAATGTAGAAGAAGGAAGTAATAGTAAAATACTAAATTGTGGCAGTCTTCTTTCAAAAAAACATAAGATGATGAAGTATTTCTTCTCTGCTGGTCTGGTGGGTTACTGTTCTGCAACGCATTTACATGCTGATCTGTGAAGGATTCTGGTTCACATCCTCATTTCCATAATTTCAGAGTAGGGGAATTTAATGTATCTCTCCAGAATCCCAAACATAATACCTGCTAGAGTATTCCACACAAATAAGAGAAAATTCTTTTTCTCCTTTAGCCTAGTGTGAAATCCAGCTCAAAAAGCAGATTTTGAGAATGTCCAGTAGATGTGATGCCCTCAGAAGCCAGTGGAAGAAGCACAAGAAAGGCAAATCAGGAAGTCCCAGTGGCTGAGAGGTACCAAACGGCAGGGGAGGACACTGGTAAACCCTTCTCTACTCAGTGGCGGAAATAAAGGTAGATGGAGGAATTTGCTGGAATGTGGGAATATTCTAGAGTACAGAGCAGTCAGAAAAGTAACTTTGAGGATCTAAATGTTAGGCTAAAGCAGGAGTTAAAAAGGAGTTAAGGTCCTTATTCTCTTTTGAGACACAGGCTCTGTATGTGTTGCTTGCCCTCAGGGAATAACCAGTCCCTCTCCATGCCAGAAATAGGTGTGCTATTTCTTGACAGACTGCAAGATGCACAAATATAACAAACTAAGCCACAAGAATATGCACTTAAAATGGTTCTTTTTCCCCTGAAATTTAAAAATATGGCAGAAATGCAGTTAGAAATATTATAAATACAGCTTAAAGTATGTAAATATACTACACTCTCCCACATAACACTCCTAACATTTTAATATTTAAGAAACAGAATACTTAGGTCCACAGAAGATACATTACCTTTTCAGGATATCTGGATTATCATATGTGAGGTAACTGCGACCAATAAACTGAGGGATTTCAATTGCTTCTGTAATGGCTGAGAAGTAAATACAAAAAATGAAGACGAGTATCAGATAGCTGACTTGGAAATGGAAGGGAAAAAAAAGAGACAAGACTCTTTTACTGATTTACTCCAGCAGTGGCAGGCACCTGCCAGTGGCACAGAACTGAGCTGAACCCACACTGCTTTGCACAGACACTGTCAGATTTTATCTAAAGGTAGAGGCAGTGGTTAAGGGAGTTTAAATGGCTGACAGTCCCTCAACTTACAGCCTCCACGTCAGGACCCTAAAGTATTGCTCCACCACAATTCAGAAAATAATGCAGTACTGGGAAAAAATTGCAAATTTTCTCTTTACCCCTGTTTCCACATTCCCTGATTCTCCAATGCTCCCTGCTGCCAAAGCTTACGCATTAACCACCTCTGTTTATAGACTGAGAAACTGCTCCCCAGCTGCCAACAGAGCACCATATGCAGAGCACATTAGGGACCTCTCACCCTGCAAAGGGAGGCTGAGAAGTAGCACAGACTGCACAGAGTGGCTGCTGCCTGCACAGAGCTCACCCCTGGGGTGCAGTGTGGGGGGCAAGCTACCTCCAGGGAGGAGTTACAGAGTCCAGAGTCCCAGATCACTATAAAACAACTGGGACTATGCTAAAGGCTGCACGGCAGAGGCTGTGGAGCCCCTTGGTGTATTCAACACTGCAGTGCAGCCTTGGGGGTTGTTTTCTATGTCACCCATATAGCATTTCTCTAGGGACAGCCCCAGGTACCCCTGTAGTGTATGGCTGGGACAGTGGCAAACATTGCAGCCAGAACTGGAGTTGGTGCACTGCTGCCCATGGAGAAGACTTTGGCAAATAATTCAGCTGTGTGATATAAATCCCAGAACATCCCTGATACAGAGCCCTTCGCCAGGCTATGAGCACTGGCCCAAACAGATTTTTTTGTTGAGTGGACATCCTACAGTTTGTTGCTGATCTCCCATAATTGACTGCTGCATTAATACCAGCCAGTTGTATAAATTACTTAAAATAGATGCCTTCATCCTATTTTCTTACTGAGGAATAATCCCTTCAACCCACAGCTAATCCCATCTATATAAATTTCAAGATTTCCAGGGCAAGGATGCTTGTATTCTTTATGCAACACAGGGTCTGGCTGAGCTTTTAGAGCTCACTGTGACACAGATATGCAACAATCGGTGTAGTCTGTCAGCCAGCAACAGCAATATGAAATTTAGCTCTAGGTGCCAAGACTGAGAATTTTAGATAGTGACGAATGACTGTTTTCATCCATAGTGAAATCAGGAAAGCTGCCTAATGTGTTTAAAGAAACCACCACAGGCCATGTCCAGCCTGCAGCCTGCCAACATAGTTGGAAGACAGCAAAAGTTGTGTTACACTGGCCAAACACTCCTCACCAGGTCTGACACTTCCTGCACTGGACAGCCTCTGATGGCAGTGGAGCATGAAAGGAGCCCTTGTTGCCCCATCACATCCTCACTAGAGCCCCACTGCTCTTGTCTTCAGCGAGGGAAGGTGCCCATGTCATGCAGCAGCCCTTGCCTGTACCAGAGTATTCTGATTTCCTCTAGAGAGTGTGGTGAGCGTTTACCTCTGCTTGCTCTTCATTTGTTTCACTGAATCTGAGTGCAGAAAACCAAGCAAATTTTAGCAGTACCCTTGAGGCAGCCAGGCTCTTTGCAGCTGGAAGGGAGCAGGGCCGATAAGGAGATCTAGGACTAAACACCTCCATTCTTTGCTCATCACCGTTCAGCAGACAGGCACCAAAGCTCTCATGACAAGGAGGAGTGAGCTCACCACAAAACCCTCAGCCAGCTGCCCGGCCCCTCTGCTCTGCAAATACAGGAACCAGCTCTACAGCCACTGTTCTGAGCTTGGCAAATGCTTTGGATGCAGTTTGAAATATCAACAGCATGATGTTTAAGGAAGTGCTGTATCACCTTAGAAAATATTTTGGCTTAATTACAGAAACTTGCCAGGCTTAATGGAAACCCAGCATCCAGACAAACACACAATGACAGAGCAGTTTTCACATAATTTGCACTACTTACTGTTTAGGCAGTAACTTCCACACTCTGCAATGAGTCAGCACAAAACAAAACAAGAACATTCCGGATTATTCTAAAGCATAAAAATATCCTTTAGTCCAATTTCATGCACACTTTTCTGCAAATGTGTTATCTCCTACCTACCATTTGCCTAAGTGACTACAATCACCAGTGAAGGTACAGGAACAATCACTGTTTCAATTATTGATTTACTCCAAGTACCTATATTTGTGTGCTCAAAACACACAAAAGGACAGACAGGTGGGGCCCGCAGCAAATCCTTCTGCTAGTCCTGCTTCTCAAATCCCAGTGACTCACCAGGTTTTACCCAGGGATCAGCTCTAGCCAAGGGAAAACAAGAATTTGCTGCTCTATTCCATCTTGCAGTTAAAGTATAAAAACATATTTAGCACTCCCCAAGCTTGGACAGAAGATAGAAAACCTAGCAATGCCAGCAAAAACTGCATTGAATCTTCAGCTAATGATCCATTACAATATGAATCAATAGCTCATATTCCTCATTACTTGAGTTTTTAAGTGGTGTGTGTAATTTTTGAAAAATGAGGTGCAGTCCCTCACAAGCACTTTGGTTTTTAGGGTTTTTTACAGCAGCCTACCACCAAGAAGGATGGAGACAGCACCTTCACCTCACACACCTTCTGAGTGCACTAACCAAAACCCTGTCGTGAAATAGAAGTGGACACAGACGTGCATCTCACCCTAACCATGTCTACATCCTGACAGGTAAGGATTATTTTGAGGAATCTGTTTCATGTGGTTCTCAACAAGGCTGTCCTGGACTGAGGTTCAGGAGCAACCTCCATGCTCTCTGCACATCTATCAGAAAACCCTTCAATTTCTGGTGGCAGCTGAGGCTGCACAAGTGCAGGGAGGTTGAGCTGCACCTGAACATGAGCCACAGGTAGCAGGAACAGAAGCCAGGTGGCTCATGCTTTTGGACACTCTTAAAAATGAATAAAGATTGGATTCACATAGGAAGCAGCACCTAGGACCTGGCCAAGTCATAGGCAAAAGGTGCTTCAGACTGTCTCTGAAAGCCTGGACGCCCACTGAGGTGACAACAGGGAGGACACGCCAGCCAGGTGGCACCGCTGCCGGTACCACGAGCTCAGACACTGGGCTCAGCATGGGCCAGGAGCTGAGCAGAGGTGAGGAGCTGTGGCCCCAGCACTGCACACCAAACGGGCAGGCAGTCACACACCCAGGCTGCAAAGCATTCCCTTGACTGACTGCCCCTCGAGATGTCAGTACAGCCGCAGATACCATCTCGAGGTCAGGAATTTAGCACCCTGCACATACCTAGAAAGTCAAAATCCCTATTCTCCTGCCTCTCTACAAAAAAGCCAGGGTAAATGATGTTGTTTCGGCTCTTAGTTAGACCACAACAACGTAAGCAAAGGGGTTTCTTGCACTGCATTTTTATGTAATGCTTTTGTTCTAAGGTATTGTCTGTTTTGAAGAAAAGGCAAATCTATTCATCACAATTTAACCAAAACCACTACATTTAACTTTGAAATTTATGACTGTGAGAAATGAAGCAGTGGGTGAAGACAATAAAGTCAGGCAGCTCTTCTGAATTGAGTTTACTGTTACATTACAAAACCTTCCCTCAGGAGTTTTTGCTCAAGCTTGACAGAAGCGAAATGACTCCATCTAGTGGAATAACCCAAAGCACACTTTTTAAACACTTGCAATCTTAACCCTTTCCTGAATCTAAGGTTTGAACTATTACAGTGGGTCTGAAGAAAAGACAGTAATGTGCATGTGGATGAGTCTTTCTCCTTGGTGGTCTCCTTCACCCCACCAAGGCAGGATCTCTGCAGATGGTGAAATCCCCATCAGAGCAGTCAGTGTCTCAAACAGGAGCAGACCTTTCTGTGTGTGAGGACAGCATTTGCTGTCAGCTGTATGGAGGATAAAATTACAAGGGCTATTCATGCTCATGCTTCAGGATGTAACATAGCTGCTGGCTGGAGGACCCTGGCAGGAATTCCCCCTTTGCACAGCACTGCACAATTAGGGACGTGTATGAAGTGTTTGTGTTCAATGTTGTTCACTACAAGCAACCAGATACCAGGTTGCTATCTATGGATCCTAGCCCCATGCTGGGATAACAGTTATCACATTCCCAAATAACAAAACAAATTCTTCCCTAGACAGATGGAAAGTGCACAGATGAAACGGGGGCTCTGGCCTCCGGGGTTTCTATTTAAAGGCACATGTACAGCAGCAGTTGTAGGTGCTAAATCTTCCTTATTTTTGTGATCAGCTCCAGATCCCTGGGTTGATATCCAGCCATTGTTACCTTTTTGGCAATGTTGCCCATCGAAGCCGAGGGGACAGTCACATTCATAGCTGTCCTTCTTGGGAACACAGGTGCCACCATTTGCACATGGTGAGGTCACACAGGGGTGGGCAGCATTTGCTAGGTTGATTCCAAAAGTGAAATCCTGTTTCACATCAATTGTCCGGTCATTCAAGATAATCTATGTGTAAAAAAAAAATTAACAAAAAAAGTGTGAAAACACATTTTAAAAACTTCCAAATTCAGAGTATCCTACTGCTAGTTAGAAGATTCCTCTGAAAGACTTCAGAGAAATGTAACTCTCAAAACTTGGCCCAAACCCTGTTCCTATGTGCTTTCCAGTTGCAGAGGTCCAAGTCATGCTTTTGGGCCCCCTGATCCATTGGAGATTAATCTCTTTTGTGTCTTGTGAAATAGCCTTAGGCAACCCCTGTCAGGGTGAAGCTGTGTGGAATTTACCAGGCCAGAACACTGGTGCAATGCTTTGTAGCCGAACCGTGAGCTGGGATGGTAAAATTAGATGAGCACTGCTGAGGAAAAGCATTTCTGAGATCAGAAAACCCCCCAGGAGATGAGTGTTGACAACAGAAACACTAAGCAGAACAGCTTGTTTTTCATATTTTCTACTGCTTTCTAGTATCTCATCTTGCCTGAAAGAAGCTAGAGTTAACATGAATGAAAAACATAAATAATGACTTTACAAAACTGTTTGTATATAAATGGAAGAGAACTGCTAAATGCTGGGATTTTTCCAATATGTCAGCAGCATATGTTCTCCAAAATAAACCAACATTTGTATCATCTCAGCTGACATTTCGGCAAGAGAGATTGCATGTGGGCACAGCATCTGATCATCAAAAACAGCATCTACATCAAAATAAGTACATCTTAACAAACAATAGATTTTAAGGCCAGAAATGAGAAAGATAATAGTTGCTCTGGCTCCTGCATAAGTGGGACAATGCACTGTAGGGGATCCTATCCGGAGAAGAGGTTGCATCAAGCACTACACAACTCTAACAGCAGATAAAACATCCAGTCCTGGCATGTAAAGGACCAGGGAGGACTCCATCATATTTTCAGCTTCTTTCTAAATTTTGACTATATTGTTCCAGAGGTTAGCAAGCTTCCACTCATAAAAACATATCTTCTGTATTTGGTTTTAAACTTCTATTCAGTTTCCAGCCCTTGTTTTTCATCATGTCTTTTTCTGCATAATTCCAGCACCATGTATCCAAAGAAATCTCATCCTCATCCAGGAACTAGAAGACTGCTATAAAGTCACCCCTCAGCCTTATCTGACTAAACTAAACATATTGTGATCTTAAGTCTTTCTATACACTGCAGATTTTCCAGTATGTGGTGATGTTTGCATCTCCATTTCTGTATAGTTCTCCAAAATCCTACTATGTGTAAAGCAGGCAACTAAACATTCCCAGTGCTCAAAAGGCAGGCAGTACTTTGCCTTGACATCCCATTCATGCCTCCGAGAATACAAATCCACCTTACTAAGTACATCACAGAGATAAGGGCTCACAGTCTACATTTCCCCGTCCTTATCAGAGCCTTTACTCTAGTGCACAACCCCTCACCTTGTAACTGTAACCTGCATTCATTTCTCCTAGGCTCTCTATCTTGCACCCCAAAACACATTGTGTTTAGTCATCTACCTTCCCAATTATGTTCCTGGGTCTGACTTGTTCTCATCACTATCACCCACTTCCCCAGTTTTCCTGAACTTCATGTTTTCTGCTGGAGAGCTGACAAAGACAACAAAAAATGTCAGACCGAGTAATGAAACCATTTACACTGAAATAAAATTACTTTTCTGTCCTGTAGCAATTGTTAATGATAGACTTTATAATTTTTTTTTATAAAAACTGTTATTAAAAATTTGGTTTAATTTGTTATTTCTCTGCATTAATCTGAGTAGTTCACTCTTCTAAAACTGTGAGGATTCAGGACCAACCTTCCAACTTTATCCAAGTTATTTTAAGTATGTTTAGGAAGAAAAATGTTACTTCAGTTTGCACTTTCATTTGATTATTTACCAGGCCTGATATGAACTGCTCCCATGCTCAGCTGACCACATGGGAACAGTATCCCTAATGTCTGCCAGCAACAGAAAACTTCTCCTCCATTCATGTGCCCCACAGAAAATTGTAAGAGGAGAAAGTGGTATGGTGTGCATCTCCATTGTGGTGTAAGAACACACTAGGTGGACTTTTCACTGTGAAATAATCACTTAACCACTTCATGGTGGGCTCCTGAGGTGAAATCCTTGATTATTTTGAATATTGCCAGTCAAATAAGGGCAGGTTTGCACGAAAAGCATGCACTGGATGCGATGGAAATAAATGCCCTGCAGCACGCTTCTCTGGGCACACACCTTCTGGATGCTCCCACTGAAGGGTCTGAGGATCCCAGAGTTCTTCTTCACATCATCATAATTAGGGACTCCACCAATAAATATTTCAGAGCTGCATTTAATCTGTGTAAAAGCCCCCTGCAAGAAACAGAGAATAACATTTTATTAGAGTAGCTGGAACCATGCTTATATCTTCAGTTTAGCCTACATGAGTTGTGATAGCCTTACATTAGATGTTATAGCTTATTTCAATGCCTCTTCTTCATACAATCAAGAAAGCCATTGTAGGACACTCTTAACTGACTTTACCTTATTCCAGCCAGAAGTATCTGGAAAATCTCAAGTACTTCAAAATGGCAATACTGAAGGAAGAAAGAAAGGATACTGACTCCTGTTTTCTGACTGCACATCTAACTTTATTTGCAAAGACCTGAGGTACTCTGATGTAAATCTATAACCAGAATTGGGTTCATAAAGCTAAAATCAGTGCAAAGTTCATGCAACAGAGAGTCATTCGGTATTTCCAGCATCTAAGAGAGAACCTACTGTAAGTTATGGGGCTAAATGAAAGAAACGCTGAGTTTGCATCAGTTACCAGAAGCAGTTGCTCAGGACACCAGATGGGAATATTCCGGGTCCTGGAGCAAACTGAAAGACATTTAACAGCTAAAGACAGAGTAACTGTGTAATTCCAGTCCTGCAGAAGCTTCTGTGCTTTCATGGTGGGCAGCTCCCAGCCACCCTCCTCCTGGAGCACTGCACTGCAGCACTTAAGAAAAAAAAGAAAAAGGGAGTGTTCACCTTAACCCATCTATTCAAAGAAATCTTGAGTGCTCCAGTCAAATATTTCTCACTCAATTTGTTTCCTGACACACAACTGTAATTTCAATTTGTTTAAACTTTTGAAGAAAAGTCAAAGCTTTGATAGAAGTTTCCCAGTTTGGCAAAAAGCCTGCTATGGGATTTTTCTGCTATGGGATCTGGAGTATGGTTTTCTCTCTGCACTCTCCACGAGGTAAAAAACATTTTCTAAGCAGCTCTAGCCTCAGCTTTTATCAAGACAGAAAACGTATCTCTGTGCATGCATTTGAGTGCTAATCCTGCTTCATACAAGTAGAATTTAACTTTATTGTAAATTTGACTCATTGTGATCACTTGGTGAGTGAAGAACAAAAAGCAAGTCATCAACTGTGTGATTGTTCCAGCCCTTACTCTGGCCTGCAAATTACTTTTGCAAGGAGACAAAGAAACAATTCTCTTCAGGCCTGCGTTTCCAGGACAATATTCAGAAAGAGGTAAAAAAAGACTGGGCACATACTTTTCAGAATGATACTTCTCCAAATTACACCTCTCAAAGTCCACACGTGGCTCAACAGACTTAGCCACGACAAGTACCAACAAAAGGAAGGTTTTTATCTCAGGAAGATGTATGAGGCAGACACAGAAATGTGATTCCAGTTACATGTCAGGAGCAGGTACAGTCAGATTCCAGTGGGATCCTGCCTTTACGGGTATCCCTCAGAGGGAAGACCTTACGCACAAATTCCCAATGCTGGGCTTAAGAAAATGTTACCCTAATGTGTATACTGTTTTAAGCTAGTAAGAGCTTTGAGAGCAGGCTGTGCAGTCTACCATGCAATCACTTTGGAGTCCAACAGCTGCACTCAAGACAAGTCTGCCATAAGCTCACCTCTGCCATCCCTTCCACTGGCTTCTGTTTGTCCACTTGTAGGATACCGTTCTTTGCCGTGCGAGACACTCGCAATTCGTGCCACTGACCCAGACTGACAGGTTCTTCACTCCTGTTTTAAGGGCAAGAAAATTTTCAAGCATGTAACACTGTGCCTCTCTGATACTCTGTCATGTTAAAAAGTCAAGTCCTCTGGGATGATTTTCTAAATAAAAAATAAGTATCAGCCACTGTGACTTTCCCTTTTAAGGAAGTAACAATCTTCTGAGCCCCATCAGCAAAGACCATATTTCTAGAGCAAATAACAAGCGCTCTGGTTTTATTTATAAATGAAATGCAATCACCAGCACACACTTTAGGTACTTCTGTGCTAGTTTTTCTGCTCGGTCATTTATAACATGTTAAAAAAAATTTTGTCTCAGCTGTACATCCTTATTTCACTAAAAGCTTCCTACTTAATTTTTGGTCTAGCCCCACATTCTTCATCCTCTTTTAAAACAGAACTACTTTGTGTTGGCTTATCAGCTCTATTTATGCATCCTGTTACATTGACATCTGCACACACACACATGCAGCCCGGATGCTGTACATAAATGGAAGTAATTAAAAAATGATCCTAATGATGTGATGAGGTCTTGGCTAGGAACAATAATCCCCAGTTGTGCAAAGTATTCACCGGTCTCAAAGGAAGCATTTTTAAACAGTTCTTCCAATCTTTACTGGCACAGCATTAATATGAATAGCAGTCTGTATGAAGGGCAAAACCAGATTCCCCTTCACAAGTTCTATAGATCTTTGTATCTTGTTTTCAAATGTCATTTTACTGCACTGGTTGAAGCATTTTATGTCTGAACGAGAGGTTGCAGCCTTTCCTCCAGGAGGACTGGAAACTTGTGTTTGATTTACCATCCAAGCTGGAAAAATCAGAACCGTGTTATCTCGGACCCCTCAGACTTCGTAGCTTCAGTGAAAAAATACAGAATTTCTAGGGATGAAATAATGTTTTGTATTTTCTGAATACTTACATTTAAAAATAAAAATCCCACAACATTTTGAAATGAAAAAGAAAAAAACTGTAATTTAAAATAGTGAGTCAACAGTGATTCAAATGCTGATTAAAAACATATAATTTTGAAAATGTGAAAATTATATTTTTTTTCCTTAACAATCAGCATCAAGTTTGAAAGTGTTCTGTCATTTTTTTTGATCCTTCAAATTTTCTTAAAGCTCATTTTTATCTATTGTGATGATGCTAGCAGTATTACTTGACACTTCTGAAAGACACTTGGTTCAGAAAACCCCCATTAAAAATATCCTCAAGCAATGCCAGTCAGTTCTCCTCCTTATGTAGCACCATTTAGGGTTTAACTAACTTGGGTAAATCAATAGCTAAGGAAATCTAATCACCTTGAAGAAATCAATGTATACATATAAAGGAACCAGATAGGTTTGGCTACGCAGTAGGTGGCAATACAAATATTATCTCCTCGGCTGCTTAGGTCATCATCATGCTAACCCTCCTGCTTTGATAGATTTAATTACAATCAGGGATGATTAAGCCTTGCAGAGTCATCACTTCAGAGCTGCAAACTCCTTCCTGGAATCACAGGCTTTTTGAAACCAGCATGAGTTTGATAACACTTTCTTCTGGCATTTGAACACTCCTGGCTCTTCATGTGCTGTGGGGTTACTTTTTCCCATGTAAACCAAAGCTTAAAAAATATACCAGATAACAAAGATCTTGATCCTGTGACTGCTTGGCCAAGGGAAATCCCAGGAAAATCCCAACAACTTCTCTGAGACATTTTGGTACTCAGGTTCTGCATTTGGCCACCCACTCAGTATCCCTTCTCCCTGTGGAGCCCCCAGAGCACACTGTGCTGCTTCCATCCTGGGATATATCAGGAAATCACAACCTTCACTAGCATCAGCTCTCCTATGGCTGCTGCTGGCATACACAAATAAGCTTGCCTCACCCTCATTATAAAGCTATTATGGCTGTGTTCTCATTACATTATAATATCTAACAGCCTGGTGGTCCTATGGCAGAGGTATCAGGATGACCAGAGATATACCACTGTTAATGACAAAGGGTAGCCATGAAGTAGTATGATTAAGACAGACTTTTAAGTGGACATTGACCAGGTAGGCATAAAAAACAGGGAATCTATTTGTCTTCCTTACTCACCAACACAGCTGATGACAGGGTGCAAGTTGCATATTTTATCTAGAAAAAAGAGCTAACAGGACAGCCTGACAACTGTCAGTGAAGCCTGATGGTCTCCTGAGTCTCACCCATTACTCAGCTATCTCACCACACTCTTTTCCTCCAGTCCATGTAGCTCAGGCAGCAGTGGCATCCAGCCTGCTCCTCTGCTTTCCAAAAGAAAGGGGCAGTTTCTACTCCCAGGCACATGCTGGTGGCTCTTGCTGCATTTCATAACCCTACATATCAGTTAAACTTTAGTACAAGGTGTTTTCAAGTGCTACAATATTCTTGGAAGAAAAAAAAATTCTACTTTAATCTTTTATGGTGGCCAGTAACAGGAATTAGAAGGCTGCAATCAGTAAAGATTGAAGGTTGTTGTAAGAAGGGCTATTCTGAGTTGGAGAAAAGGTCTCCAAAATTAGCTATTTCTGCCACTTTTCAGCAGAAGAATAGAATAGGGCAAATATGAAGTGATTCTTCCCTTGATATATCCTCCCAGCTTCTGGCAACTTGTCATTTAGCAATTTCCTGAGTCAGAGGCTGCATCCGTACAATTGTGTTTGATCTCCCTCAATGGAGCTTTCTTCAAATTTGTGCAATTTTTTTTAACCTATTTATACTTTTGGCATCTGTAACTTGCTGTGACAATTAGTTTCCACAACTTATTTATGTACTCCTCCGAAAAAAAACCCAAAATTAAACCCAAAGAAAAAACTCTTATTTTCTTTGGTTCCTTATTTTCTTTGCATATTGAAAAAATACAGAATACTCAGTAATCTCCATGCCATTCATTATTTAAAAATCTCTATCATATTTTCATTAGATTCCTTCTTTTCTAGGGTGAAAGGTCCTGCTGTGGAAAAGCTTTGTGAAAGATGTTTCATTCCCTCTCCTGGATGTCAAAACTACTCTTCCTTTTTAATTTTGCTATTTTCTTTTGAAATGATGTGACCAGAATAGCAGCAATTTTTCAAAAGAGGGTGCATTGTGGCCTTCAGCAGAGACATTCTTCCTTACTCCATTCCTAATAATTCTCTGCATTGTACTTAGGTTTCTGTATTTGTCTCTAAACAGTTTGCTGTTGCTGCCACAGAACTATCCATGGTGACTCCACGATCTTTCTCTGTCTGACAACACTAACTGTTTTTCCACAGCTGTGCATTATTTTGCATTTGCTCCCTTGAAATTTCATATCTCATTTTGTCTGCAAAACTGAATGAGTTTGTTTGCTTGAGTCCTCATTCAATGTAAAATCAGTACATTTTCCCTAATCACAGTATAGTCAAAATTCCTGATGCCCAGCCACAGGAATCATTGGTATGCAAGACTTGCAGACAGTGTACACATTTTGCATAAGCTTTATATAGATAATTTCTAAATATCAGGTCAGCCTGGTCAAGCTGGCAGCCCCCTGGGCCGTATCCAAGATACTGAGTGCCTCTGTTCAGCCCAGTGCCTTTTCAGAAAATCCAGGAACAGTTGCCCAGCGACTGGGCATTCAGTCACACAGTGAGGGAGAGCAATATTTTTGAGGCATTTCATTGCTTCTATCCTCCTAGACATTAATTTTAGGATGCAATTAATCACTCGCAGAAGGTGTGTCTGGGAACCTTGGTGACTAGGTTAAACCACATATTTATGTTTTAGACAGCTTATGTTGTATAAATCGGATACAAGCCTCAGGTCCCTCAAAAAACAGCACTGTGAGAAAGTGGAGGGACCTGGAGCTGTATCTTCTTGTGCCACCTCCAGCCTGGCACCCCTGCTTGGAACTGGAAACCAGAAAGGAGGATGCTCACATGTTGCGGTGCACAATTTTATTTTAAAATTGCAATTGGCATCCAAAAATGGTTCCTCCCTATCCCTTTTTGTTGAATTACAGCTTGGTTTCTCCCAGATGCCACTCACCTTGACCCCTCCCAGTTATCTAGACCCTTCCATGTCCATCCCTACTTGTCCCTGCCCTGTCCCCTTATAAGGTGTCTCAGTTCCCTCCCTGCCAGTTGTCAATCCTTTCCAACCTCTCCTAGAATTCCAGATCCTTCTCCCTTCCCCATCCCTTGATAGGTCGCTGAGAGCTTGTCACTCCCTCTGTTTGCCTTTATTGGTTTCAGTTATGATTGATGTTCTGTACCCCCCTCCCCGTTAAAATTTTGATTGGTTGGTCTGTTGTACCTTCCCATTGCTCCACCCCTCCTTATAAACTGCTGTTCCCCTTTGTGCTCGGCTCTTGTGCCTGGGTTGTCGCCGTGGTAATGCCTGCCGCTGGTTGCCCCCCGGCCAGGAGCTCCCCCAAAGCTACACTGTCACTTCCCTTCCTGACTACAATAAAGTAGTTTGGGGAGTCAGTGACTGTGTGGCTCCTCTTTGCCCTTTGCCTCACTCTCAAGTCACTGACCTTTCCTGAGAGGATTTACCAGCCGTGAGCGAGCCATGGACCATCTCACCGCTTGGGTGGGCTCAAGTGGGGTTCTCTTTTAAGGAACCCTGCAGCCCAGCTCATCAGTGGCGCCCCTCGGGGAGCAGTGCCAGCTTCAGCCGGGTCGCTGCCTGCTCCAGGATCCAGGGCTGACGCGACACTCACATACATGTCAATATTGTGAAATCCTGTGGCCAGAAACTATATCCATAAAATATTTATAGATCTCCTAACTAGTTATGGTGCAGTGTCACGGGGGCAAGAAGGGGATTACTGCAATACCACACAGACACAAATGTAACATCTGCAGTAGGACAAAGCACAAAGCTTTGAAACATAAACTGATGTAGGAAGAAAATGCTGTCCTCTTGAGCACAGTTTTAGCACTCCTGTGCCTCCTTAGAAGCAGGCACTAGAGACCAAGGGGCTCGTGCACCTCATCATAGGCTGTGACTCTTTCCAGTGCACTCCTCCTGGATCAGCTCTGTGGCACTGTTGGGAAGGAAACAGAAGGAACACCATTTACCTGATAACAGCTGTCCCTGAGCCACAGTCGAACCTGAACTCCACGTAGCCAGCCACCATGTTAATGGAGAGGAAGTCCTTGCTGTCTGTGTCATAGCTGTACAAAAGGACACCAGTCTCTAAATCTGGACGAAATGTCAGCTGAAACTCCATGAAGGAAAGGTAATTCTGTGGTTCCAAGGGCCAGGGTGTGCTTGCAAACGATCTTAATGATTCGTTGAACTGAGGTATGGCCAAGGTGAGTGCTGGAAATCCAGAAATCACAAGCAGGTCACTTGAGGCTCAAACATAAAGGACTGATTCTTACCAACCAGGGTATGTTCCTTGTGCTAAGTATTTAAGCTAATGCTTAACAAAACAATCTGATTTTTTTTTTTTCCCGTCTAAATTAAACTTATTTTTAAATCCTATCCAATACTATTTAATCCCTTCTTTTTCCAGGGATGTATTTGTACTGTAAAGCATTGTGTACCTTTTCTTTGATGATTCAAAATAGTGCTTTTCAAAGTAGTAAACATGCACATGGTGGTGGCATGAAAAGTTCCACAGCACAAAAGATAATGCTGCATGTATTTTACTACTAGTATCTCTGATACTAGCATAAAATTGACATTATGCCCTTTAGATTTCAAAATATACAACTGACACTGGTTTTAGGAGAAAGGTGGGTATTTTAGAATTTTTTTAGAATTAATGTGCAGCTGTGGAGTGGTACTTTTTTAAACTTTTGAATAGGAATTTCAGGATGCTTAAGTGCAGTTAGTTTAAATAAGCAAAGAGGTTTGAGAGCTAATCACAGATTGAATCACAGATGTAATCTAATCACAGATTGTGTAGGAGCTGGATATTGCTCCAAAGCAGTAAAGGAATGGTTTCAGCACGTGACTTTAAAAAGATGAAGTATTCTCTTCTGTCAGTGTAACAGTGTGAGACCTCCTCAGGCGTCTCTAAGTGGAAAACACATTGAACACTAAATAACACACACAAAGAAAGAGAGACATCCCAGCATCCACTCACCTTCCTCGCAATGATGACCTTTAAATCCAAGAGGACAAAGGCAAATGTAAGAATCTGCTTTGCTTGCAGTACAGGTGCCACTGTTGATGCAGGCTGCCTCATCACAGATGCCACTGCTACACTCACCTAAACACAGGAGTCAGAACATCAATTTATCGGAGAAGTTTGTCAAAGAAGATTTATTTGGCTGTTGATTGTGGCTACCAACCAACACAATTTACTCTTCTGCCTAGATTGTTTCCCAGTTTGTCAAATGGTGTGCAATTTAGACAAGGGAACTTGATAATTAGTATTTTTTTTTTTAATATCAGACCAGCAAGAGACCTTATAAATAGCAGAAAATAGCCCGTACAAGCAACTCATGATAGGTGTAACTTTCAATCATTCCCTGGATTAATTATTGTCTGCTCTTCTTCCTATTTTCTCCTAAGATAAAAATTTCTCTAAATTGTTTACAAGCACCATGCCTTGTTTAATTTAAATTATTTTAAGTGCTTCTTTGCTCACTGTAAATTCATGCCATGCTGAGCATGGGAGGTGTTAATCATCATCAACTAATCTTATTAGCCAAAATGAGGCTGTCAACCCTCTTGTCCACACAAAAAGGGATCCATATCATCAACATATGGGCTTTTTAAGAAGCATCTCTACTATGCTGGCACACCAACTTAAACAACAAGGAGATTATTTCTTCTTGCTGGATTTTAGCTGAAATTGTTGTAGAACAAATAAATTCTCATTTGCTTCTTAAAACTGATATCAATAAAGTCAGACTATGCAACCGTCAAATGTACATCTGATTGAAGTTCTTGTTAAATTTATTTTCTTCCTTAGTTTCTGATCAAATAACTCTCTCCTTGTCAATAGTAACAAACTGATTGTATACATTTGGAAAGACCAAGTGAAACTTTTGTGGTGTACAGAGGTAAGCACACCATTTGGAGAGGCTTAGTGTTTTATAGCAAACTAAGAATTACACATTTATTTTGAGGGACATTGAAGTATTACCTCTGAGATGACAAATGTTTCATGAGGCAGCTCTGACAAAAACACTGGGGAACAGTTTTGAAATTTGATGTAATTAAGAGAAGTTTTGAAAAACTACTGCAAGAAGGGGATACGCCCTTTTGTTGTTGTTGTTTTTACACATCTTCAGTAAGGCATTGGTGTTTGTACAGCACCAGCTCTACAGTTTGAATTCCCATCCCAAAGCCAGAAAGAAAACCATAAACAAATATGCAGATATAAATGGCTGATGTGCTGGTCCATCCCAATCTGCTCTCCACAGTGGAAAACAACCTTTTCTAACTCAGGGCAGAAGAAGTAACAACTCACAGGTTATCTGGTACAACTCCCTGACGGAGCAGACTTGCCTCATTTTGCAAATCTACAAATCTCCTACCAGGACCACTTTTCTTTGTATGGATGGAAGGTCTGAGTACAGCAGCCATGACACAGGACTCCGGGGCTAACCTGAGGAGCACAGACAAAACATACAAGTCCCCTGGAAAGGGAAAAATGCTCTTTCTCCATGGAAGGGGACAGTTACATCTGCCCCATGCCCAGCTATGGGATCAGGGGTGCTGGAAGTGCTCAGTGAGCTGTATTTCCCCTTCTGGTCTGCACTGTAATGTCCACAAGTGAACCAAGGCAGGACAGGTATCTTGTCCCTCAGATCCCTCATATACTCACCAATTATTTTGACACTGACAGAATAGCACTAGCTCTATTTTATAGGCAAGGAAACAGAGCCAAGACGTGTAAACAAGGATCTCTATGCATCAAGTGTGAAGACACAAACAGAAAACCAAGGCAATGCTCATCTTTTCTGCATCTGCTCTGGTGTTAATCAATGTTGGCAGTATATCCAAACAGATCAGAGTTAAACAAAGTCTTTGAGAAACTGAAAAGAACAAGGAAGACAAGAGCAATAGGACCAGTCATGGGATCCCCGGTTTGAAAAACAGCTTGAGCTGGAGCAGTCTTGGTATTTAAGGACAGGCTGCTCTCCCAATGTCCCACTGACTCTTCACAGCCTTTGGGCCAGCACAGGTGATTATGCTGAAGAGGCAAACCACAAGTGTGATGGCTGTATTTGCTTGGCAGATGAAGCAAGAGAGAAGATGAAGATGGCAGATGAAGAAGGAGAGAAGCTGCAGCAGGAGTCCCGGGTCCTGCCATGCCCACTCCAAATCCAAGAGGAGTGGTGCCTCCTCTGTTGGTTCCTCAGCTCATGATCCAGTGGGACCCCTGCTGTAGCCAGAAGAGAGAGCACAGAGATGGGTGGGCCCCTCTCCTCCCCACTTTCAGTTCTGGGATCCATGTAGCACAGCACTCTTGATTTATATACTGTGTCAACAGAAAAAAAACTCCAAATGACTGACTCGCAAAAGTAATTCCTAAACCCTAGGAGAGTTAAGCTGCAATTTTTAAATTTTAAGTTATACTTACATGACCTATTGTTTGCAAGTCTCTTCTGATATAATTTCATATAAATGTGTGTAGTCACACAAGGACAGTAAGGCTTTATCAGTCAGTTTCAAGTCACATATGGCAGAGCAGAGCATTTATTTTCATTGATGTTGATTGTTAATGCAGTAGTACGTGGAGCATTCATGGATGGGAATGAAGCTAGCTGCATCCCAAAAGGCAATAGAGATTAAGGCTACAGAAGTTCAGCAGATGAAAGACTCATCTTTCTAAATTCCATAGATTCTCACTCTGTCTAAATTCCATAGATTCTCACTCTATTGTGAAATTACACTCTGCTTCCAAGATCCTACTCTTTTCGGCAACTGTTTCTTGGACCAGTCTGTTCTACCCCTATATTGCTCAGAAGTTTGGCCATGTTATCTAGAGAATACAGAGCAATTGTTAAGAAGTTTCTCATAAATAATTTCCTTCTTGGGATATGAAATGCACAGCTACAGAAGAGAAGAAAGACGACTTTGTGGCTGAAGCATGGCAGGGAGAGTTCAGTGGTACGGCATCTATTTCTTGCTGTTACCACTTGCCTTCTGTCTGGAGTTTATTCTTATTCTTGTACTGTTTAGACTGGGATTAAAGCAAGGATTTTGTTGCCTTGCCTTTTTCTCAAGTGCCCATTAAATGGATGAAAGAGACAACTAAATAAGACAGGACTAGTTAATTAGCTTCCCTACTTCTCCATCTTTTACTCTGTGAAGGGAAGGTAAAAGGGTAGGGAAAACAATGTTATAATAACGCTTCATAAAACTGCTGGCAGTCTTTATTCCAAGATATTTTTAAATCACACTATGACTCAGGATAGCGAAACAAAGGATGGTATACAGGAAAGCCTATATGCTTCATCAGTGGTTGGCTGTAAGACAGCCCTTTGTAACATCCACAGGATTGCTGTGGGTCTGAGAGATCCATGTGTTACTTTGGACAAGTGCAAAGATGTCTTTAGGCAAAACACATTTTGTTGGGTCTGTATTGTTTCAAATGCAAGCTCAGCATACAAACTATTGATTTCTGATGACACGACCGTGTCAGTCAGGGGCACAAAGAGGTGCCCTGAGAGATGCTGGCAGAAGTACCAGTGCAGTTGTAATGATATCTGCAACACAGATCTTACTGCTCACTCATGAAAATGGGTTTACTGTTTATTGTGCACAGTAAGTGCATCCACAAAGGGCTTGCTTGCGCAGTGTGATGGACTGTCCCACTCCAGACCCGGCAAAAGCAATGTGCAAAGGAATAGAGGAAAGCCAGGCCAACAATAGAGACCGCGCCTTCCACCTCTCAAACCTGGCCCATTGCTCAAGTTGTTCCAACAGGATAAAAAGTAACCCTGGTTACTTCAGGTCAGTCGCTGATTAAAGACCCCACACCATTACACTCACCGACGTCAGCGCCACTGAGAGCTTTCCCCAAGGGCCAGGGTCTCATATCGATTATCTTTCCATTGATGCTCAGGGACTGGACGCAGCCCTGGAACCCGCGGTTGGTGCCGGTGGCCCTGACCAGCCAGTACACGCCGGGAGCACCGCCGACATAGAAGGGAGTCTGGAATGTGATTTTGCTGTATTGGCCCTGAGGGGAGAGCAGAGCACAGCAGGCTGCCTTACAGATATAACACAGGAGGACTCATTAAGCCACAGTGGTTTACAATCAATTTTTTTCCTCCAGGAAGAACCATGTCAGGGAATATGTAGGTTGTTCATTGGTAATTCCCTCTTGCTAGTCATTTCCCAAATGAGTCCACCATTTGAAATCAACCTTTTTCACCTGCATCCCATCACGATAACGTGAACTACTAAAATCACGATAAAAAAGACTGAAAATCACTGTTTTGAGGAGAAAGTATGGTCTGTCTTTTGCTGCAATTTCTTCCTTTTCTTTTGCCAAAAACTGTTTGTCTTTTAACCCTAAGCCCTGAGGGATAGACCAATGAGATACTGTCTTTTGGACAGAATCCAGCAAGTGTTCAGTATTGATTAATAATGAAATTACAACAAAGAGGTAAAAAACAAAGAAAAGGCAAAAGCCAACAAAATCACAACTTCAGCAGGGTTCTGCTCACTTTGCCACTGCTAAATGTACTGCCCATCTCTTTAACAAATCTATAGAAACCCACACATACAAGGTTACTAAAATTGCTACAGTGCACAAGAAAGAACAAAAAAGTCAAAGACCAACAGAACCTTTTTGGAGCACTGAACCAAACTCCATGGTGCTGTGGCCAGCTGAGTCAAAATTCCTTCCACAAATTGATCAAAATATAACTTTTGCCTCCTACTCAACAGTTCTTTCAATACCCCACAGACCTTTAGAAGTAAACATTCAAAATTCTCAGTTATTTAGAGCCAGTTTTTATCAACCTGTGCTTTTGACAGCATGGACCCCTATCCTAAAATCTTTCAGGATTTTTCACCCCTGCCCTGCCCCCATGGTGTTTGTAACAATAAATTCTATAACCATAGCCTGTATTTTTCCAGGCTAAATAAGCTGAGGTTATTGAGTCTGCAGGTGTTCACTTGCACAGTACACTGCAGAAACTGTACATATCTCTCCTCATTCACATCTGCCCTTTACATGGCCTCACAGCATTGGTAACAGCAACACATGACACACTGAAATTCTTTCCTCTGTCATTTCCAGCTGATGAGAACTCAATGCACTGCAATTTTTTCCCTTCAGTGCCTGCACATGGAAGTGGAAAGTAATGAGATGTCTGAAGCTGCTTTCTTTCAGGGCTAGGGATGGCATGTTAATAGTGGCTATCAAAGGAAAGACATCTGAAACAATTTGAAATTTCCTTTTCTTCCAGTGCCTTAATTTTGTTTTCTGGCCCAGCAACAGATGAGCAAGTCAAAGCATCTTCCTGTACTACATTTTATTTTGTCAGCCTTGTATGAACTTGCTGGTGTTAACATAAGTCAGGGCAAAATGTCTATCTCCATTACTATGCTTAAATCTTTGTCCAGAATATGCATGTAATTACACCTCTGTACATAAATTTTGTGTGGGTAAATGCATATTATACATAAATATGTACTCATATACACATATGTGTCCAATTTTTACATCTGAGGAAGCAGAGCAGCTCTCTGAGGCTTTAAAAGGGACAGGGACAGCAGCTGTACAACCTAGTAAACTTCTAATAGCCTGTATTTAAGACTGGCATAGGGTAGTGGAAGGGTGGCAGAGCAAACATGGAGCACAACAGGGAAACTGGTGGGATTCAGCCCTGAGATATTTATCTCTGTGGTTTCTAGATTACATATTTGGAAGAGTAATCTGTACTCTGATCCTACTTCACTAAATGTCCTAACACCAATAAATAAAACTGCACCTTTTAAATCTGATCAGGCTTCTGATGGCAAGAAAAGAAACATCATTATAACCTTGAGAGACCCCAAGATCGAGCTACAGGGGCAGGATTACCAACCTGAGATTTTCCTGTCACTGGAGCATTGTTGTCCATTCTGAGCCAGCCATTCACCCCATCTCTGAACAAGGTGACACTGTGCCAGTTCCCCAGCTTGATTTTGTTTTCACTCGTTATGACTCCAACTCCAGTGCCACAGTTGAACCTGGGAGCATGAGACAGAGAGAGGGCGGGTGATAATCTTATATTAACCAAAAAACCAAAAGCAGGTTTCAGACTCCAAGTATTCTTTTTGCACTCGGGAACCTCTCTGTTCCACACTGCATAATAGCACAGGAAAATCAGATAGCAAGTCTACATAAGATATGTACCAAGTTTCAAACTTCATTATCTGTCTTTCTAACATGGAGATTTTGCATTCTCTGTCCACTGTTTGAAGATGGAGGGTATTAACATTTGAGTTCCTGCTACCACAGTAATGTCTCCTGGGAATTTTTCTAACTCCCTGGTCAAAGGCAGTGCTACATTAATAACTCTGCTAGTCTATTTGAAACTCAGCACTGACTGACAGGAAGACCTCCAGAAGAGCTGAATGTGCACAAAAAGTCCCATTTTCCCTGACTGTCATGCAGTGCAGGTGAACAGAAACACAATTAAGGCACATTACCCACTTTGTTATTCCCCACTTTCAAAGGACTCACCCTCCCAAGTAACGAGATCCTGGAAATACTCTTTCATTTGCTTAATATCTATCAGACTGCAAGAAACACTCTCCATCTTCATTTAGAAAACTTAAACAAGGTATTATCTAAACAAGGTATATAAGATGAAGTTCCTGGCCCCTTGCTGGCACTACCTGCTTTGTTTTGCTACATTATCTGCAAGTCCTTTTCTGTGAAGCAAAAACATGGACTCAATACACCATCAATATACCATCAACTTAGCAAATACAGTGGCTCACGGGCATTTCTGGTACTACATCTGAGCCCCAGACAAATGCCTCAAAGAAAACTGATCATTTTGCCTTTACATTGGGGCTGAATAAAAGAGCTCAACAGGGCACACGTTCACACACTAAAGAAGGATGAGAGAAAAAAGTATTGAAGAATTCTTAAATGAAATTATACTCTCCATTTGGTGCACTGTATGGGGCAGAAGTCAAAGACACTGGAGATATTCATTACATACAGCAGTCCCAGAAGGCAGCAATAGCCCCGTCTCTTTACATCAGATTTAGGATGGATGTTTTACCTGAACTGAAGGCTACGTCGGATAATTGCCAGTGACATAAAATCACCTCGACCATGTTCATTTTCTCCACAGTACAGCAGCAAACCATCTTCAGATTCAGCCTGCAATCATTGCGTCAACATGAAAAATTAAAGCCTCAAAATTACAGATAAAAGCAAGCAGCAGTGGGGGACTTTTCTCCAGAAAAGGGTCATCATTTTTCAGAATGAGTTTTTAACTTGCAGAATCAGAAATTGTTTGATCAGTTTTGAATCCCACATTTGAAAAACCTAGAAAATCTCTGCCTCGGTGGTTAAACAATTTAACACCATCTCTTGAAGTGTGATACTATCAGGCCTGAAAAAAACCCCTGGAAATATTAAAGACTGTCAGACTCATCCCATGTGAGACTCCTGAGTAAAAAGTCTAGCAAGAATGTCCTAGCAAGCCTGGCAAGTGTAGACACATCAGACTCACTGTGCACGAATACATACACCCAATTTCACATGTTCCGTGAGACTGATACTCCTCAAGCCAAACAACCTGTGCTGGCAGCATTTCTCCATATGCTCGTAGCAGCTGACACAGTGGCTTTTCGTAGCCATCCTGCATTTTAAAATGACAAACTGCCAGAAGAGGGTAAGATCACCATTGAGGCAACTGATTGAGACTGCTTTAGTAACAGTCTCCTTCTCAGATTGTGAGGCTGGTAAGTCTGCTTTATGCAGAGGTGAGGATGCATCCAAGGGCTTGGCTACCCTCCCTAGAGGCAGCCCTACATGTTCTGTCCATAATGAACAGACAGCACTAACACAAAACAGTGTGGGATGTATCTCTACTTTAGACCTTTAAGTAGTATGCATTTTAAGTAGTATGGTATCCTGAATGTATTAGTAGCCCATGTCCCAAACTTCAGGGGGGGAAAATAATGTCCACTGAAATCCTGCAGGGTGGGAAAGGAATGCTACATATAGGGCAGTGCTTTGCTCAGTATGATAGTATCATAATCTCTTCTCCACAAAAATACTGCATACCATCTTCAAACTCTAATCCACAAAAATTCTGTGTGCTCTTCAGCCTGTAGCCCATCCACGTGACTATAACCTTGCCAATGTACATTGCTGCCAGTCCACAGTTACTAGTCCCAGAGATTCTTTCATGTAGTGCCTGCCCATCATCCAAAGGATGAAACCCTGCAGCTGCTTACAAACTTCATGTACATTCACTGAGGGTTAAGCCAGATCTTTGCAGATGACGGTTATGGACAGTTTCACCACAATTACACTGAAGCTATACTGAAGCTAAGTTACTGTTCTATTGTCCACTGCATCAGAGAAAGTAAATAAAATTTAAAACGCCAATGTGAGAATTGATTAAACTTACCCTGAATTCAAGGGTAATTTGAAATGTCTGATAGGACTTTTTCAGTGGTTCAAAGGTGATATATGAGTAGCCAGAGAACTGAGGATACTGGATACTAATGTCTGAAAAGAAAAGAGAGAAGCATGTTATTTAGCAGTTTTCTTCCATATAAAAATCAATATACACATTTAGTACTAGGTAAAATCAGGTGGCAATGAAAGGCAGACTTCCTCCAGAGACAACCATTAGTCAGCAGCAGTCAATAACCTATTGCCTTGCCCTCCCACCACTTTTTACAGCTAATTCCTTTATTTCAAAAGACCTGGTGAATCTGGAAAGAAACAGGATACTGAGAGTCAAATAATGCTCAATAGGTTATTATAAGAGTTCAAAGAAAATTTCTCCAGGTTTTCGTCCTTGTTATAGAAGACAGAATCCATCAACTTTATCTTCTTTTAAGAATTCGTTTAAGAAAGAGAGGACAAAGTAATTTTCTGTTCTGCAGGATTACAAAAACACACGTGGGAAATACGGCCAGACTCTGGGCAGCATTAGTCACTGCTGCTCTGTGGCTGCTGCAGCCAGCATCTGGAGAATCACTGGATGCCTCATAACAGCCCGGCAGCTTCCAGCACTTCTCTCAAGTCAGCTCAGGGCAGAAGCCAAAAGGAGTCATGGGGAGAAGACAGTCCCTGCAGGCATCTTTCCATCCCCTGCTGCAACAGTGGCTCTTTTTACTGCTCTTGTCAAATGGCATTATCAACCCTCACCCTTTGCTGTCTTGTGTTAGACCCTGCCCCTGCGAGAAAAAGAAAGTCAGAGATGTCTTACTGCTAGCCACTGCCAGCTGTAAAATTACCTTTGCAGCTTTTTTTCCTAAGAAGCACTGAGGACAGACACAGTTTTAGGCCTGAGTTTTTATATTTACAGTGGATTTAATTCTAATGAGGAAAGAAGGATGAGGAGTCCCATTCTTTGGTATTTAAATACTGAGTGTGTTTTTCTCACTCAGTTTTTGAATCTGGGTAGAATTCTCTCAGTGTTTTTGCTTGCAAGGCATACATTTTAGGCTGAGGTGAAGGGGACTAGTGCTATAAACCTGAATGCAACCTCAGAGAACAATCATCTCATTTCCTGATCACCAGCAGATCTGACTGGACCAAAGTGTCATGCAGCTGTTGAATGTGAAGAAAAGTCTGCTTCCATTCAGATTAATATATTATTTAACAACATTGGCTGCTGAAGCAAACTCGGTACAAAGGATTGGCACACGATGCTTACTCGAGAATAACACACTCCCCTGTGAAAAATTGAGGGTTTGGACTCATGTTAACAGACCACTTTACAAGTTGTATATGGCCTTGTCAGTTCAAATAAATCCTCAACTCTTCATACTTGATCAAGGACTAAAATCATATCTGCAGCTGTTCCATGTCGCTGAGTCACAACAGATTGTTTTCAGACGGAGCTCTCTTTGCTCCAGCACTCGAGTTTGAAGAAGATAAAGCACTCTCACTGTCTGTATCCCTGATGCATGACACTGTGCAACATGAAGGTCTAACATGACCCTGTAGAGGAAACATGGGTCCCTGATACTCTGCTGTATGGCAGGGTCCCATCAGCATGCAGAGGGATGGACAGATCAGCTCTTAGCTGGAGGAACAGCACCATCACAACCAATGGGACATTTTCTTCTTGTGAGCCCTGGCATTCATCTGACCCCTTGGTCACCAAACCAGAAGAAAAATTACTTCAGGGGGAAAGAAGTAACCTGCTTATGGCCTGGTGAGGGAGCTGGACTGGCTCACTGGGTGATCTGCTCAGTGAAAGGGGGAGTTTAGATCTCTAGAGGGAAAGAACACGAAGACAGCAAGGGAAGAAGAAGCAGGACAGCCTCCTTCAGCTCAGCAAGTTCTTGCCATGTCTCTGCTGCCCTGGAAAGAGGAAATAGGATGGGTGGCAAGTCCTGACTGAGACAAATACACTTCCCCACATTGACTCAGTCTTCAGGCCATGCTTTTTGAACTGGAGATGAGATTTTGTTTCTCCCTTGCCCCAGTTTGCCTGATATGAGTGCTGCGCTGCAGACTTGCAGACCATGGGGAAAGCCTCCTCTGAAGATATTTTTACAATGGGAGTGCTCTCACATCCCTGCTGTGGGACCAGCATCACCTGGACCACACAGACAATGGGAGTGGTTCAGGGCTTCGGCTGCTGCCAAACAGCAAGTGTCAAAGAGGGGGTGAATACCTTCAGCTTCCAGCTGAGGGTGGCACGATTGGATCCTGCCACACCTGGGTGAATAACATACCTGCTCCATCATCCCCTGACTCTTAGGTGGGTGAAGGAGGATTAACCTCCCCTGTGCATCTTTACACAGGTTCTGCATTGAGGTTTATTAAGGAATAACTTTTTCCCACCTCGCTGAGGAAAAAAAAGCAAAGCCTGAACAGCAATTTGCTGCTGGTAGGGATGCACAAAGCCCAGCTGGCGATTCCCAAAGTGCACATTGGTGGGTTCTTTGCAAAGCTGCTCCCTGGGCCAGACAAAGAGCCGCCAGCAGCAGTGGGCACACAGAAACCTACCTTCCTCACAGGTCTCCCCTGCTTTTCCCAGGTTGCAGTGGCAGCGTGAGCCGCCCCGGTCGTAGTCGTTGATGCAAAAGCTGTCCGCAGAGCAGACGGCCTCGTCGCAGGTCAGGTCGAAGAGGCGCGCGGCAGAGGACAGGCTGCCCCTCCTCGCTGCCCACACGGTGCCCGCCCTCGCTGTGGTTGAAGTTCGTGTCATGGCAGGAGTGGAAGTAGTGGGTTCAGAAGTGGTGGTAAGGACCCGTGACAGGAGCCTGGAACTAGACCCTGGCGTGACCTTAGTTTCGACCAGAAATTTTCTGTTGCCTCCTTTAATAGCAGGAAGTGGTCTGAGCTGAAAGGAAGTAAAGAAACACCAATTCAGTAAAACCAAAATGCTATGGGGAAATGAAATTAACGCCTTTCAAGATACAGATCTGAGGCAAAGAACTTATCCTCAGTGAAGGAAAAGCAGTGACCACATCACTATATCTCAGCACTTAATATCAGATATTAAACTTCCTGACAGGACCGGACACTTTAAAATATCCAGACTATGAAGAAAACAGAAGTTGCAAAAAGAAATCTTGACATCTACCTCTTCTATATAAATGTCGTAGTCTGAATCATCAATATCAAATCCATCACCATCACCAGTCACTGTGTCTGTGATGTACCGATGCCCATAGCTTCCACTTCCTAACTCCTCAGAGCCTGAAAAGACATAAATGGCATATTCAGTTCATACAGTTTTTTGTCTTTGCACACAGTAATTCAGATCTTACCACCCCCCTGATTCACTTAAATCTGAAGTGATGCTTATGTTAATCCTGTACAGACAATGCAAGTGTCAATCTGGAGACAGCAGATGCTGTCTAAGTGATATACACACAACTTAAAATGAAGACCTTAATTTAGTCACTTACTAGGTGATTAAACAAATAAAGCAGGCAAAGCTCAGTTCTGCCTCTGCAAACTGACTTGTATTCATCATTTTTCCAGGACAAAGGTTTCAGACATTTTTGGCATGGACAATATTTTAATGACTGAGTTGTTTTTAAGTCAAACTTTTTCCTTTTGGAAATACACTCCCGTATCTGCCTTACTGGAACAGCAAAAGAGAAAATAAATAGGAACAGCAAAAGATACGTGCACAGGTAAGATACATTCTATTTAGGACTTAATCTACCTCTGCTGACTCTGAAACTCCTGAAATTAGTGTCCTGTGTGTATTCTTAGACTATTTTTAAAAATACAACTCAGCACCTTGAAAGAAGAAATATGCACAAATATCTTCCCCCAGAGAGTGGCTGGGCACTGGAACAGGCTCCCCAGGGAAGTGGTCACAGCACCAAGCCTGACAGAGTGCAGGAAGCACTTGGACAATTCTCTCAGGCACATGGTGGGATTACTGGGGCTGTCCTGTGCAGGGCCAGGAGTTGGACTCAATGATCGTTGTTTGTGCCTTCCAGTTCAGGATGTTCCATGATTCTATGACCATGTGTTTTTCATGTACATAATCTACTTCTACCACTTCCCAGAATGCTGAACTGTGCTTTGGAGGACTCTGGGCTGGGAATGGACCTTATAAACAGTAAGGGGATCCTGATATCTATTTCACAGAAAGTATCTGTACTTTTCTGCATTTTACATAGCAAATTCTGCCTGAACAATGGTCTTTGCTTTTCAGCTATTAAAATTCACCAAGTCATGAAGAAATATAGTAAGAGCAACCAAATCATTACAGTTACTTGTCATTTCAGCATGGCTGAGAATAGATATCTTTAAACCATTAAAACTACAGACTCATATACCTGCCTTTTCCATACAATATTTTGCCACCGCTTAAAAACAGCATAAGCAACCTTTGGTTTACAAAATTGCTCTACTGAGCTGAGTGTACATACCAAAATCTTTTTATATTCTCTCCTCCTTTGCTATGATTGCAACCCAGAAGTCCTGGCAGGCAGTTATGAAATCTAACATATGTGCACCAGAGATGAATACTAGCTGACTAACTGGCCACACTCCATATGCTCTGCAGGTGTTACTTATCAATGAGCTTTTCACATTACATCAGCATACAGAAAAATTAGAAGCAAATGAGTAGAGGTAATGAGGCATACACACTTGCAACTAAGAAAGCATCCTGGACTGGGACGGAATGTGTGTGTTTCCACTCTAACATGTATACCTAGTCATCTGTAAATAATACATTTTATCTGTACATTAAACAGAAGTATTCAGCACTGAGACCTACCAAATGAGCTAAGCAGAGAACTCTGCTCTATGACTGGTAAGAAAATGAGGCAAACAGGACAAACTACATCCAGATTATTTCTCCTACTGACTGTGAATACACAGGCAAAAATTACTGTTAGAGAATCAGACTGCACATCTATGAACCAGTCCCAGTCCTGCAACCACCGGAATGAATTTCACCATTCTGAAAACAATAGGTACTATCAAAATGTAAACAAAACCTCTTGCTCCTAGTATTCACTTTTATAGTTATTTATATTTAAACATCATCTGGAATAATTTTACTCCAGGTAGGAAGCTAGGGAGACTAAAGAAGAGTAGAGTAGCGTAGCATAGAGCAGAGGAGAGTAGAGAATGATTCAGTTGGAAGGAACCTACAGTGATCATCTAGTCAAGCTGCATCTTCCACCCATCACTGCATCAGAATCCCCTTCTTTGGTAACAGTGATTCTGTAAGACATGCATTTCTACAAAACAGTTTCAGTGTGTAAAACCACGAATATATGCATTACAAATACTATTTGCATTGGTTTTGCATTGCCTGGTTTTGGTAGCAGGAGGGCTACAGGAGTGGCTTCTGTGAGAAGCTGCCAGAAGCTTCTACCGTGCTGGCAGAGCCAATCCCTGGTGGCTCCCAAGATGGTCTTGCCACTGGCCAAGGCTGGGTCAATTAGAAATGGTGGTAAAGCCTCTGTGATAACGTATTTAAGAAGAAATGAAAACAAAGTTTGTGGTGCAGTTTTAATTCCTGACAGAGAACACTAGGAGGCAGGAACATGTAAGGAGAACAGCTCTGCAGACACAAGGTCAGTGAAGGAGGATGGGGAGGAAATGCTCCAGGTGCCAGAACTGAGATTCCCCTGCAGCCCATGGTGCAGCCCATGGTGGGGCAGCTGTGTCCCTACAGCCCAGGGAGGGCCATGGGGGAGCAGAGATCCACCTGCAGCCTCTGGATGAGCCCCACACCAGAGCAGGTGGATGCCTGAGAGGATCCTGTGGGACACCTGTGGGAAGAGGGCCTTGATCCCAGGCTGCAGCAGCCTGTCCTTGAAGTCCNCATAGAAAATTCATTTCATATCTCTAAGTTGATCCTGTTTTGCCTGTGATGGTATTTGGGGAGTGATCTCTCCTGGTCCTTATCTCAATCCATGAACCTTTCATTAATTTTTTTTTCTCCTCTGTCCAGCTGTGGAGAGGAGAGAGAAAGTGGCTTTGCTAGGGTCCTGGCATCTGGCCCAGGTTAACCCAATCATCTTCCTGGAGAATGTGGGCAATCATGAAGATTTTCAGATAAGGATACTAAGTGGGAGAAGTAACAGGCAAAACTAGTACTGAAAATTGCTAAGTGTTACAGAATAGAATGACAATGGGGAATTTTTGTTGTAATTGTGGTGAAGGATCAAGGAGTGGATTTTGTGTAAATTGTTTATTTTTGTTCTGTGTTGTGATGATTTTATTTTGGTTTTAGTGTTGGCGTTTTTTTTCAAAGTTCACCACAAAAGGGATTTATTGGTACTATCACCTACAATATCTTTTTAGTATCAGATACAATGTTCTTATTTCTGCCTTGATTCAGACTTAGATGTAGAAGCTCTCAATGAAGAAAGCCAGCTCCAGTTCACAATCCTCTCCTGGCATTTCTCACTGACTTCCTTCATTCTCTTGGCCAAGAGCTTTGTATTCTGCTGCTTCCTCCTTGTTTTTTGAGTGCACTGCTTCTTCAAAGCAATATGTCCATGCTTATGCTGCAGGAGTGCCTGGTCACTTAGGAGCCTTGGTTCTAGGTTTCTTGCCCCCCTTGCTCAGTGGCTTCCTCACAACATACTGGAGAACGTCATCCTTCTTAGACAGGCAGAACAGCTTGTGGATTCTGCTGGTCCTCTTGGGACCAAGATGACAAGGTTGTGCCAGCAGCCCCAGAATGCCCGTTTCACCCTTTTCCACTATGACAGAGTTCAGGACACAAGTTTGCACCAACAATGGAACTGCAAACAGATTTGCACTTTCTCTCCCCAGTTCCTCTGTGCTGATAGCAGGAATGGCCCTTGCTGAGCAGAAGGCAGACACATCTGTGAGGCAGGACACCTTGCTCCATGGAGAAGCCTTTGTCACTGCCACCACTGATCCTAACAACATATCCCTCCCACTCCTCACCAAGGGAATCAGCCAGGACTTCCGTGGCCATTAATTTCTCATAAAATGTTCTTAGCTTGCACCCATTGCCCACTTCAATGAGCTTTTGGCAGCCAGTGGCTGGGAATTAGATGTTCAGCTTCATCGTGCTCTCAC
The DNA here is from genome assembly GCA_013400495.1 of Nicator chloris. Classification (NCBI taxonomy): domain Eukaryota; kingdom Metazoa; phylum Chordata; class Aves; order Passeriformes; family Pycnonotidae; genus Nicator; species Nicator chloris. The sequence goes on from WAAE01005054.1 coordinate 48,131, forward strand.
CCTGACACTGCTGGAAAGGGCAGCACTAACTCGGCTCCCAGCATTCACAGCAATTTTCAGCTCACTGAATCACAGCATCACAGAATTAACTAGGTTGGAATAGGCCTTTGAGATCATCAACCTATGACCTAACACCAGCTACTACAACTAAACCATGGCAGTGCGGTACATCCAGTCTTTTTTTAAACATGTCCAAGGATGGTGACTCCACCACCTTCCTGGGCAGATGATTCTAGTGCCTAATCACTCTTTAAGTGAAGAATGCTTCCTAATATTTAGCCTAAACTTCCCCTGGTGCAGCTTAAGATTCTGTCCTCTTGCTCTGTCAGTGGTCGCCTAGGAGAAGAGATCAACCCACCACTGAGTAAAACCTCTTTTCAGGCAGTTGTAGAGAGTGATAAGGTCTCTCCTGAGCCTCCTTTTCTCCAGGCTAAACAGCTGCAGGTCACCCAGCCATTCTTCGTAGCGTTTGTGTTCCAGGCCTTGTTGCCCTCCTCTGGACACATTTGAGCATCTCAGTGTCCTTCCTAAACCGAAGAGCCCAGAACTGGACACAGCACTCGAGGTGTGCCCTCACCAGTGCCCAGTACAAGGGAACAATCCCTGCTCTGGTCCTGCTGACCACACCATTGCTGATCCAGGCCAGGATGTCATTGGCCTTCTTGGCCCCCTAGGCACACTGAACACTGTTCACAAAGTTTCAGTGAAAATACAGGGAAACTAAATTTCCATGCATTTTCAGTGGGCTTTTTGGGATATACACCAGGGATGATGATTGGGTGTTGATGTTTGTTAATGGTCGTTTATTTCTTGTGCATCTTCTCGCAGCTCCTGGTCCATTGAGATGTTCAGCTCATCAGGCCTTGCCCAGGGAACAGTCTCTTAAAAAGAAATTTCCACTCCCTTCCGCCAGGTGAAGATGAACAAAACCTCTGACTAAAGTTAGTTAAAAATTTTAGAAGTTGTATCATTTCCAACACTACTACTTATTGCCTTTATATTATGTGTCTGAAAGTATCTCAGAGCTAATTTTGTTCTTTTAATGTATAAAAGTGTAATTTTCCTAAGAGCAATGGAAGCCATAAAGATAATTTGGGAATAAAAAAAGGAAAATTCANCCCTCCCACTCCTCACCAAGGGAATCAGCCAGGACTTCCGTGGCCATTAATTTCTCATAAAATGTTCTTAGCTTGCACCCATTGCCCACTTCAATGAGCTTTTGGCAGCCAGTGGCTGGGAATTAGATGTTCAGCTTCATCGTGCTCTCACCCTGACACTGCTGGAAAGGGCAGCACTAACTCGGCTCCCAGCATTCACAGCAATTTTCAGCTCACTGAATCACAGCATCACAGAATTAACTAGGTTGGAATAGGCCTTTGAGATCATCAACCTATGACCTAACACCAGCTACTACAACTAAACCATGGCAGTGCGGTACATCCAGTCTTTTTTTAAACATGTCCAAGGATGGTGACTCCACCACCTTCCTGGGCAGATGATTCTAGTGCCTAATCACTCTTTAAGTGAAGAATGCTTCCTAATATTTAGCCTAAACTTCCCCTGGTGCAGCTTAAGATTCTGTCCTCTTGCTCTGTCAGTGGTCGCCTAGGAGAAGAGATCAACCCACCACTGAGTAAAACCTCTTTTCAGGCAGTTGTAGAGAGTGATAAGGTCTCTCCTGAGCCTCCTTTTCTCCAGGCTAAACAGCTGCAGGTCACCCAGCCATTCTTCGTAGCGTTTGTGTTCCAGGCCTTGTTGCCCTCCTCTGGACACATTTGAGCATCTCAGTGTCCTTCCTAAACCGAAGAGCCCAGAACTGGACACAGCACTCGAGGTGTGCCCTCACCAGTGCCCAGTACAAGGGAACAATCCCTGCTCTGGTCCTGCTGACCACACCATTGCTGATCCAGGCCAGGATGTCATTGGCCTTCTTGGCCCCCTAGGCACACTGAACACTGTTCACAAAGTTTCAGTGAAAATACAGGGAAACTAAATTTCCATGCATTTTCAGTGGGCTTTTTGGGATATACACCAGGGATGATGATTGGGTGTTGATGTTTGTTAATGGTCGTTTATTTCTTGTGCATCTTCTCGCAGCTCCTGGTCCATTGAGATGTTCAGCTCATCAGGCCTTGCCCAGGGAACAGTCTCTTAAAAAGAAATTTCCACTCCCTTCCGCCAGGTGAAGATGAACAAAACCTCTGACTAAAGTTAGTTAAAAATTTTAGAAGTTGTATCATTTCCAACACTACTACTTATTGCCTTTATATTATGTGTCTGAAAGTATCTCAGAGCTAATTTTGTTCTTTTAATGTATAAAAGTGTAATTTTCCTAAGAGCAATGGAAGCCATAAAGATAATTTGGGAATAAAAAAAGGAAAATTCACGATGTGTCAGGGGAAACAATCTAATTTGTACCCAAACAAGCTGTGATACACAAACTCCATTTTCTAACTTAAAAGTCAGAAGCTACAAAATAAACATCTGTTATGGTCAAATTGCTGTCATATTTTTTTCTCTTTTCAATCAAGCTTTCTATTGGCTTAATGGGATGTAAGTTCAATAAGGATGGCAGGAGTGAAGCAATGCAGAAAATGAAGTATCTATATATTCATACATAGGAAAATGTTAGGTCTTGTATTCATATTCAGATAAACACGCTTGCTTGCATGTATGGATGTGATTTTAATGCCATGCCAATTTCACAGAAATGTAACTCTCCTGATTTGAGTGGTTATCACTAAAATACACTAATAACCACCAGCATGCAATGAGATGTGGTAGCTTAGGAGAGACTGGTAGTTCCCCAAACAGCAGGTGTGCCTCTTTCATCCAGCAGATCAAAATGCTCCATGCTCCTCCACAGAAGACCTCAGGAGACGAAACGTACCCACTATTTTAAACTGGACAATGGTTCCTTTCACATTATTGAACTGGTACCACACTTAGAGCCTGGAGAGAACAAAGAAGGTACAGCTTATTGTGTCTGGTAGAAAGACTGCTGTGAGGCTCTTCTTCAAAGACATTCACTATGTAAGTTTGGCGTCACCAGAGTAAGTGTGACTTCAGAAGGTGTCCTAATATCCACAGGTCTCACAGTCTCTGATTTTTCCCCTTCCTGACTCTAGCTATCTGCATTTCAGCCAGCACATGCTACACTGCTCTACCTACTGATCTGTGAGCAGTTTTGGTAACATGTAATGCACCTGGGAGCAATGCAGCTGCTGGATGCACTCACTCCTGAGCATGTCTGAACTTACACAGGTGAGTACACTCTCACTGATGACTGATGAGGTATCGGACCACTGGCTTCTCAACTGCCTTGTTCTTCCCTACATTTGGCCTTTGCTCACTGCCCATAACATGATAGCCATATGTGACGTGATGCAATATACCTACAAAACAGGATGGAGAGAAATTCACAGGACTTTTTGTCGATAAACCCCCACATCAGCCCATCTGTTAAGTGCACTGTGTTGCTTTCGTGGAGAGCTCATCTCGTAATGGGTGGTAAATCAGGGACAATTAAGCAAAGTGGTACTCTGCAAATACCAAAACAATGACTGTAGAGATTATGAGCAGGCTATATTTAATTAAATCAGTGTTCCAGTGTACAAGGAGATGAAGTCTGATTAAGACCTTCTACCAGGTCATATAATCCTGTTTTACAAATAATTGAAGAACTTGGGGGGGTTATGAACTTTAGACAGCCTCTTTCCAAATAATTAGGGATTAAGTTATACTAAAGAAATCTTTCTCAAAACAAATATAAAGCCACAAAAACTTTTCTTTTGCTAATTAGGTTGCCATCATCATACTGAAGAGACATGAGAGAGTGTAGGAGGTAGAACAGGGGGCACTGTAACACAGACAGATGGAATGGAAGTGTTAAGAGACTGACTGGCTTAATCTAGAACCCTCCACAGGTCTTAATCCAAAATGCATCAGGGGCATTTTAAATGCATTTTATGGTTTTCAGTGACTCACAGTGCAATGCTGCATGTCACTTGGCCTGGATCTTGCTTTTTGTCACTGTCCCTACAACTACCAACACTGCTTCTGTAAAGTCTCTGGAGACAACTGTGTGGGAAACAGTTCTGTGGAAAACCTTCTCCATTTACCATCTCCAGGACACATCACCACCATTTAAATCAAGGTTTGGGCCCCAGAGATTGCCCTTTTTTTGTACCTGAGCCTCAGGTGACACATTCAAGCTCCATGCAGAATATATAAGCACCTGTGGCAATGCCCTGCTCTGTGTGATCCTGGCAGTGACAGCCAGGACCAGAGGAAGGGATGTGCCCTGCTTAAGCAGTCACTTCTGTCAACGTTTGCTACGGAGACAAGCAGGCGGGTATTTTTAACAGAAGACACTTCCTCTGTTGGTCTGGCAAAGTCCAAGGCTGGTGACCTTGCAGGCACAGTGCAAACTCCATCTGTTTCCCGAGGAGATGAAGGGTATTTAAGCAATGCAGGTGATGACATTTTTTTTGTTTTATTCTTTGGGACAGTTTATTTTGTTGTTTCTAAACTGAGTATGTGCAATCTTTTATTTTCCAGTGAATTGTCCATGACATTTTGAAAGATTTTATACAACAAAATCCCAACAACCATGTAGGTGAAATACCCACAATGTGCAACTGTAATTAAGAAAGGCAACAAAAATTGATTTATTGCATCATTTCCCTCTAGAAAAAATTAATGGAACCAAATCACAAATAAATGAGAACCCTTGGGGAAACTTGCCCTCTCTTTCCTCCCTGAGAATGGAGCAATTAACGAAGCATGCATTTTTTACTAGGAAAGAGGGTAACTGCTTATAATCAAGGCCACATGTTCTATTTTCAAGGACCTTGGGAGGTCTGTCACATTAGGTGATACTGTCAGCATCCCTTCAGTGGAACAAAGAAAGATGTTTTCCTATGCTGACCTGAAACAATGCAGTCAAGAGTACTGCAAATCAACCCCTATTTTAAAAACAAAATGAGTGAATTACCAGTGAGAATGAGACAAACCACAACAGAAAACATCCCCGAGTAGCATGGACTCATCTCTGCCTCAGCCTGCCTACAAGAGCTGCAAGAGAATCTGTGCAAGACATCATGGACCCTTGAAGGTCCTCTCCTTTTGAGGTAACGTTGGGAATTTGTTAATCAATTAGAATAAACATCAGAAAAGCACTACTTATGTCAAGTCATGCATAAGAAATCCAGCATATACAAGCGTAAAACTAAAAACTTTTGAAATCCAAACACACTAAGGACCTTAGTGCCAGCACCATGTGAGCTACACATAATGCAAAGGAGTCAGACATTGTATGAACTTCTGCCAGCTTTCTAAGATATTTCAGGAATTTCTGAAGAATACATAGGCAGGTGGAAAAAACAGCATAAAAAATCTGTGGCATTAGCATGTTTCACTGATTAGGTGGCAGGAGGAACCACGGTAACAATGAAGGTAGTAATTCTTATGATGTGCACTCTGAAGAAAAAAGGTGCTTCAGTTTCAGAGATGCCAACTGTCTGACACCTTTTCAAATTCATGAGGTGACTAAGAGATATCTGCTGGCACTTTGAGACAGTCAAGCAACTGGTGCCACCTGAGATACATCACTGTACCTGAGACAGCCCCAGGGGATATCTGTGATGCCCTCCTGCAGTGACTGTTGAAAACCAGAAAATTTTAGGGACCTCAAATCTGCTGAACACTTACACCTGAGCAACTGAAGTGAGTGATTAACTGGACCAAAAAACTGGGCTTTCCAGCTGCTAGAAGCAGGAGCATACCTTCAGATACATAATGTGAATTAGGAGTGAGTTTTATTTGGATGCCCTTGAACACAGTTTGTAGTTTGGGTTTTTTTTCCTGTTTCTATTTCTGGTTTTTTCTGAAACTTGTCCATGGTTTAAATCATTCTTCAGAGGTTTTTAATGTTTTGGGGAAAAATAAATGTTCGGACTATGCACAGCTCTAATGAAAAACAATTTTCTCCCAACAAAAGTTTAGCTTTTCTACTAATGCAAAGTGTAGTTGTGTGTCTGGTTAACATCAAGTTGGTCTCCTACACAGACATCACAAGTAAAGACAAGTGAGAGCTACTATCAGCTAGACTATCATCTCAGCTACACTCCTCCCTTCAGAAAACCAAATAATTTATTTCTAAAGGCATGCATCCCTGATACTTTTGAGCAACACTCTTTGCTCTGCACAAATCTGGTTGTTGTGACAACAGGTATGCACAAGATAATGCAGCTTTTCATGTGTAGTGGCTCTATGTAGTTTTCAAGCCCATTTTCAAAGAGCACACTGGCAAAAGAACATCTGCATTTGCCAAAGGGTCCAGAGTGCCAAAGTAGCCCCAAATACAAGTGGTCTGGAGCAGAGCTGGAGCACATCACAGACAAGACATAGCCCTGGCCTGCAGGAGCTCTGCCTGGTCGTGAGGGTCTCTGCAAGCACTGCCAGCCCCTTGGAGCAGGGAAACCAACCTCTCAGCCACTGCAGCACCCATGTGCCCACCCTGGGCCACCACAGACTTTTAAAGCCCATTCAAAGAGCAGTGCAAAATGCATAATATACTGAATTTTCAGATCTGATCCAGGCATAGAGAACCATGCTCACGCCCCTTATGAACCTCTCTAGAAATCAGTGCTTATACACACCAGATGTGAGTTTGATCCCAAGCTCTACTGACAGACACCCATGTTTTAGAGATGTCTTGGCAGGCCTCTGTGGAACAAGAAGTTTCCAAGGCAAAGTGCCTTCCCTGGAGTAGTGCAGTAATAAGCACAGCATGAAGATGATTCCACCCTTGTTAACAGAGTTAAACACTTTATCTTTTCTGACCAAAGGATGCAGCTGCTAACATACAAAGATAAACAAGATACCAAGGAGCACACGTGTGCCTGAGGCAGCAGGAGCTGACCCTGGAGGATTCATGGGCTGAGGAACTCCAGAGTACACTGAACAAGGTTTTCACAAACATTTACTTCAGAAGGTAAACTTATGAGCTCAGCAGCCACAGCAAACTACATGCAAACTGCTCAAGTGACTGAATTTATGACAGAAGGACAAAAACGATGGAAAATGCCATGTAAGAGTCGGTGAAAAAAGGGATTACTCTTTTCTAACAGAGAGGCAGTTTAGAAGTAAATCTTTATCAGGTTAAATTGGTGGATCACTAAGCATGTGGTTTATGTTTTTGCAGCATGAAAAATCCTGCAGAGCTCACGGTCCTAGCTGAATATTTGCTGCTCATTTTCACTAATTAGAGATGGTTTGCAACCGAGAGTGTGACAAAAGAAAAAAGCCACTTAAAAATACTGATATACATTTTTATAGAAAAAGTTTGGAACATTAATGACATTGTTCAGTTAGCCCCCATACCTTGCTGGCTTTGGCTCTGTTTCCTCCATTGTTTCTCTTTGTGACACCGGGTTTTTTTGGTGTTAGAAGATGTGATTTGTGGGATTCCCAATATGCTCTTTGTTGGCTTGGTTGGGATTCTCATACACAAACTATGAATTTGGGTGTGATGAGGAGCAACAGCCCCCTAAAGTCAGCCCACAGAGACTCCAGTACCAGCAAAGGATTGCATCCTGAGGAAGCCCAGCAGCAACTGGACCAACACTTACAGCAGTGTGCATGGTCTATTGCTACACAAATGTAAATATAACACTTCACAAGTTCGGATATTGTCATGTTCATGTAATACTTTTGCTATGCAGCCTCTGATCAAAAAGGGGTGCTTACTTCCTGATATCATTATTTTCATGACTGTGCTTAACAGTTAAGAGCCTTACTCCTCAGAAAACTGTACAAGTTTGATTTGGTCTTTCTCAGTTGTTGAAATTATAAATGTAATATATGAAGTTCAGCTTCAAAGAACAGAAAAAATTAACAATAGACTTAGCTCTCTCATTTCTCCCTATGATATTCACTTATTAGTTCTGCATGAAGTCAGCACAAAATTCAGAATGTAGCAATCCAAAAATACCTGTCAATGACCTCCAGAGCAAAGAAACGGTATGAGAGTGATGCTGCCTGTGTCTTTCCAAATCTTTGCTCGTGGCTTGACTTTCACAGGATGCTTGCTGCAAGCTCCTCAGACAGGACTGAGAGGTGTCAGAATGGGGGTGACTGCGCCTGCAGAGCAACTTTTTCCAGCAGCAGGCCTCCACAGCTAGCCCAGATACACTTTATTTACAGATATACTTCATTTTAGTTTAGCTTTAATAACAAAAAGTGGTTGTACTCACTGAATGTGCGGATGACATCGCTCGGTGTACTGGCAGGGCTGGATCCAAAGGAGTTTGCTGCTCGCACAGCAAACTGATACTTCGTGTTTGGGAGAAGTCCTTTGAGAACCATGGACTCCATCTGGATCTGCTCTCTTATTACTGTCCAGTTGCTGTCAAGGTCAGGCCTTGAGGATCAAACAAAGACCAGATCTTAAATAATTAAAGCTGGCGATATAAATTAGCTGCCTTTATACTTTTCTAGGGAATACACTAATAAATGAGACAGATGCCTATTAAGTCATCATGGAAACTCTTCACTCTTAAAGGATAAGAATATGCAACCCACCATTACCAAGCTGTGAAGCCTGTGATGTCAAAACTGTACAATCATACAAACCCAATTACTCAGATTTTGCTTTTAAAGCCAAGGAGGCTATTTAGAAGATTGACTGACAAATCTAGTTAAGCTTATCCATTTTGTGGATTTTGGATTCATACTTTTCAAGTGGGGGTCTATTACCCACAGTTCTCAACTCCCTATGTGGCTGTATAAAGCAGTAGTTTGCAATAGAAGGAAAGATCTTGATTTATTTCTAAGATTTTGTGTTCTAATGCCAATAAGTCCCTTCAAACATATACACGCATTAGCAAGATGAGAATCCAGCATTTGATCTCCCAGATAATGAGGTTAATCCACTCACATAGGAACATACGGATCCAAAGCCTTCTTTTTAGAAAAACAGACAAAACAAACCAACGGAGACCAAAAAAGCCCAAACAAAACCACCAAAACCCACACACAGACAACGCACAAAACCCAAGAACAATAATGCAGAGAACATAGCCCATGTACCCAGATTTTGTAACAACATTCCTATAGCAACCTTTGAATAATGCCTGGTTAACTCCTGATTGATACTGGAAGCCAACTGCCAGTAAATGCTTCTCTAAGTGCCATTACATTTCAAGTGAAACCAGTATAACCATTCACATGGCAGTTTGTCATCAAGTGTTTTAAGTTCATGCACACAGGCACATTGTAAAGGGGCGGGCAAATTCAAGTACTCTGAGGGTATTCTGATGCTTTCACACCACTTCCACTCTCTCTAAAAGTGGCCTCTTATCAAAGAGAGAAGAAGATAAGAAGCTAAACAAATACAAACAACACAATAATGTAAACATTCACTTTAGGCCACCCAAAATATTAAAATTAAAGTTTATGAAAGTAAAATAAGGACAGAAGTGGCTTTCAGAGAAAATTATTCCAGTGTTCTTGCAATATTTATTACAGGAAATAACCTCCAAGTGCACCCTGAATCTACCAATGTTTACATAGGACTGGCTGCAAATGTCTCCAACAGTCTTCGAATTAAAAATTATAGCACAAGGCAGGCATTTTGTATTTGTTTATTTTCAGCTGGAAGGAAATGCCAAAGGTAATGTATGTTTTCTTTCCGTGGTCAATACAAGGTTTATTGATCACTGAGGTTCCACTGCTTTGTGCCAGCATGCCAAATGCAGTGGCAAAGCCACAGTTCCCAGCTGCCTGTCCCAAGTGCACAGTGGCACACAGGACATGGGTATTTCATTGTCTTGCTAAAAATAAAAACAAAATCAGACAAACGCAGAAGGCGTAATTATAGCTAAACAGACCATCTTAAGTCACCCTTCACCACCATTTCCTGGTAGACAGGAGAGCATTTATTTTGGCTACTCTTCCATTGTTTCCCTCCTCTGAGCTTTTGATGCCTGGGCCAAAATGAAAACATATAGTGTTTTCCAAATGAAAGCTGTTAACATTGCTTCCTTCCAAAGGCTTGCTTGGTAGTGTTTTCAATTTTCCTGTACACATCCTTTTTTGGTTCTAATTCCCATCCAAGGAATTCCTGCTAGCTCAAGAGCTGCCTCTTTGTAACAGACCTTGCTCGTGTGTCCACCCAAGTGGAAACAACATGCCTTTGATGAAAGGACCCAAAGGAGGCATTGCGCCCTAAAAAGATTTAGGAGATAACACAAACAGCAGGCTAGGCTTCAAATACATTGACTGTCTCTCCCAACATTTCCTTCTGCAGAAGTTTGTAATAAAGGAAATGCCTGCAAACATGTAAGGATCTGCAGCTGAAGCAGAGGGAAAGAGGGAGATTTATCACTTGACCTTTGCTTCTTCTCCAGAACGCTCCCTGTGTGAACAAAACAGTATGAGAGGAAAACATGGCAAACAGATGGGGAAAGGAATACAAATTCAGCTGGTAACTGCATCCAGGGAAAGCCAGCTCCCATGTTCTCTGAGATGAGAACATTTTGCTGAAAACTGTCTCCATGGTCCTTTTTCTTATGTCGTATTTCAGTGTGTTGTCAACTTTTACACTGGAAGGGCTCATTTCGATACCACTTTTCCCATTTTCCTGCAGCAGTACATTCCCCAACACAGGCCTCTCTGCCTCTGACCAACAGCTTGCAGGGCAGCTCCAAAAATTGTATCTGTGGATGGGAAAATCAGACAACTTCCATGGACATTGCCTGCTCTTGAAGCTGCAGCTGTGTATCTCCGACATATAAATGCTACACAGGAAGAATCTAATGCAAGTCATAGTGGTTTTAAGATAATAAATATATGGCTGGAGCAAATGGGACTTCACAGGTACAAAACAAGGGCAGAATTCCATGCCAAATATACCCAAAATGTTTGGATTATTGCTTTATGTTGTAACTTAGGTACTGATTCAATTCAAGAAGGGAATTCTTTCTGATGCAGAGAACAGCAATTTTATAGTCACTTGAACTTTTTAAATCACCTGGAATTTAAGTGTAAGGCACCCACTGGCAATCCAATTTTTCTAGTTTCTGATTGTTCTTCCATGCCATATGTGTAGTCATCTCAAGGGGAAAATTCATCTCGCAAATGGTTTTTAAAAAATATTCCAGCAAATAACAAATATGATGACAAGTACAATCCATCACCATTTGCCATGGAAATATCTCTTGTAGAATATAATGCACTATAACATTATTTTTAGTAACTATTATTATTTCACATTATTGTGACACTTTCTGCAAAATAAATCAACCAATATGCCAGGTCAGCTGTGAGGAAAGGAAAAGTGGACAATTTTGGTAACTAATTCTCTTGTTAGATATTCCTCTGCTATCTTATGTTGTTAAGCACTTCCTCCCTAATATCTTTCACTCCTTTTTCTTCATCAGTTGCCTTTTCAAGGAGTTAATCTCACAAGCAGTGAGGTAAATACCGAGTCAGATATGCCTGTTCCATGCAATAATCAGGGAAACAGAAGTAAAAGTATTTTTCCTAGACATTAGGAGGTGTCTCCCTGGTCAGATCTGTTGTTTCAGACTCTTTGCAAACAAAAGCAAACAACGACTGTCTGGTTCAGTGCAGTGCCAGAGACAGACAGTTCAGCAGGGAATGAATTCAGGGAGAGATTTTTCTGGGAGGGAGAGGGAAGGCTACCAACTAATCAAGAAATCTGTGCATGGCACTATGCTGAATCTGCACCAGTCTAATATCTCAATACTAATAAATCTCCCAATTTTATCAGCAGGACCTGCCTAGTTCATTTCAGCAGAAATTTCATGTCACTACCAAAATACTGAAGAATTTCCTTTGCATGCCAAGATTAATATTAAAAGCTGTTAATTTCATCTACACACCAATGAGATTATTGTTTTAGGGCATGTACTGCTGAAATGCTTGTGGTTCTGTAGGTGCTATGTGGCTATAAAAATTTGGATAAGTTAGTCACCAAGTTTAAAAGACCATGTAGGCATTCAGTAGATTAAAAATTTGAGTATTTGGAGCACTTGATTGAAAATATCCAAGGCATTTTTAACTATTAATTTTGTATAGCCTCTCTAGGAAAAACACTCAAATTAATATGCTTAAGTCCAGGGTCTTGCTTTAGAGGCTTTCATAAAAATGTAATTTTTCATTAAATACTTCTCCCTATTAGGCAACAGAATATTTACACTGAGTCTACGAAGTTGCACAGACACTATACATTTTGGGTTTAACACATTCTATTGCACATTCACTATAAACTATATCCAGGGAAGAGTGAGTCCTACAGTCTCCCTCCTCACTTTCAGCATTTAGACAAGTGGGGTTGTGGTATCCTCTTCTAGTCAGCAGCAGAGTAGAGCCTGACTTAGCTCAGCTCATCTACTATCTGAAGCTGCCTGCAGCCCTACACTGTCTGTAGTAAACCAAGTCCCAAGGGAAACCCCTTAGGCAAATTTAGATCCTGAATAGAGACAGGCTGCAGGATAGCTCTGCTTCTGATTAGATTCTGGTCTCTCAAAACAATTAATGTACTGAATTTTCATGAATGTACTGAATTTTCCCAGCATCAAAGCTGAGCAACTGAGAGGAGTGTTTTGTCCCAACATGGTTTTCCTAGGGTTAAATTCATAAAGTTAATTCTAAGGAGATGGAAATTACTTGAACAATGTCATAGTTTTTAGACATTTGTGCTGTACCCAAGCAAAATGACAGATTTCCATTAGAAAGTTAATAACTTTGCAAAATCACAGGATAATGGTGTATTTCTTTGACATAAGAGGACTCAATTCTAATTTACTTGAACTGATTTGTTTTAGTTTTACATTGGTTTAACTTATTAGCTTTAACTCATGATAATACATTTTATAGTAATTAAAACTATATGCAGCAAAAGACAACAAAGCTTAAAGTTAAATGTTTACCTCTAACTGCCATTAGGGCTTATGGCTCACTGAACTTACTCCAAATATACAACCAAGCTTCCAAGTCTAAGAGAGTATAATCCCAAAATTAACAAAGGCACTTTCAACTTAGCTTTAAACCTCAAACTAAACAGTGTAATCAAAACATTTTGCTGTTAGCAAATTCTTTCCCAAAGTCTAAAGCCAATGGAACACTAAATTTCAATCACTCGCATCTTTTGACCTAAACAGAAGCTTTCTACTCCCTGGCTGAACAAAAACATTCAAGGGTGCACTTCTGGTGTGTCGGATGGAGATGATGGTGCCCACTTCTTCCATTAGCAGGGTCCTGGTGCTATGAAGAAGAGTAAATAAGCCTCCAGGTTCCACTCTCCACTAAAAGCACAGAGGTGATGGAAGTGCAGTCAATCAGAACTCAACAAAATCCCTTCCCCATCAACTGAGCACATGAGAGAGACGAGATGGAGAGAGAGCAAAAAGCTCCAATAAAAATTGTGTTCAAAAAACAGATATTGAAGAAATGTCACTGTAGGTCTACAGCAGACGTTACACGAAGGAGACAAGTATCTTCAGCCCTCATGTCCTGCCTTGCAGTGCATGGAACATTGGATGGCCTCCAGCTAAATATGGGGAATTTCAGCCCAAATACACAGTGCATCAGTTAACAAGTAGGTTTTCACTCTGGGTATTCTTGTTTGCTATATCAATATCTTCTAGATTGTACCCATACTTTGAAAATCAAGTTCTTCCTGTCTGTTCTAACAACAACAATTCTTTTTAAAAAATAACTTATGTTTTCCTGAAGAATGATTTTTTTTGACCTTTTACAGATCAGAGTAGTTAAAGAATCAATTCTCTCTTCTTTTCCAGGAACCTCAACTAAAATCTGTCATCAAGTATTCGCTCAAAGGATTAAAAGGGTGAATTTTACATTCACTGTAAGTGTAAACATTGAGGCAAATAAAAATAAATAGATTTGTATGCAGATATTAGCTCATACACGCATATGAACAGTCAAGTACAAATACTTGTTTATGCTTGCAGATACAATCACCTCTTCCTGACCCTTTTTATGCAGCTTATAAAAGCAATTTGACTGGCAACTTCTGACAGTTCTGTTCTACTGCTGTGAATTTTAAGAGTTCAACATAAAAGAACCAAAAAAGTGCCCCACCAACCCCCCATTTTTCCCCCCCAAATCTAAACAGATATCTCAACATTTCACATAAACTTGATTAGCATTAGCATAACAAAGCAAGTCTAAACCCTGCAAGCTCAAGACCCAAACTAACTTTGTGTTCAAGAGGTGTCTGTGTCTGGCACTGGGTGATGTGATTTAGTGCTTTAGGGGCTACGGTGGTGGTGTTGAGTTGATGATTGTCCTGGATGATCTTGAAGATCCCTTCCAATATTCATTCATAGAAACATCATCAATATTGATGTTTCTATGATTCTATAACTTTTGTCAGGTAAAACTGTCCAACATCCTGAATTTTCAGTCCTCAGATTATTTTCTATAGCAGCCCAGGGAAACCACTGTGCCAAACATTCTTTTCTCAGCATGGTTTGACAGCATTTGATGACAGGAGAAACTTAAAACTTCATTCACCCAGGCCGCTATCAGAGGGAACAGATCAAATCAGACCTTATTTTTCTTCCATCAGAAAGTACAACCAATTGGTGATTTTATAACAAATTGGATCCTTTCTGGTTCTGCCTTTAAATTTCCATGGTAATTCAACACACACTGAGAGGAAAACTAAGCATATCATACATGGTAAGTCAGTAAATCACATCTATATGCATTTGAATAATGCAATTTAGGTTAAAAAACCCCAAAACACTACAGTGCACAAACTGAAATTCAGACTCCACTAGAAAACTTGCCTGATAAACTCCACCGTGTAGTGCTGGATGGGAGAACTTCCTTCACTCACTCCAGGCTTCCAGGACAAAGCAACTTCTGAATCAGAAACCACCACGATCTGGGGCTGATAAGGTGGCGCAGGAGGCATGCACTTATCTAAGAAGAAGTGCAAAGAAATGGCATTAGAGAAGCACCTGAGCTGCTATGAGCGATAGGCCAACACCCACACACTTTGGTATCAAATTCATAGGCTTCTCCCCTCACCCTATTGCCCCTCTAAAAGCCTACATTTGTGGGAAAGGACCAATGAAATACTGTCATACTGCACACGACAGAGGTTAGGTGTGAGTGCTACAGACATCTGTCCTGCCAGTTTTGCAACAGCGCCCTGCAGGCAGAGTTACCTTGGGATAAAGTTGTCACCTCCCTGGGCATGCTGGGCCGTCCCTTCCCTGCCCAGCCGTAGGCTCCAACGCTAACGCGGTGTGGAGTGCCTGGCTTCAGGTCGCCAATAACAACATCCTGCCAAGTCAAGAGCAGACAAGCCCGTTGTGACAGCAATTCTGTGTAACTGGGGATGGTGCTGCGAGCTGGGACTCAGGGATCTTACATGCTATTACAATCTCCCTGTACTCTCCTAGGAAGATTGTCCCCAGCCCAGGACAGCTCAGAAACAACAAACACAAATAGAATCATGTTTCCTCTCAAGCTGCAGCTTTGCCCCAGGGAATCCACAAGGCTGACCTGGACCCATTTCTCAGCATAACTCATAAGGTTGCAGATCATTTGCATTTCATATCCAGCTTTTTCACTGGTGAAGTCAAAGTCACATGCTATTCCCTTCCTTGAGCCAACAGCTAGTATTTGGTATCAGTTCTGATGTGTTTTCCCCTTTTTTATTCCTTGTTTGTTTTTATTTCTCTTTTAAATTCAGAGGCCATAAAGCCTCCTGAGAGTGAAGCAATTTGATGCAGTGTGAACTGATGATCCTTAATTTCTCATGGAACAGAGCCCTATCCCATCATCTCTCACAATTTTACGAGCTCAGCTAACAGCCTTGACCTGAAGCAAGCATTTCCCTTATTTGTCCTTCTGCCATAAACACAAAGATTAACCCACAGACAACTACTGTGAAGGAGGCAATGCTCAGTCCCATGCGAAGAGCTTGGGCTGATGAATACTCTTCAGAGGAGCCTGTTCAAATCTCTTAGAAAATAGAAAACATCACGAAAACACAACATTTCATCACTGGCTGTTTTACATAGCATGATCAGCCTCAGACATTTAGATCTGATCTTTAATGGAGAATGTATACATGTGTAAAGAAATTGAGTATTTTTTAACTGCAACCTACCTGTAATGTCTATGTTAAACCCAGATTTATGAATTTTGACAGCATATACAAGGAAATAGAAATATCAGGTTCAATACGACAGACTGTTCTGGTGTGAAAAATAAGCACTTACAAAAAACCTGTTTTACAGCTATTATTCTTCTGGTTTTCCTTATCTGATATTAAACACATTAGTCACAGTTGCATTTGAAAATGCAGAGTTCTCCTTTTTCTTCATGTTGGAACAGACTACATCTGCACTTCCTGTTGCAGTAAAATAGTAAACAATCCCAAAATTTTATTAACTGCTAAATTTCCTTTTGACAGCCTTTTGGAAAAAAAACACTTCCTCTCTACTCTTTGGGAACTTACATTATTACTACAACATTGTTCAGCAACATCCCGCCATCTGTCAATTCTCTGGAGTGGTTTTGGAGCTCCAACACTGATTTTCTATTAATATGGACCACCTGACCACTATCTTGTTTTTCAATCCTTCACCCTTGATCTGCTTGAACTATCTCAACAAGTCTGAGATGATAACAATGCTGGAATAGTAACTGTCCAGAGAGAGGCAGCAAGAACACTCACTCAGAAAGATTAGTCTGGGTCTTTCAGTCTTACAGCTGAAGGGACTGAGGTCTTTTACAATGTGATCTGAGAAGCCAGTTGCTGACAACCTTGTACCTCCTCCTGGTGACAGAACTGATGCCCCTGCTCTGGCCTTTCTATCCTCCATGCCATACATACTGTCTGTCTGCCCTTAAACTATGTGCATTTTTTTTTCCTGCCAGCATTCCTCAAAATCCTTCATCTGTCTTATTGTTCTCACACTATTCAGGAACGTGGCCCTTGAAGAGAGCTGGATATTCATGTACATGCCTCATATTATTACCTCCAGACTCAAGTCTACAATAAACTGAACAGAGGCAATCTCATCGAATGCTTGGCCAATCAAGATCAAAGCCCTAATATCTACTAAAGTATTCAACAAGTTCACCATGTGTGCCCTCAAAACCTGAGCAAGGTGCACTCGTGCCTTACACACGTGGCTACCTGCCCCCTTCTGGCAGTGCCCTCTCCATGAATACAGCCCTGGGACACACAGTGGGTACCTCTGAAACCAAACATCTAATCTTCAAGGATCAGGACATCAGTGAATAAGTAAAAATTCAGGATACCATCAAGCTACCCTGACCTGTGGCAATGTCAGGGAATACCCACCTCACACCAGGAACACTTTCAAATCAGATCCTGGAAAAGAAACACATTTCCTCCTTCCCCAATGTCCAGCAGCCTGGGACTACATATTTCATTTCTTTTCTTGCTTGTATTTAGAAGACAGGTCTTAAACCCATGTTCTGTCCCTCTCAGAAGAGATAGAGTGGCCTCACAGATAATGAATTTAGGTAGTATGTGGAAGAGTTATCCGCATCATTTTTGTAGTCCCCCCTCCATTCAGATTAGCTCTGTATTTTGAAGCCTGATGCCCCAAACTCAACACTCAATTGCTGATGATGCTTCAATAGCCACCAACCTCACTTTCTTGTCTTGCACAACTCTCTTGCTAAAATCCTGAAAAATGACATTTGGTATTCTCATTAGAATCTCACATTCTTGAATGGGGTGAGGCAATATGATGCCTTTGCTGTGGCAGGGGAGCCAATTTCACTTAGATTATCCCATCTATCCCTCCCTGCCCTGCCACATAGCTTGCCTTCCCTAAAAGTATGTTGAAACTCTTTGAGAGGCTCAGTAAACTGCCTCACAGAAACCAGGATTACAAATTGTTTTGCAGAATAATGTCTGTTTTCTGTTTTGTTTTAATCCAAAAAAACCATCAAACCCTGGATTACAGCACAGCTGCAGGAACTGAGCTGGTTTTAATGACTCTCCCCTGACGACAACTCCTTCCCTGAACTACTGGTCTCAGCTGGTCACTTCCCATTTTATACTGGTATGTTTAGTGATTTGACAGGCAGCAGTGCTGCTCTCCAGGGCTCTGTGCCCAACCTAAAACCACCCACCTTTAAAGCCTACTAATTTTTATTGATTTTTCTTGTTTTTTAACTATGTGTTCTGGAGTTCCTGAATATTATGCCCAGTTAGAACAACCGCCTATACTAAGCTGCACTGCATCTGCACTGCTCCTGGCTGCCGTCACTTACATATTCTCTACTTTATGACTATATAACACACAATAATACATTATCCACTTTGCTAACACACAGACACATGAACATATGCATGCACAGAAACAGACAGTGCAAATCAGCTCTTGCTACAGCAGTCCCACGTGGCCCAGAGAAGCCTCCAAGAAAGCAGCAGGGTCATACCCAGCACCAGGAGAGGAGGCTTAGTGATGGAAACAGTAACTATGCAGACTTAACCACAAAACTATTGCAGATTTCTGTTGAGTTTGGTATGAATACAACAGAAAGCATTTCATCGAGAACACCACTTCCTGGAGGATTAATGACAGCTGGGAGCTGATTAATCCCAGCCGTTCATACTTCTCCACAAGTACCCCTCAGAAGTGTTATTTTTATCAAGCAGAAAAAAGTGCCCAGTGTAGAACCTCAACTCTGAAATGCCATAATCCAGACTCAGCTCAGCTAGGATTGAACCAGATAGTCCTGGTTCAAGTGCATCCTGAGGACTCAGCCTCCTGTAGTCCAACCAAACTTCCCTTAGTTCAGATCACAAAAGCTCTGTGAGCTCCACCAACTGTGTGATTTCTCTATTCCTAAAATAGCTCTCAGAAAGCAAAAGTTTGCAAGAGGCTGTTGATGCTAGGGATTTCAGTTAGACACTGAAATTGCTGTCCTTCTCCTGTCCAAACCTGAGCACCTCTTGCTTGCTTCCTGCTCACAATACACCCAACCTGTTTACTGCTCACAGGAAGCAGACTGGACTGAGTGCAGGACTGGAAATAATCTGATTAATTCAACAGCTGCAAAGCCATTAAGAGAGTTGGTATTTCTTTCAAACTTGTTTTATACTAGTAGCTAGTCTCCCACTCCCTCCTCCTGGGAGTTGCAAGGCTGGCCTCTTCCTGTGCTCCTCCTCCTTGGCTCTCTCTGGACTGGTTCAGGTTTTTCCCTCTTCATCTCCCCTCCAACTGCCAGACTTTGTTCTTGCCTTTTACTGTCTGTCTGTCTACTTGACTGTCCCCATCATCTCTAAATCCTCACTGCCTGGATATATATAATTTTTTACACAAATTTACTCCATCAAAACAAAGCTGAGGAAAGGTTTATCCATTGCCAAAAAGGGAGCTACTTTGCCTACACATGTCCACCTTGTCCACCTGCAGATTTTGAGCTTTTTGAGGCTACTATCTGCTACATTTTGATCACCAAAGATCATGTATATGTGCTACATAGAATCAATATTTGAGATCAACTTTTGTGTGTGAGTCTGTGGAGAGACCAAGTCAGAAACATTCAATTTTTATTTTAAATCACATCTGTGAGCAAGTTTCATATGAAGCAATACTTACAAAAATTGCTTGTCCTTCAAGTTGACCCTGGGAAAAAGCAAATAGGACTTGTTAAGAACTAACATAATAAAAAGTGATGGCAAAACATAAATAATGGGTCAGGGAATTAAAATAAGACCAATGCTGCAGCATATAGCAGTCTGTGTGGCTGTTAATCATCTGCATGAGTACTAGGATACAGAGTCTCCTCTCCCAGTATTAGAAGTACTGCTATTAGGATTAAGATTAAAAAAACCAACTGTGCTGTTTGATCTTTCTTGGCACTACTAGCAAGAATAGTTTTTAACAAAAAAGGCGAGAGAGGAATACAGAGTTAAAGATAAGAAGGGAGAAAATAATGCATGAATAAAGAAAAGATATATCATGACAGCAATATTTTTTTATTCACTGCGATCCCAGAAACCTACAGAAGTCAGAACTGACAACCAGAGTGACGGAAACCTGCAGGAAATCTGAGCATCCTCCTCACCCACGCTTCTAGTGAGGAAGTGGGGCAGAAAAAACGAAGGAGGAAATGGACAAATGAAAATATCCCTGAAGCAAGAATGCAAAGAAGATATAAAAGAAAAAACACACAAAAAAAAAAGAGCAATGAGAAAAGGCAGTCCTTTGAAGAACAAAATAAACACCAGCAGCTGGGGGAATCTTCTAGAACATGGACTTGCAGAACTGCAACTAAAGCCATTTCAGGAGGCCACAATCTCACACAGCAGCAAAAGCACTCTGTCTGTGTCAGACACTGCAATATCCATGCAATGATAGTGCAGCTCTCCCTAACTGTGCACAGACTCGTGCAATTCCACCCCTTCCATGTATGAAAATGCATGCATTTAAGATTAAAAGTTCTATTTTAGTAGATGTCAAAGTCAGTACAGGAAGCTGAGAGCAAGTCCCAATAGTTTTACATGATAAAATGGTCAAGAAGGAGAAAAAGTGCCTCATGCAAACACAAAAACATTCTGATTTCCTTCTGCTCAATACCCAGAGCAGATAAGGGGCTTGGATCCTCACCATATTTCACAAAACTACAACAAGGTGACAGCTGCAAGTTTCCATTTGCATGTTCTGCTCCAGTGCTCTGACTGTTGATGAAAAGAAATACTCACCATGCTAACCATATCCAAACTCAGGGGAACATCGTGTGAGAGTTGTTTAACTGCTTTGTCACCTTCAACTTCTGAGTAAAAGACCTTGGGAAGAAGATACAGTCAAACCACTTAAAGCAATAACACAGTGTTTCAGAGTAACTTAAAAATGAGTGCACCAGTGCATCATTCTCACAGTGAGGACAGAATTTGAGCCCATGATCCCCTACCTTTTCAAATGCAGGAAAAGCTGAAGTCCTTTAATATTCCTTACATATTTGCTAGAAGTTGTCAGTGTGACGAAAGGACACCATCACACAGTGTATACACTTACTTAATGTGAAACACAGTTGTGTTTGTAGCACGGGGCTGAGCTGACAATTTTAATTGTGCATCATGTGTCTGTGGTTAACATGGACAGCTGAAGAGTTGTGGGACTAGTCTGCACAACACAGACATAATGTCAACATCTTCCTTACTTCATGTAAGGAAGATGTTGACATTATGTGATTATGATATTATAAAAACTGCTCTATCATAAAATGTCTCTCCATGTCTGTTGCCATGTACTGGAGACTAATGAGACAGACAATCTGCTTTCCTGTGCACAGAGACCCAGAGGTACCGGAGGGTCGAGGTACTGCAGTGAAGACATTTTGGGTACAGCACTATTGATGCTGCCTGTCATTGGTTTATTATCATGCCACACACCAGCTCAAGGGTTAAAAAAATAAGTGGAGCTAAGATGCTTGATCTCCATGCATGAAGAGTGAAAACTGTTTACAACTTAAGCCACTTACTCCCTCCGCCTCTGTTTTTGCAGAGAAGGGTGGACCAGCTACACACAGAACCCACCTGAGGCAGGTCCTGGCCATGGCAAGTGCTTCTTGGAGTTTTAGCCTGCTATATTCTAGTCCATAGCACTTTCATAACAATAAAATGAACTCTGCAGCTAGGCTGCACTGGTGTCATTTACAAGACTGTGGGATCAAGGAGCATGTGTACCAGAAATACCTATTGCAGGGATTTTTCTCATTCTTTTAGTGTACATTAATAATAAGGTACTCAGTAGTATTCTGCTTCCCATCTTTTTACATAAAACTGAATTTTGGGTATTTTATTCCTGGAAATTTCAAATCCATCCACAGAAAATGCTAGTAAGAAAAACAGCTACTCTTTTTTTTTGTTGTTGTTACTGAAGGGGAAAGAAACACATTCTGGTCAACATCTCACATCTTTGGTGCTAATTTCCCACTGACTAAATTCCATTTTGGGACTGAGTTTCATTGCCATGGAATACCTGTCAAAGCAATACCTAACAAAAATGAATGAATGGCATGTTTCTGCTCATTCTTCTTGCACACTAAAATATAGTAACCAGTTTAGCCTAGCCTTTCTGTTTTGCCCTGTAGGCAGAATATAACATGGCAGAGGCTTGCTTAACAGAAACTGACTTCTGAGGTAGGGGGGAATAAAACCCCTTTTGATTTAAGGCTGTAGGTGGGTTCCCAGGGATTCTATGCCGTACAGTACCTACCCAGGAAGAGACTCCATGAAACACTCCTTCCCTTGTACTTGCTGTCAGTCTGGGAAGTTTCAGAGGCTTAGTTTGAAAACATACTCCTGCTAAAGTAATCCTCAGGCTGGAAGTACAAATCAAAGGATCTGCACGGCCCTCACTTGCAGTGTAATATCTACCTGCTCTGCTCTACTTCGCTGTTTTATCAGCTGCAGAGAGCACTGAGAGCCTTGCAGGAAAACCACAGCAGAAAATCAATCTATATCCACTGCAGGCCCTTGGCATCCAACCCAAATTCCCATCGTAGTTTGTTTCTAAAACATGAACTGCTTGTTTTTTAAGGTTACAGCTCAATCCACTCAAACCCAAGGTCCCCTGGCCGCTTTCTGGGCAGTGGCACTGTTTGTTAGGAGAAGGGGCTGTCCCACTGGTTTCAGTGTGTGGCATCTGAGGCCAGGCAGCAGCACGGAGCATCACTTACCGTGTACCCCGTGATGGTGCTCGCGTGCTGCTTTGGCATCTTCCATTGCACGCTGAACGCCGTGCAGTTCAGTGAATCCAGCAGAATATCCAGAGGAGGCCCCAGCCTGTCTGCTAAAAACAAAATGGTATTGTATAAGGGGCCACAGGACAAAAACCCCTCTCCTTTAGCTGCCTGGCAGGCATGTCTTCGAAGAACAGGCCTGTGCTGCCCTCATTCCAAACTATCAAACATAGACCACTACTCGGATTTGACTTGGGTGCCCCTTTTCCCTCTCCACTTCTGACTTCCAAGGTAGCAGTGGAACACCAGGAGGGGGGCAGCAAAGGTGGATATCTCCTCTTCTCAGTGGCCAAGCTGTTGCTTAGCTTTGGAGCATCCAGTGCGTCAAGCAATGCCAATGAGCAACTCGCAGGCTTTTAAATGCTGGATATCCTGAAATGCTGGATACTAGCCAGGACCCAAAGACAAGCACATTCACACATTGCTGCTGCTTGTACAGTCTGTGGCACAGATTCAGACTACTGGGAAGGTCTCCCAGGAATGGTCTGGAAGGCAGCACAGCTCAGACACCACATCTGTAGGTCAGTATGGACATCTTTAGGGAAGCAAAATCCAAGGGTGTGCAAGCGAGCCAAACCATGCCAAGTTCGCTGGGCCCTCGCCCATTTTCTTCATTAGCACAGACTTTGTCCCATGGATTCCTGCTCCGTCCAGGAGCTCTGAACACAGCACGTGCCACCTCCTATGCTCACCTTCTGCCCTGCACTCTGCAGTAGCGGGAACCATACACCACCCGCTATCCAAAGCAGGGACAGGGACGAGCAGCCAGGGCTGGGCTATCAGTGTCCACTTAAGAAGCATTTCACATGCAGAAAATAGCTTTCCAATCTTCACAACAGCCAATGAGGCAGATTAGCATTTCAGCTGCATTGGTAATAAGGAAGAAAGAATACCCCCTAAACATTCACTCTTAACATATTCATAGCATCCTTGTGTTACTTTCTGGGCAAGCTCTATGAGACAAGTTTGCTGGAAGGCATAGTTGCCGAAATAACAAATTTTAACCAGCAATGACAAATAGTCATGTAAGGCAGGCTTCAAATTCATATTCTGAATGTACTATAGGCCAATAACATTATTTACTGAAAGTATTTCCTGAATAATTTGGAACAACAAATAAATTTGAACAAAATGCAATCCATTTGCAGACTATCTGCAAACAGAGAGACAACATCTGTTTAATAAGGAGTCGCATAATGAATTATTCACTTGGCCTTAGAAAACACTACTATCTCCAGGTTGCAGATGATGAAAGAGACACTGAGAGCCAAAGAGTGACCTCAGTTACACTGGTCTATAAATTGTCACTGTGGAGTAAATACAAAGCCTTGGACTAAGCCAGGAAAAACAAGAGCAAGGAGCCAGGGAGGCCTATATTTTTATCCACCCTGTTTAGTTCTCCCTAGAAGATAGGGAACTCCCCTTACACAACAGGGATATGGCTGGATACATGCTTGGGAACCAGGCATAAGCACCATCAGCACTAGCAAGCAGCCTCAGGTGATGGCCAGTGCTCACCACACCACTGCATCCTGCCCTCTCTGTGACAAAGCCATGCACCAGGCAGGCACGTGGCACTCGGGTTGCTGGGGACCTGCTGCCTCATGCTCAGACCAGGAGCCAAGAGGAAAAAGAAAGCCAGCATCAGCTGTGACCCATGCACACAGTTATTTCCTGGGGAGGCTAGAGGGCAAGGCAGAGAGGAGTATCTCATGCAGCATGGCAGCCCCACCGTCCTCTGCTGTCACCGCTCCTGGCCTGACAGCTCAGTGATGTGCATCTGGGGATTCAGAGTCACTTCTGGTTGTCAGGATTTCACACAACCTGGCAGAAAGTAAAAAATGTCCATTTCTGGACTGAACCTTCCCTTCGCAGCCACGGCAAAGTGATGGCAGGATCTGACACAAGCATTGTTTATGGCACTGAGCTGCAGGAGATGTCATGGCTTTTGAGCAACCATATCAAAGCAGTTTGTCAGCTGATCACAACTGCTGCAGCACGTCATTGCTCTACTGACAAGCCATTTTGAGATAAATGTGAGCTTAATGTATTTTGCATGATTTTACAGAGCATCATGTATTAGGCACACTAAAAACAGATACTGACACTGGTCTGAACATTTATGTCCTTACGTCAAATGTCATGTTTAGACTGTTAAAAATAATGAAGAGCTTTCAAGGGTAAAACTCTTGGGGTATTTGTAGTTTCTCCTACAATTAGGGTGAGAAATACCTCTTCTCAAAACTCAGTGAAACCTCCGTTATCTGGTAGCACCACGCACAGTGCAAAACCACAACAGAGCACAACGGAACACAACTCCTCCCCTCTGCACCCTGTGGCTCGGGAATCTGCAGACAAGGGGCTGAGACATATCCACTACTTGTACATGCTCTGAACATCTGCCTGAGTGATGATCCTTCTGCCAGTGTCCTCTGCAGCTGGGTCCAGTGAACACCTAAGAAGGCATGGAGATTTGCTCTGATCATAAAGAACAAGTAGCCAATTTATATAAACAATAAAATTAAACACGTTTTGTACAAACACAGTTGTTCTCCTTTCTGGCCCATCAGGCACAGCAAGTTTGATATTGTCCAAAATGCTTTTATGGTAATGGAAGCAATGACTCCAGTGCCATGCAAAGGAGCCATTAATCAAGGGGGAGCACACTCACACACAGTATGACTATATATTGTGAAAGTATATCAAACACAAGAACTTAATGAGGATTTAGCCACAGATAAACAATGTTGAACTGACAATGTTGTGTTTACTTTTCTGCTTACAACTACTTTCCTTCCCGTTTATACATGTCTTTGGGTCTGTACTTCCAAAAATATGCAAAAACCACCAAACCAGTAAAGAAGTCACCGAACAAGGTCTCCAATAAGCTGAAGAATACATAAGCACTCTCCCTGAGATGCAGTAAATTTTGCCATTTCAAAATAATGACTATTTAAATTTTTGCTTCACAAAAGCAACTCATACTAAAAATGGTGAAAATGCTTATGCCATCAATACAAGTGTCACCTTGATTGTGGCTCTTGCTGCTACATACAACAGCCTCTGCCCATTAAACACCCATAGGCTACCATCAGGGTGGTCACAGGCTAAATGTATGCCTCCTGGGAATGGTCCCCAGCCTGGGCCAATCAATGGTGTTACCCTTTACTGCAACAAAGAGATGAAATTCTTTGCTGTGAGGATGATGAAGCACTGTCACAGGTTGCCCAGAGAGGCTGTGTACGCCCCAACTGTGGCAAAGTTCATGGCCAGGTTAGATAAGGTTTATAGCAACCCAGTCTAGTGGGAGGTGTCCCTATGGCAAAGGGAGATTGGGATTAGATGATCTTTAAGGCCCCTTCAACCCCTTAACATTCTACCATTCTGTGATTCTATAGAATCATAGAATGGTACCAGTGCCCCTGGATGCTCCTTGCCATCACTGAATCTACCAGCAGAAATGTCACTTCCAAGTCTGCCCTTGTGATTTTGTGCAGTTACCTTGAGCACAGAGTAGAAACACTTCCTCTGCTCCCAAGCCAACCATGCTGGCCTTGTGCAGGGCTCAGGAGCAGCCACCTCAGCCAGATCCTTTCCTTCAGCTACTGCTACTGAACAAAACCGCTCTGCAGGCACAGCTCTTCCTTTCTTCCTTCTTGTCACAGACTGACACCAACATCTTACTACAGTGATGAAGAGTTATGAGAAAAAAACCTCGACTTCAAATACATTTCTAATGTTCATAAGCTTCACATTCGAAGTACTTTGGATGAATTGGATAATGCTAATCCCTACTAGTATATCCTACTAGTACTAGTATTTTAGAGCAAATTTCAAAACTGATTCAAATTTTAAATTAGATTAAAACAATAGTGACTGAAAACAGTTTTAATCTTACATACTGATGAAGGGAATATCTGAAAGGATTTGTGTTAGAAATTTTTCTTTTAGAATTTTAATTATATTTTGAATTTAATCTTTTATTTTTAGATGTTGTTGCTGTATCAAGGCATACAGGCAGTCACAGGTATTTTCAGATCCTGAAATAATATGTAGATAATTCACTGACACAATCCCTGTGCAATAATACAGTAATATATTTAAGGGAAAGCAGATACTCAATTTCATCTTTATGAGTTTGTAGTTTGGAAAATCAAAATCTTTCTACTACATTTTCTGTACTACTCTTAATGAGAGAGCATAAGCCAATGAAAGGAGATAAGGATATCACTGTTTTACTTCTAAATCTCTGTGGGTAACAGCTAGGAGGTACTGACTGAAGGGCTCCTTATTTTCCAGGTTGGTGTGTCTCCCATTTGTGCCCCGTGAAACAAGTGAAACTTGTTGAGGAAATGCTGGCTATCACTACTAACATGTCACAATGTGAGAAAATAGGGGGAAAAAAAGCTCAAGAAAAACAATTCAAACTAATTCTAAATTGAAGTTTTCAGAAAAAAACACTTTCCAGAAATACCTCTGAATTTCGTCTCCTTGAAACATTATTTGTGTTCACCAATTCATAAAACAGCTCACCGTGAATTTTATTAAAATAGTATTTTATCCTTGTTATAGCTGTTTTCAAGGGGAAAAAGGTTGTCCACTCCACAAGGTGAAACAAAGTGTAAATAAGTCCATTCACTCTCTCACTGAAATATTGGAGAAATTCTTATTTATTAAACAATGAACAGTGACAAGGTCTTTTGCTTCCCTTATTTTACAGACCAAAAGTTATGCAAACACCACAGTGGAAGGAAGACAACATGACAAACTGAAAAGGTCAGGAAATTCTAAATGAAAAAAATATGCCATCTTTAAATTTCTTTGAAGTCTTTTCCAGCTCCCACTGCCCAGCAGCAGTACGTAAGAGAGCAAGAATTTTGCAGCCACAACAACTACAAAGGACAAGGACTTGAAACTGGAAAATCTCAGCCAGTCTGTCCTGGTTCTGCACCCAGAGCAGCAACATCCATACACCAAAAATCTTGGGAGTTGTTTCTCTGAATGAATCACCTACCACTGCATCAGATCTTGCAGCAGAGATGGCAGGTAACACGGCTCCAGAAAGGCACCATGGGTTTTTGGTTCAAACCACAGTGCACCAAACTTTGGAGAGACTAACCTGACCTTCATTAGTCCTTTAAAAATACTGCAAAAGAAACCACAATGAAAAAATCCCTCAACGTTTTAATAAATAACAGGCTTGGACTCATGTGATGTTTTGCTGATGCTTATATAGCATCTGTTATCTGCCCCAGGGACATCTGAGGTGACAGGCACTGGGATTTTTATAGCCCACAGAAGGGGAATGAAGGAGACAAAGCTCAGAACTTAAGCTACAGTGCAACACTGTGAATCCCATTAAGAACGAACAGGCACAATGTCACTGGTGACTCTGTTGTGGCTTTTCCTGCTGTACCTTGGCCATGCAGATCACTGAGCAGAAAGGCAGCAAGGGGAAGTTCTCTCCTTACATTCCGTCCTGGAGCAAGGTTCTGCTCCCAGGAAGGCTCCAGCAGCCGAAAAGAGAAGGAGAGGCAATGGGAGCTCTGCACAGTGCAACAGTGACTTCCAGGAGTGAAAAGGAAGTAACTACTTTTTTAAAAAAACTTTTTGGAGAGCTATATATAAAAATTTCTAACTATGGATGGTTGTACCCTGGACTCACTTTTGGAGCATTCCTGGTGCTGAATGTTATAAAAAGCAGGGGACATCATACCTCTGACCAAAGGTCTAGTTTGTGTCTGTCTTGCCGTAGCAAAAATGAGCACAACAGGCAATCTCTAGGCAACTCTTACAGGCTTATGTTTTTAATAATTACTGCTCAGAGGCCAGTTCGATTCACACAAGTGCATATGTGCATATCCTGTACCTGCACCTGGGTAACTTGGTGAAATATTTCACCTAATGGAAGCATTTTCCACTTCCAGAGGAAATGATAGGTGCCTGTAAAAAACCCCCACCAAGACACTCCACTTGCATAACTTCCAGTGCATTTCTGGAAGTCTGAGTCAAAATCTAACTCTCATGCCTCTAAAACCAGGCTTGTGCTTTGCCCCAGTGCTGGAGCATGGCTGTCCTAGTTCCTGATATCTCTGTAGCACCTTGCCCTGGCAGTGGAAATTGGTAGCCACGTTCCTGTTCTAGGAGAAGGGACAGCACACAGAGGCTTCCCTTCTCCAGCCTACAAGGTGCTTGAATGCAAAGCTCAATGTTTTTCCTGGCCCGGGATTTCCTATCTGGGCTCCAACCTGCCCTGTCCCTGTGGATGTGCCCAGTGACAGGCAGGCTGCAGCCAGCCCTCCCTGCTGCCAGCACACTGCCTGCCCTGCCATGGCCTCCCTTCTCATCAGCTGCTTCAGCAGTTTCCAAATAACTTTGAAAAAACATGTCTAAGAGATTTAACTTAAGTGCCAGGAGGTAGCTGCAATCAAGCAACAGTATTTCACCCTGTCTGTCTAACAGAGTTTAGTAATCACTGGGACGGGCTGCTTAGGAACCACCATACCAGTAGCATATCCTGGCATCTCCTCCAACCTCTTCTATCCCACGGGTTATGCACCTGAGGTGTTAGGAAGCACAAATACTGGAGGAGCTTCACAAACCATGGCAGTCCAAAAAGCCAGTCAAAAAGAAAAGTGAAATTGAAAAAGGCCAGTGAAATTGTAAAACTGCCAAATAAATAACTTGAAAATTTATTTTCCCATCAATTAATACCACTTATTTTTTAGTTGTTTGCTATCCAAACCTTATTATCTCAATGGAACACACGGCAAAATTGTTCATGACAGCTGAAAAGCAGTCTCCGTAATGTGCCTTAATTGGTTCACTTTATCTACTATACATTTCTTTCTTGCTGAAACACAAGGTACAAGAAAATAATTAAAGGGCAGCATCCTGAAAAGTGATCAGATGTAAAAAATTACAATCAGACAATCATTACGTACACACATGGAAAAGGATTAAAGCGTAAAGAGGACAAAGCTGACCATGTGACAGGAAACAAAGGTGCAGGGGGAGGACACAACACGCAGCAATTGGGTTCCCACAATCCTTCCAAGTCCTGAGTGACTGTTTTGAAGCTCATTATTCATGGACACAAACGACCTGTTCCTGCCCCAGAAAGTATCAAAAACATCAGCATGCTGGTTGGTTATCCCTGCTGTTCCGGCACAAAGGGTAGCAACCTCCCACAAAACACTTTACACTGATCACAACGCCAGAAAACACTCCTTTCTCTGTAGAAAGCAGAGTAGTTGGTCCAGCTGGTGTTTTCAGTCCATGACAGGGTGGAGGAGAGCTCAAAGGAAGCTAAACCTGAGAGCTGAAACAGATGTTTTCAGGAGATCCTTGTGACACTCCGCAAAATCACAGAAGGAGTGAGGCTGGAAGGCACATTTGGAGATCACCAAGTCCAAACCCCTACTCAGAGCAGGCTCAGCTGCACCAGGTTGCCCAAAGAGCAACTTTGCATAAAGAGGTTTTAATATCTCCAAGGACAGAGACTCCACAACCTCTCAGCCTAAATTCTCAGTCACCCTCGTGACTCTTAGCAAAAAACTATTTGTTCATGTTAAAGGGAATTTCCTGCTTTCCCTTTGTGTCCATTGCCTCCAGCTGTGTCACAGGGCACCACTGAGAAAACCCCAGCTCCATCTTCATTACTCCCCCAATATTTATATACATTTGTATGATTCCCACAAGTATTTTACTTCCAAAGAAAATCCGGCATCTTCTCAAGGAGCAGGAAATTCTTCCCCAACTCAGCTCCTCCATAAGAAATGGGATAATTTCAATACCTTCTGCAGTCAGCAAGTCTCTCCACTCACCAGCACTACCAGAGGAAATTCTTGTCTCTACTAAGTGACTGAAATAACTGTGGTTTGGTTTGTGAACCTGAATTCCTGCACTGATCTAGTGTGGGACGTGGCCTGTGCATTCAAAGAACCAGTAACAAGCAGTAGGATGTGAGAGTTAAGAGACTGACAGGGAAAGACAAAACCCTCTTTGGTGCGAGACAATTAGACATGGAAATATATCACAGCATAAAGAACAAACACATGGGGGGAAAATAGCACATGAGCCAGGCACAGCTATGATGTCCGCTAGAGCTAGTATCTAATGCTCTCTAATCCTCTCAAAGCATTCCCTGCTCCACTGGCACACTGTCTTCTGCAACCTGTAGAGTCCAAAACTTTGTCCCAAACCTCTACCAGGGCTACCTCATGCAAACCATGCCTTTTACTTGGCATCGGCTGGTCCAAAGAGCTTGCCTTTTTTTTCCCCCCTTTAAACCCATTTTAGGTGCTGTCTTGTTCTTTGTCTAGAAGCCCCTGAAAGAACTGCTTATATTCTGCAGGTTTCTTCTTCTATCCTATGACCCTATGGCTCTGCAGGGGTAAACAGCTGGAAGGCCCTCATCTCACCCTTCTGAGAGAGTCCTTTGGCATACACATGGACAGAGCAACAACTCTTGGCTGCAAAGTTCAACTCTGCCATTGTGACTGATCAATTAGGGCAGGAACATGAGCAACCTGCACAGCACAGGTTCACACGGGAACGAGAACGTAATGAAATGGGAATGGGAACTAAAAATGCCAGCAGGACATCAATCTCCATGCATGGCTGGAGCATCAGCTGCAATGCCAACATCTCTGTAAACAGTCATCTTCATAAAATGCCTGCTTATTTCTGGAAACATGTTACCTTCTCCTGTAAATGTCTAGAAATTGTCTAGAAAGCAGAATATGAAAGAGCCCTCACATTTCAATTCCAAGGAAGAGATTCTAGCTTCTGCAATCTCTAATTAAACCACAAATATTTTAGTCCTAGACACGTACGTTTCATCATCTACTGTTTGACACATTGTGTTCATAGTTTGGCTTCTTTTTTTCCTAAAATGATATTCTAGTTGAAATTTTTCATTCATAAAAACAATTAAACTTGAGTGAAATACTGTATCATTTTTGCCCTTAGGATTTTTTATCAGAAGATTTTTGAGCCCAGCAATACAAAGCCAGTTTTGATTTCCAGCTTCGTATGTGCAACAATATCTCTGGCACAGCAGAAAGATCAGAATGATTTCTGTATTTGAAAGCAGCATGATCAAGACTCACAGGATGTTCATTTCCCATCGTTTTAGAAAGACAATTTCCCAAGTTCGAAATGTACACAGGTATTGATATACACCATCATTTTCATAGATGCCAGCAATTTAAAACTACTTTTAAAATTGAGAGAGGTGTGAGGAATACTCTGTCTTGGGATTCTTCCAGCTTCAGGGATCTTTCTGTGCAAATAACACTGGACTGACTATCCTCTGAGGACATGGGGAAACTCAGAACCACCCACTGTCCGCTTCTCAGAAGAACTGTTCTTGACATGACTGCTATCTGCACTGTTATATAAAAAGGGTTTATTAGCTGTAAGGTCAACATATAAAAGGGGAAAGACACCCTATCACTACTTGGGGATACACTCAGAAAGCCATGTTCAGATGTTAGCACCTGCATATGGTTTATATTTCCTAGCTCTAAAAATTATCCGGCATAACTTTAGTGATGCTTGAGACATCTTTTTAAGAAAAGAAAACCAATGCATTTTGGCTATCCACCTACAGGGATCCCATCCAAGAGAAGGGATGATGACCCTTTTGCTGATGACCACATAGCTGTCCTCTCCTTTTTGAACAAATGGCTCCCTTTATCAATATTGTGTGGATTCCTTTTTCATTAGAGGCCAATACCCTGAAGGACTTTTCTCAACTGTAGTCTTTACTCCTGGGTGTAGCTACCCTATGTTCAATGGAAGAACTGGCATGAACTTGGTGTATGTCACACTATACACCTCTCACCTGCAGACTTTTATGGATCATCACACAGCGTATCATTATCTAGGTTTGAGTTAGGTACCTGGTTATGCTGACACTTTCCCCCTAAGCCTTCAATTTTCAGTGGCTTATGCCCTCCTGAAGCAGTTACTTTCAAAGATGAATTCTGGTGTGCTTGTTCTCAGCTCAGTGGCTCTGAAAAGTCTGAAAAAATAATGTTGATCTTTTGCTGTGGTTTGGATGGTCACGTTATATGAAATAACTAATTTGGTTGTCATGTGTAAGCATCTTCACTAAAAGTAAAAAATACAAGGAATCAAATCTTGCCTAGCCTTACCCAAAAGTATTTCATTACGGTTGGAATAAGTAATGAAGAACAGGTTTGGGGATTTGTTTGGTTTGTGAGATTTTTTTTTTTTAGATAGATCACTTGTTTGCACAGAAAACAATTAAGAAATTTTATTCAAGGTCACACATCTAACATAATCTCCTGTGTCCCTGTGATTTACGAAGTCTTTTGTTTTGTGATTGTAGACCACCATCACACATTCACTGATAAATATGGCACCTAACTATACACTCAATAATGAAATAATTAACTCTGCAAAGACTTATTCATGGCTGTTTGCTTAGATACCAGGTAACTTTATTATCCTTTAACGACTTTTTAATATGGAAACTTTCTATAAGCATTTTAGAGTTTCATTTCCTTGTGACGGAAAAGTTGTGAAAAGGTTCTATCAGTCCTGTTTTTAGGACATGAAGCAATGATAGTCACGCTTTTTTAACTAATTTTATTTTCAATTTTAAAAAGAGCATAAACACACATTAAAACAGCATAAATAGAAACATGCAAGAATTTGAGTCCCAATATAAGCATGATCTGAGGAGTTATAAACTTCCAAGTATACTCTCAGCTAATCAATGAGTATGAGGGGCACTGAAGAGAACTCATGCACTGAAATTTTCTGTTTTAAGAAAGCAAGGTACTGTTCTGTCCCTCAGGATGTCTTTCAAGTAACTGACACTCAGAGTCCCTGGCGTTAAGATGAGTATGATTGTTGGATGTGTTCACTTCTAATGAGCTGCAAACAGTACACAGGGCTGTGTCCTGTCCAGTCCAATGTCACTAAGAGAAAAAGAGTGTTTTTTCTTCAAGGCACACTAGAAGACACCACAAAAATCACCTACATATTATCACTCAGTTAAAGCCTGGAAGCACTGACTAAAATTGGGGTACAGGTGTGATGAGCACCTTATAGGAGTCTTATCACTGTCTAAAGTGGCATGGCTGGAAAAGAATAAAAGCATAAAACCACTCTAATCCCATTTTTAAAAATTCAAATCTAGCCCGTGAAGGACTGGCAAGCCATCAAAGACAGTCTGTGACAGCCTCAAGGAAGAAAGATTTCCCAAGGATCACCCTAGTGCCCTAACTCCAAAACAACCCCCTCTCTCCCAAAGCACCACTATGAACCCCAGTACCTGGTATAGAATGTCTTAGCTAATTTTACCTTTCTGAACACTGGTGGAAGTCTGAATAGTCATTTCAGCCATTGGCACTGGCAAAATGGTGCCAGTGAAAAACATTTACTGAAAGTTTCCTTGTACAGAGGAAGACAGCAATTTCATGGGGGAAAGGTCACAAGACATATTGCTGCAAGTGAGACTAACTAAAGCCAGAAAGCATACTTCAGAGTGAGTAACAGTGACACACAGAGTAACATGCTCAAGTGGACTAATTCACTGCATTCCTATTCCTGCCCTGGAAAGTATTAAGGGGATGCTCATATCTGCATGAGGTGGTGATGTGATTGATCAGTTTTCATTATTTACCACATCATGGGCCCCGGATATACATGAGCAAGTCCAATCAAAATGAGAATGTCACATAATGTTGTGACGCAATTTACACCTGAAGGTGACAAATAACAAATACACATATAATTAGTGCTTGATTTTATTGGTGTTGAAGACATCAGACATTTCTGAAACTGTAAGAGGATGATACTAATCTTCCCTCAAATAAATTATTTGCATCTTCTTTATTAGTTCTAGCTCACAGATCTGCACTGTCTCTGACAGCTCTACATCCCTCACATTAGGAATCATTCCGTTTCACAGTCATTCCTCTCCTCAGACACTTCGCATACAGCAGCAAATCAACCTTACCCTTGCACGCTTTATGTTTGGGATTTATTATGACAGTGAATAAGAATTCATTCTATTGTTGTTCCAAAAAGCTGTAATATTTAAAAACTCAAATAAGCACCTTCTTTCCCAAAGACTGTTGAATTTTTCATATCTGTAGACCTGATTTCAAGGCAGTTTGACCTGTTTTGATACATAAATAGGGCTAGACTTTCAGAAGTGTTCCTTATGTAGCAGCTCCTATTATAGTGAGATTTTCTAAAGAATTCAAGTATCCCCGTTCTAAATCCTTTGGGAAAAAAAAAAGGGCATTTACTGAGTGCTGACCAATGATCTGTACTCTTTTTAAACTCTGGCCCTGATATTGAGTGCTGCTCTCTTGTAAAGTCTTCAGACTTTAACTGCTCTGATTCCTCCAGTATTTACACAGAAAGCCAGTGATGTCTACTGCTATGGACATCTGGGAAAGAGATACAAGCCAAATTCTTTATTTATATTAGCTGGCAAGCATAATGTATTTATAAAAGAAAAAGCATTCCTAAGCATCAGATATGATTATTTTTATTCTCCATGCAGACCAACTTACCCGTTTTATTATTCTACAGGGCATTGGAATTTTACACTCCGTTACTAAAGAAGCATCAATGCAATACAATGCAATAACTTTATGCCATGAACATCCACAGGACTGGTCAGCTCTTTCCCCTAATATTCTCTAAAATGAGACAACCATTAAAATTAAATACTATGTTTATATTAGTAGCAGAGTAACACATTGGGAGCTGGTTTCAGACTCTATTCTTCAACCAGTTGAAGCTTGAAATAGAAATGGCAAAAACCTTTTGCAGAAGGCAAAAGACAGAAAACAATGTGAAAGCAGCAGTATGAGTGCCAGCTTCTGGAAGTACAAGATATAGAGAATCCCAGGCTAATCTGTTCCCAGCTATACTATTCACCACACGGTGTCTAAGGATTTAAGCCCTTCCCAAAGAGTTTGTCATCCCGTTTCCTTGTCTCCAGAAAATGTATTATGTAACTGTAAATAAATGTTCCAATTATTTCAGCAGTCATCAGAATGCCTTGTATTTGACTATGATAGCCTTTTCCCCTGAAGATTAATTTAAGAAGTTGCATTTGTGGCCATTTTACTATATATTTTTAACTTCACAAACAGATTTCTCACTTTGCTGCTTTCTTGGGATTACAAAACTGATCTTTGTAAACTAAGCCCTGAACTGAAACTTGGGAAAAATGGAGATTCATCTTACTATCTTTTTTCTTTTGATCTGTAAGACCTCCAAGTCTGCTTCTATTGTTGAAGATCAAATGGTTTTATGACTTCCCTCTTGATATAACCTCTTGCTTTCACCTCAGTTAAAATTCCTGTACAAGTCTCACTTCTATCACTATTAAAAGGACAAAATGAAAGCAAAAAAAAATCCTGATGAACTTTTTACTATCTTATCTCTTTTTTACTTACTGAATGTGTAATTTTGGATGCGTGAGTAAATTGTAGTTCTTTTCCACTCTTAACCACACAGCATATGATATGCTGCAGAACAAGGCAGAGATGTGCCAGCTACCTGAAACTACACCTGTTCTGAGTGTTTTGAGGGCAGCATTTCATAGTAAGGACCCAGTCATGGGATTTTTGGGAGCCCTCAATTCTTACAGTCCCCACATAATGCAGATTGGATTTAAATCGTATAAACATATATATACTTCTGCACATAAACTGTGTGGGACTTTGCCTCTTCAAATCTTGCTACAAGTGGATTTTCAAATGTTTGCACTGTCTTTGAAAAAGTTTTGCCCAATAAAACTAATTTCTTCTTATACGGCAAAAGAAGTAAGGAAGGAATGATTGAATCAGTCAGTGAATCTGCAGCATGTTATAACAATTAACATAAAATATGTGATAACAGAAGTAAGGTCAACACAATACTAACATATTAATTCATTTCCTTCACAACAATTAGTTTCCAAGCTTATACTGTTTTTGATTTAATGCACAGAAATACATTTTCCCCAGGTCTGCCATTCTGCTATGACTAGGGGAAACAAGTACAAGAGCATGTTACAGTCAAGGAACAGTTAAAAATATTACACATTTGCCTCTCCAACTTCACATATCCAGTATTTTCAATGCAAGCTACTAATCATCTCATTCACAACGACTGTCTGCCTAATTACCCAAGTACTTAATGGTGGCTATTAAGACAACCAAGGATCATGGGACTAGATCCCTTAAGAGACAAGGTCAGACCAGTAAAATTAGCCATCTGTCCAGTAAGGGCTTTAAGCTCAGGCTGTATTTAAGTATTAAGTTTCCAACTGTACAGGCATTTGTTTTCATCTCATATGAGCAAGGAAAGGCACAACAGTGATTCTAAAAACCAGCAATTAAAACCTTTCAATACTGTGGGATAGATACAAAAAGGATCTGAAGCTACAAACACTTTACGAGATGAGGCAGAACTTACTAAACTTCTTGTATTTTCAACTAAACTGATGTCAGTGAACTCAGTGATAAGAGCTGCTGTTGGTCACAAAGACTCCAGGACAGTCCCAGTGTTTGAGCCAGTCCCGGGCATAGTTATCTTAGCACCGCAATTTGTAAAGTATACGGAATGTCAAACTTCACCATGCACTGTCTCATCTCAGTGTTTACATTTTACCTTACTGTTTCATATGCGCAGACTGTAAAAGGGTTTTAACAGACTCAGGGTTTTAACTTTGAACCTCTAAGGACTGTGCACGACCTCCTTGATCAGCACGCAAACCTCCCGCAGACAGCCGTGGGAACTCTCCCATAGGACGGGGTAGCGCTCAGCCAGCAGCGAGAGCGGGAGGCACAGTACTGGCTTGGTACACGATAGCTACATTTTTGGGACAAAATCATTGCTTCTCTAGTAATTTTTCTTTAACATTTACTACTCAATGTCTTAGATCATTCACTACTACACATACAAATGCCACAGCCACAAAACAGCCTTCCGTACAAGTCACCTCTTACTGCCTTAGAGGTTCACCAGGCTTCTACCTCTGCTCACGCCGCAACGCAGGTAACAGAATTCAGGGAAAACCGGGTAAAAATTTTGCCGATTTCTTCAGCAGTAGCTGCAGCCTGGTCCAGGTCTGTAAATCGAGTGCGCTCACCGGCACTGGGTGTAAGATGTCGGAGAAAACGGGTCATACACCGACTCGGCAACTTCACGGGTCCCTGCCATTGCCTGGCATCCTCTCTTCCCCGTGAGAGGGCGGCAGGGGCGCGCAGGGAAGGGCGAGGAGCGGCGGACGCCCCGCCGAGCACCCGGAGCTCCCAGGCGCGCTCACTGACCGGGATGCGGCGCCGGACCTCAGGCGCTGCCGCGCTGCCCACCCGGGGCTGCCGCCCGGCCCCGCTGCCGCCAGTGGCCGACCCGGGACAGCCCAGTGTGAAAGGGACGCGGAACTTCGCCGGTCCGAGCGTGTCGCGGGGCGCGCACCCCTCGTCTGGCGCTGCCGCCCGTCCTACCTTGCCGGCGGGGGATGTTCCTGCGCGGCGTGGCCGCACACCCGATGCACGAAGCCAGGAGCAGCACCAATGCGAGGCAGCGGCGGTGACAGCCGCCCGGCACCTCCATGTGCGCCGTGGCCCCCCGCCCGAGCGGGGAGCTGGGGCCGGTGGCCGCGGGCCCCCTCCGGGCGGCAGCCGGGTGCGGAGCGGAGCCGGGGCCGGCGCGGAGCGGAGAGGAGCGGACCGCGGGGCTGGGACGCGGGCCGGGCAGGGATGGGGAGGGACGGAGGAAAGCGGGGGGAGGAGGCTGGCTCCGGCCCTTTGATGGGATTACGGCCGCCCGGCGCGGGGCACGGCTCGGCACCTCCCCCGCGGGGCGCCACCGCCCCGGCTCGTCCGAGCCAGCCCAGCTGGAGGGGTCGCGGCGTCCCCTGCCGGGAGACCCCCGTGCCGGCGGGTTCGCTCGGCAGCCCGGCCTGCCCGCGGGGAGGGCGCTCCGGACCCACCCCTGGGTACCATGGGGCAGTGTGCCACCGCTTCCTCAGCGGGGACCCCTGCCTGCCTCTGGCCTCCTCCCGCCCTCGACCCCGTTCAGCCCTGCGGGACCCCAACTCCAGTGCTGCCCTCCCCAGGGAGTATCGGCATTTGACACGGGTTTCTTCCTAGTTTTTTTCCCTACGGGGCTGAAATGCTAGCTAACTGTTGGGGCGAAGGCGAAGCTAGGAAGAGGATTTGGTGAGGAAATTTTCTGAATTAAGAGGATAAATTAAGTTTAATCCCCCCCAGATGGAGGCTGAGACCTATCCAGCCACTCAGACTAATATAGAAACCCCTGTGGAGATTAGAGGGGATAGGGAAGGCTGGGGGAGGAAGGCAAAGGGAAGTGCTTGAGTTTGATGGTCCAGAAAAAAAAAAAAAACTGAGATAAACAAGAAATCCAAAACATCTCTTCAGAGCAATGAAACATTGGTGGTATGAAAGACCAAATCCATTTGGTTCAGTATCCCATCTTTGAAATTTAAAAGACAGAAGGAAGTGCAGAAACTTCGCATTAGCAGACATGAGATTATCTGCCCTCTGCTCCAGGTCTCATCCTAAGCTTGGATAGTTAGAGATCAGTATAAACCCTGAAACACCAGAGTTGTTATGTCTTGAGGGTTTGTGTGGGCTTTGGTTTGGAAATTAGCTTCATTTGTTTATTTTGCTGTTTACTTTGATAATTTTCAGTGGGTTTGATGTGCATATAAACGATGTATGTTTATACAGTCTCTTTCTGAGTCTGTAAACTGATACTCTGTTCAATGAGTTCCATTCTGTAATTTTATGACGTGGAGAAAATCCAGGAAGAGATCAGAAGAAAAAGAGTCTATCGGTGGGAACAATGCTGATACAAGAAAATAAGGAAATCTGTACCATTTTAGGGTATGAGAGGAGACAAGGAAATGGTGATGAAGTCCTTTTGGACAGAAGATTAGACAAAGGGAGTTTGAGCCCCTGTCCTGTAAAAGCACTGCAAGTACCTCATGAAGAACTTGGAGGCAGTAATCAAAGCTTTCACAGGAGACAGTGGAAAGGACAGCCCTTGCCTACCTCAGGGATAAGGAGAGAAGACAGAAATCTGGACCGCTTAGAAAGGCCAGCATCGAAGTTTCAGAGTGATCACTGCCAGGAGAGTATGCTCTCTGTAAGAGAGACCTGTAAGGCTACAGGAATTAAAGATGAGGTATAGTTTTGTAAGCATGACTGGGATGCTAGTGGTATGTCTGTCTCACACTCTTATCAGCCTGCCTTTGCAGAGACAGAGGAATTGTAGTACATGTGGGAGAAGTGCAGGACTCATGGCAGGAATTCCTGGCAGGGTCAGTAACTGTAGTGCACTATGAAACTGCAGTTCACAAGGCAGAGAATGAATCTGGACTCCATATTTGCCCAAAAGGCACATGGACTGCTCACTCGCTGGCAAAAATGGCAAGCAGATCATAGGTAAGGGTGGAGAAAAACAAAGCCAATCTTTTATATACACTCCAAGTAATTGTGATTTGTACAGTGTGCTGTCATCAAATTCATTACAAATTCTGCTTTTCTTCTCGCTTGATCTCCTTCCTCCCTTCTTTCACTCCCCCATTTCTTTCCTCTGACTTCCTTTTCTGGTAGTACTCATAATAACCAGTGTAGTTTGTCTTCTCACATATGCCTATCTGTCCAAAGTATTCTGTGATTAAGTTGTAG
Organism: Nicator chloris; assembly: GCA_013400495.1. Lineage (NCBI taxonomy): Eukaryota > Metazoa > Chordata > Aves > Passeriformes > Pycnonotidae > Nicator > Nicator chloris. The sequence goes on from WAAE01005054.1 coordinate 88,645, forward strand.
TTGGACATATTGAGGCCAAAATGATTGGAACACTGAAGTTGATACTGCTGAGTTGTAAGCAGTTATAAGATTCAGACAGATTTTGTAATTTTAATTACACTTTTGGGAGATTATCTCTGCAGCCATACAAGTTGGCAACTTGCCTTCTGCTGTGATGGAGCAGGATATTCAGTTCTGGATGTATGGAGAGGTGCTCTTCCTGAAAATCCTACCAACAAATGTAATCCACCACAAGCCTGGTCAATTCCCTGTAAATAACAACATGACTCCCAGTGGCTTTCTCACTGGTAAGATTTTTACACTCTCCTCATTGGCATAGTCGCTGTTGTCTTCCAGTAGCATACTGATTAAAATTAATAAAAAATTGGCACACATTTGTTAATGCAACCTCTGTCCAGAGGGAGAAACATTTTAGTGGAGTATATAGAATAAAAGCTTAGAATTTTGTTTAAAAGATAAATCTATGCCTTGTTGTTCATTGTTGTGGGAGGTAGCAAGATGAGTGAAGGCTTACATGAACTTTTAACAGTGCTGAGTTTTGGGAGGTTAGACTGTTGCTGAGTTTTGTGCCTGTCTCTGACCAGCTTGTGAAATATGTCATCATCTTATAGATGAAAAATTACCTTTATCATGGAGGACTCTGTTGTACCAGAAAAGCACAGTTACTAATGATATATATTGTCTGCATGTTCATCCAGCTGCTTCTCCTTATCCTAACCTGAAACTTGTTCTGTCTGGATTTGGCTTCAATCAGTGGTCTGCAATTGGATTCAGCCTCAGAGCTATCTCTATACCAGTGATGAGAATTTTGTTTAGTTCCTGAGAATATGTAGCTGTGTAAAACATCCATCATGTGCCTGGTTCTCCAGTGGTTGTAAATACTTGTTGATAAGGACTGAGACACTGTCTTTCAAAAGTCCATAAACCTAGGAGTCAAGTGCTGGTGGAGGCAGTTTTCCATCATCAGTGGATTTCACTCCTCCACCAGTGAAAATGCTAACTAAGCCAGAACATGAATTTGCATATACTAGCCCTGTGTTCAGGTTGAATATTCCATTCTTGCTCTTGCTCTGTAGCTCTGGGAAGGAATCAGACTCCAGTCCACGTAGTTTCTTACTCAGTAAAGCAAAAGGATACAACACAGAGAATTTTCCCTGCACTTCTCTTCCTTAAGAGGCAATGCATGTGCATATAGCAATAGGGATGCAAGGAATGATGTCAAGCAACAGGGAAGGTAGGAGAGAGTGTGTCTCGTACTTCTGTGTACTCAGACCCTTCTAAAAGCTCTAAATCCGAAAGGATCAACTTGATTCAGCTTGCAACTAAATTAGCCTGTTATATCAACATGTGATTTACAAATGCTGGAGTCGAGAGTCACCCCTTTTCCTTGAAAAGATAAAATTGGATATAAATACAAAGCACCAAAATTTCAAGCATGGCCATAACCTCCCTTTCAGGTTTTGGAGGTCCAGTGTAACAGGACTTCATTTTTTTTGGTAAATTTCAAAGTTGGCATGTCAGGACTCTGAGAAACGAAGTGTGTTCAGTAGGCATCTAGACCATTACTCATTCATAATTAAATATAGATCCCTACATTTATTTTCAACACCTGATTTTACAATAAATCACTGTGGAAGGACCTAAAACAGGATGTTTACCCCAAAACTATTTGGTAGAAGCAAGGAAACCTTTGTTTGTGGGCAGTTAAGTGAGCAGATGGAGAGACTGGGTACCAGAAGAGTCTGGCCAGTGAGGTTATCAGGCTTTTCCATTGTGATTCATGGGGGTAAAAGAGCCTCGTCTTTCCCTTGGAGCTTGTCTTCACTTGAAAGAGGAGTGTAAATTTATAACATTTTCCAGAGTTGCTCAACATGTGGATACATTTAGTCCAGAATAGGATTTAAAGAAAAGCAATGAAAAAGTCTTTTGAGACAGAAGTGTACAAATGGAGTCATCTCATGTTGAAATGGGATATTTTATACCTTTATAATTCTTTTTATGATGAGAGTATAGGGAAGAGATTGAGACATTTGGAATCTGGAGATTTTCATAATTATGAAGACTGGATTCTTTTCTCATTAACTAAGGCTTTAAAAATTTTGGTGTTCTCTTTTTTTTTTCAATAATCAACATTTTTTAAAAGACAAATTCCAAATACATAGCATTGTGTCAATTTCTTCATGATCCACTAAAGATTTTTATCAGGAGATTTTCATAGGTTCTTCTCGAAGGGAGAGTGTAAACTTTTGACCTATTAAGGTCCTTTTAGTATGCCAAGGTCACTCTATTTTACCATCCTGGTATTAATTCCAATGAGATACTGATTAAGAGTTATACCCAATCTGTATATGTGTAAAATAGAACTATATAGAAGAAAAGATCTTTTTATTGACTTTAGTAACTTCATAAATTTATGGAAAATGAAAGGAATATTACTTGCTAGCTTTCAAAATTAAACCTCACAAATGTAATATCACTTAAAACCAGCAAAGTTTAATTTAGCAAGTTACATTTAGTTTTTTTAGCAATAACAAACAAATCAATGGTCGTTTGTATCTTATTATTAAATCAGTAACCAATGATGTTTCATAAATGAATATATTTGTTGCTTCTGCTAATCTTTATAATAAAAAATTGCCTACCTTACAAAATGCTGTAGATGTGCATAGAGTGCATATGACAATATCTCACTTAAAGCCATAACTCTTCTGCATAAACTGGGTTTTTTCTGCTTAACTAAATGGGATGTCTTGGGTAGACATGTTTCTGATACTCTACAGCCAATATACATCTGAACCAGTTAGGAAGTTCAGGCTGCCCAACAAACTCAAGGGCTGGTTGTGGAAAGTAGTTTTCCTGCAGAGTTGGTAGGGCTTCTTCCTTAGGATATTATTAGGAAACACATAAAGGTTTATGTAAATTTAAACTACCTTGAAACAGTGAAGGGATGAGTTTATCTTATTAGGTTCTTAGCTTCTGACACCATCTACTTATTTTAGATCTGGATTTGAACTGAGCCTTCAGGGCTCTTTCTATCTCTATGTTTTCCATAAGACAGTCTGTGAAGCCCTAATTTAATTCCTTTAGGGGAAGGAACCCAAAACAATCCCTGCCTGCCCTTTACTCTTATCTTAATATAGAAACAAGTGTACATCAGAGGCATGCTACACATGGACATGTATTAAATGCTGAAAAAAAAAGACCAAACAGGATCGGATTTTCTTGTCACATCAACAAATATTTGACATATATTTATTACCCAAACTGACAGTTTTAAGTCCATCAACCTCTCCAAGGGCTCAGATTCTTTCTGTCCTCTGTTGTCTCTCACATGGACCGGCTGTAGCATTGCCAGAAAGCACACAAGAGCATCTGCAAGCAATGACTGTGCTACAGCAAAGAGAGTCTTTACAACCTCCATTCACATGCTGTCAGCTCTTTCTCCTAACCTCCCTGCCTCCTGCTGTATTCTGGGCTATTTTTCAGTCCCTCTATCTCTTTGTTTCCCATGACATTTCAGGATGGTTTATTAAATACATTTCACAGGTTACTTGTACTCCATCAGGACTTACAAACTGCAGCCAAGACCTGTAGTCCTACTCACAGAGACCAAGAGATAACATAGAAAGGCCTCGTTATGGCCCAGACTTCCGAGCATGCCAGAAGTAGATGCTGAGAACAAAAGTGGGGAACGGGAAGATGATGAGCAACAAGAAAAACAGCAGTCGTAGCCCCGAAGTCATCTGGCCAGTATAAAGCATTGCATTCCTCATCGTTGTCTCACTCTTTTGCCCTTACTGATTTTCTCTTTTTTTTAATGCCACATTAGTACTTATCATATTATCAAGTGTTTTTCCCTAACACACTATACATTTTTAATTAGTCACACTTCGCAGTATGTTTATAGTTAAGGTAATCTGTATTTATAATTTATAATAATTTATAATTAAGAACTAGTATGTATTACACTGTTCAAACAATAGGATTACAGGGAATAAACACCAGGTGTTCCGTTTGTGGGCCAACTTTGTTACCTTGTTTAAAATTTAAGATAAATGTGATTAGGAGAGAACACAATCATTCATTTGTGCCAACACTCCAAAATGGATGTTGTAGTCTATGTGTTCAAATCCTAAAATGAACATAGCAATTTATTTTCTCTCAGAGACAGGGAACAGAATGGTATATTCAGCTTGTAGTTCAAATATGAGTTCTCAATCTGATTTAGCATTTTTTACTATGGATCTAATACAAATAAGACATTTTCTTTGTAACTTAGACCACATGGTTCTGCAAAACTTATTAATGCAATTGCCTTACTGGACCGGAACCAAAACTGGTAAAGTCAACTGAAAACCTTTTAGTGACTTTAGTGGATTTTGAATTTGTCAGATTAATGTTGAGGTGCTCAGGCATGATTTTTAATACCTCTATGTGTGGGGATACCTGAAGCTGCAACCACTCTGCTCCTACTCAAGGCACAGAAGGGCAGTAGTTGGGAAACACCACTTTGTATTCTGATCTATGCAAGTATGTAGGACTTTGTATCCAACTTCCAAAGAGTATGAAGGTCTCTGAGCTACACTGCTCTCGTGTAAGGGAAAAACTCTTGTGTAGTCTTAGTGAGACCAGAAACCTGATGTGGACACTGTAAGAACCCATCCTAACAAAATTTACTTCCCAACAAAAAGTTAAGAAGCTACAAATTATGCTTTGGCTTACAAGACTGGAGAGAGGAAGCCATTGACCCAGCCCCCTAAAGACCGCCCTGGTTCTTCAGGTACACCTGCTACAGATTATTAAAGTTTCCTAAACAGTCTTAATATCTGCACAGATATGTAACAAGCATGGTAAACCTAAGGCTGAACTAAATCAGCTGTAATATTGAAAATAAAGAGCTAAAGGGAGAAAATAAAATAACATTTGTTGTTCTGTAGGAATTGAGAACTTCACATTTTTGAGAGACTTCCTTACTATATAATACCACATCTTTTTAAAATTGTTTTGAATTGCAGGACTCTGTAATATTATAATTTCAGTGGTACTACTGTGGCTTTGACCAGGTTTTCCTTTCAGAAATACATCTCTGTGTGCATGGTCTAGTGTCTGCTCTGCTGGTATAAAGAGCATGTGTACTAGGTGGGATACGGATACTTAATGAGTGTCATCAGGTCTGCTACTTCATTAGGCCTGATTCTGAGGGATCCTAAAAATGTTCAGAAGTTCTTAAATTCTGTCCAGATAAAATTTCCAGACAGAACAAGAACAGCCAGAAAAACTATATTGGATAGCTGCCTCATTCATGTTTATATTCTAGTAAGCAATGAGCTCTATCAAATATGAGATAAACTACCTTCTTTGTAGAAGGAAGTAAATACTGACTTTTACACAATTTGAAAGTGAAAATACAACAGCTTATACTCAAAGTAATCTGTCCATCTCTGCCCATATCTGTGAAGCTATTCTGGATTTATAGTACCATTTTTCAGTTCAGGATCACTTTTCAGATCAGGCTCAAGACAGAGCAATAATAACGGGCATGTACATAGCTATAGATTCAGTGAATGAACCAGGCTGTATTTCTCTATTCTAAAGGACCCTCCATACAGGACCCATATAAAAGAGACAAATGTCATAGATGTGGGGTGCAGTAAGTCCAGGGATTATATTAAGAGGAGATACCAAGTAATTCTTTGCTATGTAACTCTTAGCTCATTGTGTCATCTGAAACTGCCAGTGCAAGAAATGCCACCTGTATCTTTGCTTTGCAACCATCTTTCCACTTTGCTGCTGCCAAACACACAGATGACCAATAGGGATATGAATGTATGTCCCCTTTACATCAACCATATTATATTTTGTAATATATTAGGACAGATCCTTCGTAGATTTAAGCCAGGACAGCTCCTAGGATGCTCCATAAGCTTCAGAAAAACCCTGCCTCTGACAGTGACCAAGGGTCTGGCCCTAGCACATTACCTAATAGCAGTATGGGGAGAAGGGAAAGTCTGCTCATGAAATAAGATTCCAGTGTTTATATAGCTTGTGTTTTCCAAACCCTTCTTCAAAGTCATCAAGGCTTTCTTTTTCGCACTCATCTAGGATGAAGACAATGACTGAGTCTTCCTATTAATAGAAAGCATTTTAACATTATATTTAACACTACAAATATTTTTACTTTTTACTTTGCATGGTGAAAGGGTATGTGTGTTTGTTCTCCCTTTGTTTACTATCAGAAAAAATATTTTCAAAAAAAGAAATAAGTTATGACCATAAAAACTTCTCAGATCTTTAGGGCCTTCCAAATGCACTCTGTTAACAGAAGTAATAGAAGCTTGCATCATGTGTATCATTTCTGTGAGACATCACACAGTTTCTTGGATTAAGCCAATTTAAAATGTATTGAATGTTGCTTTGTTGGTGTCATATTTAGATATCTTTCCTCAAGAACACCGTTCTGTATCTTCCTGGAGTAATTTTTCTTTGATTTATTTCTATTCCTGCACCAATCCCAGAGGTAAGCCATGCTATTTTCTGTTAAGAGAGCACCGTGTGGATCCGTCTAATGTTGTCTTCTACACATGCAGTAGAATGGCAGTTATTAAAGCTCACTCTTTAAACCTCTCTGACCAATAAACTCTATATATTTTCATCCTCTGTAGCCAGTAAGTTTGTCAAGATCTCAGTTAACCAAATCTATTGTGTAATGTCCATATGGCATGTAATTAGGAGCCTAAAATGTTTTAATCTTCATTTTCATAGATATTCTATTAATGCATACTGTGGAAAACCAGTACTGTAACCTTTCCTCTCACTACTAGTCTTAAGCTGACTTTATGCAGAATTTAATTCTTAAATAACTACTATTTTTTCTGTCCAGCACAGCCAAAAAGGCACAGCAAGAAGACAGTGTCTGCAGTGTTCTGTCTCTGATCTCCCCAGAATGCTCTGGCTTTCAGGCTGTGGCTCTCAGCTGCACTGCAGCACCACTCACTACCAGAGTCTAGAACCCACACCAAAAAAGAGCAAACTGTTCTGCAACTGTTCTGTTGGCCCCTGAATTTGAAGCATGTGTGACAGCACAGACATCTGAACCCTGCTGGCCTGCCTTTGAGTGCAAGAGAGTTGGTGTCACTATGATTGTGACAAACCACCCAGACATGCTCAGCTGCTGGTTATAATCACATGCTGTAACCACTTCTCTTGCTATTTGCAAACTCATTGTTAGTGAACTCTAGAAAAACCAAAATAAAAATTGGTTTAGGTGGTAAAAAAGAGTGCTTAGTTTTCTTCATATGAACAAGAAGGATTTTAAAAACAAATGGGACTTAGAAATGCAACCATGCACTGAGGGCTTGGTCTTGGGACTCTTTAAACACTTGTAAATACCTAGCCGTGTTATAAACAATTAAATTCCCTGCCCATGTTGTATGTACACAAGATAGTTTGCATGTCATACAGAGCTCTTAGAAACAAAATGTAAGCAGACCTTTTCGGCTGCAATGGGAGTCTCAGAAATCAAATGTCAAAGTGCAGGCCTGTGAAAGCTGTGGGGGATCACTGGGCTTTGTTTACTGGCTGGTGTGACCTGCTGTCTGAGAACTAAATTGACACTGCTCCCACTTAGTGGGTGAAGGAAATAAAAAGACCTTCATTCTCCCCACACTATGAGAAGCAAAGTGGTGAGTTAGGAGAAGGATAGCAGTAGAACAGAGAAAAATGAGTGCCTCCTATTCCTGCAGAAGCCAGCCACTGTTGGGGGCTGACAGTAAAAGGGCAGGGACAGTGTGGTGCAATTCTGTAGACTAGTGATATCAGCTTTTCCAGAACAAATGAGGGGGCAACTGGTAAGGATAAAGCCTATGTTTTGATCCCCACACAATGCTGCTCCTCCCATCCGTCTCAGCTTAGACTGGAAATTCACAATCCAGCCCTAAGGGCCTGCTCTCTTGACTAAGATTTGGTGGATCAGTTGGGATCTGGGCAGACTAGGTCCATGACCTAAGGCCAATTGTATGAAGTTCAGTAAACCAGATCCTGCCTTTGGGTAACACCAGCCCCAGGCAGGGCTGTAGGCTGGGGTAAGAGTGGCTGGAAAGCTGCTGGGTGGAAAAGGACCTGGAAGTGCTGGTCAACGGCAGCTGAACATGAGCCAGTGTGTGCCAGGTGGCCAAGAAGGCCAAGGACATCCTGGCCTGCGTCAGACACGGTGTGGCCAGCAGCACCAGGGTAGTAAATGTTCTGTACTGGTGAGGCTGCAGGTCACGTTCTGTGTCCAGTCCTGGGCCCCTCAGTACAAGAGAGGTGTTGAGGTGCTGGAGAGTGTCTGGAGCTGGGCTGAGTGGGGCTCGGGAAGGGTCTGGAGTGTGAGTCTTTTGAGAAGTAACTGGGGGAGCTGGGGGTGTTTAGACTGGAGAAAAGGAGGCTCACAGGAGACCTTATCACTCTCTACGGCCTCCTGAAGGGAAGTTGTAGCCGGGTGGGGATCAGCCGCTTCTTACAGGCAACCAGTGACAGGAGAAGAGGAAATGGCCTCAAGCTGTTCTAGAGGATGTTCAGGTCAGACATCAGGAGGAATTCCATCACGGAAACAGTATTAAGCATTGGAATGGGCTGCTCACAGTGGTGGTGGAGTCACCATCCCTGAAAGTCTTCAAGAAACATGTGAATATGCACTTGAGGACAGGGTTAATGGTAAACATGGTGGTGGTGATAGGCTGGACTTCATGATGTTAAAGATCTTTTCCATCTTCAGCAATTTTATGATTCTATGAGTGAGGATCTACCTTGGAAGATGTTAGACAGGATACAAAGGCTTTTACAAAGGAAAACTTTGGTGAAATAAGTTCCAGAAAAAAACTTGCAGAAAAAGGGAAAATTAGTGGATCATTAGAAAAGTGAAGGACAGCTGCAGGTAACTGGGACATTTCTTTTCCAGACCACTTCTTGGAAACAAAGGGAATGAAACCTTCAACTGACTCCTCTCTGTGTAAATAAATTAAAGGGAGTTACAGTTCTCCATGCCTGGCACTATCTGGTAGGTACAGCTGATGCTGACCTTCCTGACCTCCACACTGTTGCAGTGCAGCAGCCCAGTCTGAGGTACAAAACCACTTTTGTGATGGTTGCTGTTCCTCCCATGCAACTGGACAGAGAAAGGATGGTCAAAGATTGGGTAGTACAGCTAAACTTTTCCCCTTTGAAATGAACAAAGCGATAAGGAGAAAGGCTTCTATACCAGCAGTGGCTCTGTTGTTCCTGCCTTTCTCCATGAACAAAGGAGAACAATGACTTAGACAAGACACAGACTCTTGTAAACCTTTCCTTGCTAATAGGATATTAGGTCTGTAAAATGTCATTGGCCTCACCAAAATGATCCAGCTCTCCATTTCTTCCCTTGGAAGTCTGTGTAGCTCATTAACTACTCTTTGGTAAAATGGATATATTTCTAATTGCTGGAGAAGTGGAATGCCAAACTTCTAGTAAGTGAATGACAGGATCTTCTGTGTAATGGGTTAATCTATGAAAGAGTGAGAGCCATCATTTCAAAGCAAGATTAATATGGTTCAGTCGCCTAAATTTTGTGTGTAAATGACACCCATGCATTATCAAGGTGATGGCATACCCAACATAAATCACTAGGAGGGAGAAACAACAACAACAACAAATATTAGTAATAGTTGCATGCAAGGAAGGGGTACTGGCATTCACAACACCATAATATGGATGTGTCATCCAGAGAGTCAAAAAACGCTTTGTCAGACATGAGTGCAAGAATGTTTAGCACAGTCTTGACTATAAATGGATAAACTGTACAAACAGAAGATAAAAGAAAAAAACAGCTAAAAGAGAAGATAAAATCTTTGGTTGCAAGGCAAAGATAAAAGTACATGGATACAGGCCTGAAATGGGTTTAGCATAATGACAAACAGGGAGATTTGAGATGCACACTCCAAAAGAGGATGTATCTTGATAGAAAGAGAAAGTGAGTGCCAAGGAGAAGAACCAGTGAAGAGCAAACTCCAGGGTAAAAAACTAGAGCCAAGTATGTAAGCGTTCAGGGTATGCAAGATCAGAGACATGAAATAAGTCTAGGGAGAGTGCTAAAGATAGCAAGTCAAAGATGAAGATAAAGGAACCAGCTCAGAACTGCAGCTCTATTCAAAAGCTATAGGAGCTCTGAATCCCTCAATTTTTTGAGGAAAGAGTTGGGGTGACAATTTGTGCATTATAAAACTTGAACTCCAGGAGTTACACGATCACATAGAGAATTAAGGATTTAATTTTAAAACTCAGTCATTGTAGTTTAAATTGGAGGAAAAAAGAAGTGTTCTGCATAAATCCTAAAAAATCCAACAGTAAAAGACAATCAGTGGGAAGGAAATTTATTCATCTGGGTATTTTTACGTGATTTTAAAGCAAATGATATTATTTGTGATCATTCACAGTCCTACCTATTCCCCAGTCCCACTTTGGGGACAGAAGTTCAGGGGAGTCAGGAGAAACCTTTTCATTCCTGTTTCATACCCCCTCACAGTCCAGTGGTGACTACTTGCCTGACATAGGTGTTATGATGTTTTACATTGGAACCAGAAAATACATATTCTAAGAGAAACACATATTCTAAAAGAATTTCTAAAAAAAAATCACAGAATCACTGAATGGTTTGGGTTGGAAGGGACCTTTAAAGGTCATCTAGCCCAACCTCCATAAGCAGGGACATTTTCTAGTAGACCATTTTTGCTCAGAGCCGCACCCAATCAGACCTTGATTGTTTCCATGGATAGGGCGTCCACAGCTACTCTGGATCACCTGTTTCAGTGTTTCACCACCCTCAGCATAAAAAATTTCCTCCTTATATTTAGTCTGAATTAACCCTCTTTCACTTTAAAAACATTACCCCTTTTCCTATCTCTACAGGAGGTTCTATTTGAAAAAAATCCTCATCAAAGGAGACATCCATGTACAAACCTATATTCCTGGGGTTATCCCAAGAATATCTTTTTTGCATTTGAGAAGAGGGGATGCTGTAACAGAACACACAGAACCACACTCCCTCACACGTCTTTGAAGTAGGGGAATGGGAAATGAATTGTTGTGCAGATGTTGGGATTTCCCTTTTCCAGTAAAATTTAGTGCTTAACAACAAGAGGCCTTATGACATCACAAGGAGGTGTTTGTGGAGCACCTCTAATAATATATAAAATAATCCAGAAAAAGAGAATGAGTGATGAAAAAACAGGATGCCCTAGGGCTGTACTGAGCTCATCCAAGGTGGCCCTGGGGCTGGAATGTTCTCTCTGGCGCACGTACGGCCTGCTGTGGCACTGACTCTGCTTTTGCTCACATGGCCAAATGACAGCAAAGCCCTGAAAGGTTACTCCCATTCTGTGACAAAATGAGACAATAACCTGGGGTATCTACAGCAGCTGGCAACTCCATTTGCTTTTCACTGTATTCCAGGATATCAGTCTTATTTTCTACCTGGCTACCAGTGTCAATCAGCTACTAATAAAAAATCAAAATAGGGTCCAGACTTTTGATTTCATGCTGTGACAGTGCAAAGTTTGCAAGCTAATTCCTGAAAGGAAATGACATGTTATCTGAGGGGAAATCTGGATTCCCTTGTGCACCAGAGAATCAGAACTGACTTATTGGCTGTAGCAGACTGTAAAGCACAGCTAGGTGGAACATATGGAGACAGACAGCAATTTTCTGTCAGCAAGTTCAAGTTCGGGGGCAGGGAGTTTAAAGAGCAGAGGAATGAGCAAGAATGCTCATCCTTTGTGCTGTGGCCTAAGCCTGATGCAAACCCTGGCACAGCATGGTGGGAAGGATACTGGAGCAGGCTGGAAAGTCAGGGTTGATGGCTACCTCATCTCTTTGCTAGGGCAAAACTAGGAAGAGGTGAAACACAGAGCAGTGTAGTTTGTGAAGCACATGTATTAATATATATGTATATACATGTATATATACACATATATACACACACATACATATATGTATGTGTGAATGTATGTATGTGTATGTATATATAAAATTAGCCCACTGGTAATCCCAGTGTCTCTCTGCCAGCACTGAGGCTGGGACAGTGAGTTTAAGCATAGCACATCTCTGGCAGACAGTTATTACCATCCTTGTCTGGCTGCTTTTGGTCATCTGAGGCATGTCCTTAGCGCACCCAGCTGAAACAAGTGGCTCCTCTGGATGAAAACCATCATGTAAGGTTAAATTCCAAATCTTTAGCTGTGAAAATGGAACAGGATGAGACCGACTTACCATATTGGACATTAGAGCTGAGCTTTTAGGCTTAGCAAGATTAGTATCAGCTCTGTATCCAGCACAAGGGGACTGAGTTTGTCCGGAGCACGAGTTCTTTTCACCTCAGGAAAATCTGCACAAAATCAGACTCGGTGAAGGGAAGTGATGGCCTTGCAACAGGAAAGAGCATATGTGTTAGACATCAGAGCTCTGAAACATGTGAGTGACTGGGCTACAAATGCAGTAGCCTGGAACATGCTGAAGAGCAGCAGAAGATCCTGGTACTTTCCTGAGGAATATTTAGAAAAAAAAAATTAGAATGAGTGTTTTAATCTACCTCCTCCAGATGTGCAGAAGTCCTATTCACTGGTATATTAAGCATTACAGTGAACTGGACAAACCCATTTTGGTTCTTGTTAGCACTGTGGTGAAAATCAGGATATCTTTAGGTTAAGCACAACAAAGATATATACTCTGCTTCTGGTCCTGCTTTGAAAAATGCAGAAAAAATATGACATTGAAATAATATTGTGCAGATGGAGAGATACACTGGAGTTTATTTTTCTTTATAGACATTCAGTTTTCCTTCAAAGAACTGCCTCAGCTTCCTTCTTAAATTCCAAAGTCAAGTAGATGAATTAGTGGAGGAGAAAAGTTTCCTGCATTTCCTAATTTAAAGAATCCCATCCACTCCTGGGAAAATATAAATTTTGAGAAAATATCTCCATTTTCAAAACATTTTGAAACTAACCAAAGTGTTTATTTCAAAATGTCAGTGCTTAATTTCGACTTTCTGTTTTAACTCAGACTTAATTTTCTCTACTGCAACAAGGAAGTTCCTAGAGAGAAAATGTAAATCTTTTCTTGATGTTTGATTTTAGAGAAATCTGCAAAAGAATGAACTCCAAGGATAATTTACAGTTCAAGAACATAAATTATTTTCTGTGGGATATATAATGATTAGTTTTCCTGCTAAAAATTTGTATCCTTGTTGTTTCTTTTTGCCTTAACATTTCTGTGACATAGCTCCAAGTTAATAATAATTTATCCAACCTCACAAACAAGCAAAGATTTAGATTAAAGCCAGTGGGAATCAGAGTTTGCCATCAGAGTTGATAAGGACAAGATGCAGCCTCAGGTTCATTGCCTCTATAATTTCATGCTACCAGTGTGTTTCGTCTGACTTCATATAACCTGATTCACAAGCTGATGCTGGATATTCAGATTCCACCATTCTCTTAAATTCAGGCCATCAGACTGTGACTTCATCAGTGAAAAGCCACTCAGGTTGTGTCTGGAATTAAATCCAGAAAAGCCTGTGTATTTTATTAGGAATTAATCAGAAGAGCAAGCCTAGGAATATTATCTATTTCTTTGTTTTGCTACTGTATTTATATTATTGTTCTCTGTTTCTGTCTTTTCCCTCTGCAGAACTGAACTATTTTCTTTTTATCTTTGAGGTATTCATGTAATAAAAGTCTAATTTTTTTTTCATTTAATCAGTTTCCATTTCTTCTGTTATTGCATTGTATTTTGTATGTTACATTCTCCAATTCATATAGCAGGTAAGACAAAAGAGTGAATCCTATCCACAGAGAAACTTTTTCACCAAGTGCAAAGCACCACGAAGGTATGGGGAGTCCAATTGTATAAATAATTTAAAAGGCAAAGAAATAGATGTGGAATGCAATTGCTGAATGTATACTTTTTGTCAGATGTTTAATATTTTTTGNTTTCCATTTCTTCTGTTATTGCATTGTATTTTGTATGTTACATTCTCCAATTCATATAGCAGGTAAGACAAAAGAGTGAATCCTATCCACAGAGAAACTTTTTCACCAAGTGCAAAGCACCACGAAGGTATGGGGAGTCCAATTGTATAAATAATTTAAAAGGCAAAGAAATAGATGTGGAATGCAATTGCTGAATGTATACTTTTTGTCAGATGTTTAATATTTTTTGTCAAGGGAATGAATTTAGTTTTATTCTACATCCAAACTGCTAAAAATACAGACTCACACACACACTCAAACACAAACAACAACACATGATACCAATAAAAGACAAAAGTACTTTCTTGCATTAGCTGTACTGGCTACACCTGACTGACCTTTTCTTTGGTCAGTGTCTTTCTCACTGCATCAATGTTATATTCTCTAAATTTCTAGTAATTTAAACATGTTAAGCTGGCAGGTAATGTTACTGATGGAAAATGTATGTGAAAAGAAGCTTCAGTGCTCTGGGGAAAAATCTTCTCTCTTTTCTCTACCTGCTGCTCTCCTAAAGATGCCAGACATGACTCTGGGGCTGCATCCCTGTGCTGCAGCAGAAGGTTCCTGCCCTTCTGTACACAGACATGTGGATCATGAATATGTTGCTGTGTGCAGCTGTTTCTCTGCTGCAATGATCAGCAATGAAGAAAAATCTGACTGTGAAACCCTGTTTATGGAAATGGAAATTTCCGTCACAGATCAGGAGTGCAGATGGGGTTTTGGACACACGGAAGATGTGTGCCTAGAGGAGCCCAGCTGTTACAGATGAGCAAAGATACTGCACAGCCACACTGTACCAGGACTCCAAAGATGTCCTGCTGCTCAGACTTGTCCACATAGAGATGCTCTTCAGCCAAGCTTGTGCAAATTTCTCTGTGAATGCTGATATTTCAGGGATGGGTGTATTTGACATACACAGTTAAAGCAGTTCTCATTTACTGGGACAGCAGACGGTTTACAGCAAAGCAATGCTAAGCACACATTTCACAGCACTGGTTTAAGATCACGGTGTGCAGAAGGCTGTCTGTCAGGAGGGTCACTGCCTGGCAAAGGAATGGCAGTATTTTGGTTATCTCATGTTAATTTCCCTGTGGGTGCTCATGTCATTTACTCCCTGTGGAGGAAACAGAACACATTGGCAAGTTATCCCCTCATCACTGCAATGTAACCTCAAAGAAACCCTGTGGCAGTCAGCTGGATGTGCTGAAACCGTAATCAGAAGATATCCCCCAGCCTCCCACCCAGCACCCTAGTCCAGCTTTGGCAGAAAAAAGTGAAGCATGATTGCTTCTCATGCGGAAAGTGACCATCAAATAATAAGAGGTATTTAGTAGCACTTGTTCTGAAGGTAACTCTGAAGTCTTCAGTCTCAGACTTATGCCCAGATTCAGACTAAAAGAACAAGGAGACTCCCATCTCCTTTCTTACATTTGTATAGCAGTGGTGTAGAGGCAAAAGAGATTTCTGTGGGGTATGTGAGGAAACTTGCAGTTATTAGATATGCCCTTTATAAGTATACCCCTGCACATCCCATGGATTATTTTTCTTTGTGAGAGGTACTTCCAAGCAGCCCTATAACCTCCATTACTCCAGAGCTGATTTCTCAGAAATCTCTGCACAGACATTACTGGATTACCCTTTCTCCACAGCACAGGACAGCATCCTTTCCCTACTGCAGAAGGATGGAAAGCTGCACTGTATCCAACTTACCGTGTGATAAATAGGACAGACACATATCCTTTCTGTGTGAGAACACTTGCAGTAACACATTTTCAGGGAGATTGCTTGTACTGAACTGGCCTTTGCATGACAAGCTTGGCTGTTAGGAGATTCAGTCCCTGTGTCCAAGAGCTAAGTTTTGTTCTTGGTCTGAGTTTCCATGCCCTGGTCCCCTTCCCACTGTCGCCTATGGTTGGTAAAGTGCACGGTGCTGTTCTGTTAAACAGCTCCCGCACACAGCCTGACTTTGTATTCTGCATATCCATAGGCATTGCCTGATGAGAGGGGGCTTTGTGCTGCCAAGAGCTGCTAGTTGGAAAAATACTTCTGATCATGTATAGTGCTATTGTTGCTCAATACCACTGCTTAATCAGCAAAGCTGCATTCTAACTTCTGCTACAATATTCAAGGAAAATGTGTATGTCAGCAAGGGATCCTGGGCAATAAACCCTCAATGGCCCAAGAGCTGGTGAGCAACAGCATCAAGATGTACAAGATGCAAAATTCACCCCCTTCAAAGGAGAAGACACACAGGAATATTTAGAAGAACTGGGAGTTTTAATTTCCTTTTCTGTGAACACCATTTCAGGTGCTAAGGAGGCACTAATCTAATACACTTCAATCTTAATTGAGCCTGTCAAAATCAGTCTTCTGTGGGAGATGAGAAAAAGACAACAGCTGACTAGAGCAATGGACTGGGAAAGGCATTGAGAGGCCAAAAGAAGCACAAAGACAGAGAAGCTGTGAAGTAAGTCTCATCTTTGAGCTGATTTCAAAGTGAAGGTTGGGTATTTAAAACTGAAAATAGAAGAATTGAAAAGAAGGAAGCTTTGGAAGAGGGGTTAAGCTTAGCAACAAATGATCACAAGTGGCGGATCTATACCAGTAAAACAGGAAGCCACTGAGAGTTCTTGTCCCTAGATAAACTAACAATTCATCTGATCTTCTTTTTTTCTTTAGGAGTACCCAGTTCAACCCATATTGTAAATATTACCATACCACACTGAGACTCGCAAAATCCAAGATCAGGTCAGTGGTGCGGCTTCTATTGAAAATAAGTAAGATCCTAGCCTTTGCAGCAACAGGGAAAGCTTATAAACGTGAAGGTAACTGATACAAGTAGCTGGAATGTGTGGTAATGATGCTTAAGAGCTACCCCTGTATTTCAGAGACAATTTAGCCCACTATGTGTCTCAGGGAAAACATCCATGGTGTTGTAGGACAAAAAAGAGCTCAAAAGGGCCCCTGGCACAGGCTCATAGGACTGAGAGGGACCTTCTGCATGATTCTTCTGGGTATTAAAGGCAATAATGGAAGAAAACTTCAATGTAATAACACCAAAGTTCTTTGGGTACCAGGAAGAACAGGCTACCCAGAGCCTAGCTCTGCCTATCAGCATCACAGATGATAGATATAAGGTCAGTTTATTGAAAGGGAATTATAACACATGATATTGGGTTTAGTAGAACCTTTCTACTTGCTCTGATTTGGCAGTAGAAGAAAACCCCCTCAGATTTGTTTCATGAATGAGTTAGTGAGGGTCTTTGATTATCTTTGTAGAGCTGTTTTATGTTCAGTGCCCACCTGCAATGTCACTGGAATATTGTGGACACACTCTCATGCTGCATTACACTTGGACAATCCCCAGCTCTTAGACCACCATCAGTGAGCCTGAAAGTGTTTTACTAGGATGGGGCTACACCCACGTAGCTGGTGAGAGAACTGAGCTATGGAGAAGTGACCTCCTGGAGGCCTCTCAGCCTTGCCAGGGTCAGAACTCCTCAGTGGAGCCCAGATCTCTGGGGTCTTTCTGAGACTGGAGGGTGCTTCTGTTCCATCTGTGTCACTGGAGTGGTTTAAGGCATCACAAAGGCCACCTTTGAACATTTCTTGTGCTACAAAGAGTTCCTCATGCTTCACATAGGAGATCTAAAGGCAAAACAGGCACTGGAAACTTTGAATATAAGCATTTGGGTTAAAGCAAGCATTTGCCTGTAGCTTAGTGGAAAAATTCCAGTACCTGAAAAACTGCCACATCTGTACTTCAGTTAGGGTTCCTGATCCTATGCGTGTGCCTTTTCCTGTCTTATTCCTTTAGGACTGACTGCGTAGCTATTTTGATAATAACCCCTCAAATCTGCTTTTCAGAAAAGGCTGGATAAAATGCTGTCTGTTGAAACAAAATAAAACAAAACAAAAATAGCTCAGATTAACCCTGGGTCATTTTTCTAGCAAAAATGGAGGAAATGAGCCATGGAAGAGAAGGATGGATGGGAAAGGGAGGGTGCTGGAGAAAGATACTTCATTTTGCAAACATCAAGATACCATCTCAGTGTTGGCAAGAAACTTGAATTCCTAAGGGTCCTATGTGGTGGATATGTGTAATGTCTGAGGTAGGAATAATCAAGAGGCTGCTCTAACACTTGTGTGTCATCTGCAAAACAGGCACATCGACTTTCATTGCCAAAGCTAGTTGACTTGGATACCAAAGTTAACAGCCTGTCTACCCACAACCATTGCCTTAGATGCCTAAATACAATTTACTTTCACCCACCTTCACATAAAACATAAACATAAAACTCATCATACCTGTCACTCACCACAGTAGGATCTCCAGGTAAAAACTGATATCAAAAACAAAAGGAAAGGCTTTATTCACCAGGACCACAGTTCCCCACTTTTCATTTTGTTTTTAAATGCAGCAATACAAATATTTATTTTGAGATAGATTATGGATGTACAACTGCTAGCTACACAGTGCAATGAAAATTAAATCTTCACCCAATGGGCTTAGATGGAACTTGCGGGAAGCAACATAAATAAAAAATGTATTATTCATTACTTCATTGCTTATTTGCTGTGAAGGATATAAGACTTTACTGTTCAAGTGGCTTATGATTTCATACTGCAATACAAATGAAATCAATGGCCAATATGCCCAACATTTAAAAACAACTCTGTATGAAATAAAACCTTATTTCTTCATACCAACTATATTCCAACAAGTTATGCATACTGAAAGGATCTGATTACAGAGATAAAAAATAGGAAAGGGGAGTGTAGTGAAAGAGATACTGGGAGACAAGGGGAGAAACATAAATAATATGCTACAGAACAAATGTTTCTCTTACTTAGCTTTGTACATAATGATTACCTTGGTGGGATCCTGTTGGAAGTGGTAAAAACCTCAGCATGGCTCATTTTCAAAGGCCACAATCAGCAACAATTTATCAGCTGCTGCACTGGAGGATATGCTAATGTTTAAAGGGCATCAAATCAGGCCCATAAAAGCTAATGGAAGGCTTTTGCTTTCTCTGTGTATTGGATCAGGCTTGAGTGTACATATTAAAGCAATAATACACATCTTTCTCTTTTTTTTTTTTTTTTATCTAGATCTCTACATCAAAAGAATGAAACTCCAAAAGGACTTTTTCAAGAATGGCAACAAATCACCAAAGGAAGATAAAAATTCTTTTAACTCTGCAAACTTGATGTCTTTTTGGCACTTTTTACTGGGGTGTCTTTTCACAAGATACTTGGAAGAAAATGTGTTTTCAAACTGCAAAATAAACTTAGTAGGGTGAAAAAAAAGAAAACTGTTACGTTCTTCTGAAATGCAAAACATGGTACCTGAAGTAGTTGACTAATGTAAATTTTACTTCAATCAGGCAAATATTTTTTAATACAAAAATTTAAGTCCTCAATCCATTATAGTGAAAAACAACAAAATATTTGCAAAGACCAAGACTTGAGCAAAATAAAAAGAAGTGTTAAAAATACTGCCCTAAATTTAACATATTTCAGCTTAAAATCTATTTTACAAAGGCTTGGGACAGACTCAGTTTTCAATCTGACAGAACAAGTATGTTTACAGGTACTTTAAAAAATATGGTAATATAGTCTCATTTCTTTTTAAACATGTTATGCTGATCTCACAGATAATCAATAAAGGTTTTCAAACATTTATGAACATACCAGATTTAAATATAAGATGTGCAAACAAGAGGCATTTTTTAATATAAAAAATAGAGATTCTATGCTACTTGAGTAGATTAGGTACTCTAAAAATATCATGGCTGAGATAATTATTCTCATTATATTCTGAGAAAATGAGAGAAAATAAAAAGTTATTTAAAATAAAAGGCAGCTCTGAGATAAGGAATGGAGATAAGGAGCTAAGGCGAAAAGAAAAGTGTATTCCCAATGAAAGCAAAGTTAGGTGGTGCAGGAAAAATATACCACAGCAGAGAGAAAATTCATGTGGTGAAAACTCAATTGGACAGAAATGTGGGGGGGAAACAAAAAGAGTTTCAAATACATTATTGGCAGAAGCCAATGCAGAAATAACATTGGCCTGTTACAGGATTAAGATGGTCACTTCACAGACCAGAGACAGAGACAAGGAAGAGGTGCTTAATGCTTTCCATGCCTCTGTCTTCAACATAGATGGTGTACTGAGGGCATCCCGTGCCCTAAGTTGGAGGAACATGGCTGTGAGAATGACCACTTCTCAGCTGACCATGAAGTAGTGTGGGATCAGCTGCTCCAGGTGGACCCTTATAAATCTACAGGGCCTGATGGGATTCTTGTGAGAATACTCAAAGAGCTGGCTGATGCCACCACGTGGCCTCTCTTGATTTTTGAGCAGGGAATCTAGAGAGGTCCCAGTTGACTGGAAGTTGTCCTTGTTTTCAAGAAGGGCAAGAAGGATGACCCTAGAAACTACAGGCCTGTCAGCTTCACTTCAGTTCCTGGTAAAGTTACAGAGAAAATTATTCTAGGAGATACTGAAAAACATCTGAGGGACAACACAGTCATCAGTCACAGCCAGCACAGCTTCATGATGGGAAAGTCCTACTTATCAAACCTGATTTCCTTTCACGGCAAGGTAACCCACCCAGCTGATAAAAGGATTGACGGAATTGACAGAATCTTTTTGCATTATGGGAAATCTTTTGACACCGTGTTTCCAGAGCCCTTCTGGACAAAATGCCCAGCTCACAGCTGAATAAACACATCC
Organism: Nicator chloris; assembly: GCA_013400495.1. Taxonomy (NCBI): domain Eukaryota; kingdom Metazoa; phylum Chordata; class Aves; order Passeriformes; family Pycnonotidae; genus Nicator; species Nicator chloris. The sequence goes on from WAAE01005054.1 coordinate 109,417, forward strand.
TGTGGTGTTTGAGCAGCTGGCTCATGGGTGGGGCACAAAGGCTTACAATGACTGGGGTGACATCAGGATGGTGACCTGTCATTAGTGGAGTTCTGCAGGGCTCCATCCTCAGCCATGTGCTCTTCAACAGCTTCAGAAATGACTCGGACACAGGACTGAAAGGCACACCAAGCCAGTTTGCTGAAGGCACTAAATTGGGAGGAACTCTTGACTTCCATAAGAGCAGAGAGACTCTGCAGAGAGACCTTGCAGATTATTTAGAGATGAGCAATCACTAACTGTTTAACTAAGATGGGTGCTGGATTCTGCACCTGGGCAAGGCCAACCCTGGATGTACAGACAGACTAGGGAAGGAGATGCTGGGATAGCAGTGCTGGGGAAAGAGCCCTGAGGTCCTGGTTGATGGCAAGCTGGATATGAGTTAGCAGTGCCCTGGTAGCCTGGAGCGCCAACCCTGTCGTGGGGGCATCAGGCCCAGCATGGCCAGCAGGACAAGGGAGGGGATTGTCCTGCTCTGCATTGGGGCAGCCTCACCTCGAGTGATAGGGGCAGTTTTGGGCGCCACAGTGTAAAAAAGACATGAAACTATCAGAGAGTGTCCAAAGGGCCACAAGGAAGGTAAAGGGTCTGGAGAGGAAGCCATTGAGGAGTGGCTGAGGTTGAAATGAATAGGGCTGAAGCCTTTATTAAAAATTCAGCTCTTTTATTAAAAAGATCAGCTGTGTGGGAAGCTCGGCAGGGTGCATCCAAAAATTCAGTCTATCAGCTGTGCAGGAAGTCTGGCAGGGTGCGCCCAAGAGTCTAGTCTCTATTGAAGAAATCAGCTGTGCAGGAAAACCTGGCAGAGTGTGCTGCTGTAGCTTTCACTGGCCACTCAAGAGGAAGAAGTATGTGAGTCTGCCACTAGGGATGCAAGGGAGCAGCGGTCTCTGACCTCCATTGAGTGCCGAAGAAGTTACCGTGTTTCTGTTTTTGGCCAGGGGTCCCCGCTTTTCCAGTTCCCCACAAGTCTTGGTGAAAACTCAAACTAAGACCAGGAGTGGGTCCACCCCTTCCCAAACCCAGGGCGCTGATCAAGTCTCTCAAATATGTAGCAGTTTGTGGGGGGACGGAGTAGTCTTCTTCTCCCAAAACAGTCCCATGCTCCCCAGCATCTTCTTCATCTGCATGTGTCCTTTTTCTCTGTCTCGGATGCTAATTTGGAGGGGCTGGTCCACCCGTCTGACATGTCTGGGCTTGTTCTTTTCCATTGCTCGCTGCCGCCTCTGCCGTCTCTTCTTCCTCACCAGTCACTGACAGGCTGGCTGTGCAATGTGGCTCCCTTGGCTGTTCCCTGCCTCCCTGCTCGCCCGGCTCCCTCCTCCTGCTGCCAGCTTGTGCTGCGTCTGCTGGTCTCCGAACAGGGCCACACGCTGCCACTGCAGCCGTCCCGCCACAGCCCCGGGGTGGGGAGGCAGCCGCACGCCACCAGGTGCGGCCGCCACCCTCGGCCCCAGGACTGCGAGCGGGCACGGCCGCGGCAGGCGGGGGGGAACGGCCGAGAGCAGGGCACAGGCACCGTGGGAACAGGGGCAGCCCAAGTGTGCGCATGGCACGGGCGCTCCCAGCAGGCGGGGGCGAGGAGCAAGGCCGGGCTCGCCACTCCGCGCGGGGCCCGCTGCTCTGCTGGGGCTCCGTTCGGACTGTAGTAAATAAGTTGCTGTTTCAAAATTTATATATGGTGTTACTGTTGTGAGAGTTGTTAGTTAAGAGAGGTATTAATTGTTAAAAACCCCTATGCCCCCCCCGGCTTTTGCCCCATGGCCTAAGCCGCCACAGCGATTAAGCAAGCTCGGCCGGAGCAAGCCCGCCGCTCCTGCCGCTCCCGGGGCTGCTCCCTCTCCCCTTTCGGACCTGAACCCTAGTGCTGCTCGAGCTGCGCCTGCCTTTCGTCTTCCCCGGCACTGTCCAGGCTCTTGTCTTCGGCCTGAGCTGACCTCAGCTAGTCTGATGCCTCGTGCACCCCGCTCCACCACCGCCTCCACTGCCGCCGCTGCCCCCATTGCTGCCACTGTCCCCGCTCCACTGCCGCTTCCAAGACCAGACACGTGGAAAGATTAAGCAATCCCCAAATTCCCAGGGGCTCTTGCCCATGCAAATGAGAACACTTCGGACACTCTTAAGAAATAAACCTTTCAAATAAAGAGCCAACATACCGTCAAAAGAGATAAATAGTACCACAAGCCAAGGAAGAAGTAGAGGCAACTCCAGACCTAATTTAAAGCTTTTTACCACATCGCCATAAACCAAAAGAGAACCTGAGGAGGGTAGGCTCAAGTTCTCCAGCCAAAAAGCCGTCTATCAGGGCAGGTCACCACCCTTCCCCCCGCGGGAAAAAGGTAGACCCAGCTCTGCCCCTGATCTAGGGACAAGGTGTGACATCATCTTCCCCCTCTGCGTGGCTTTGAGCTGACCACTAAATAAAGGCATTTTAAAGGAGAAAGCTCTCCTGCCCATTTTATTCATAACACGGACCACAGATCGGAGCACTGCCGCCGTCCCCCACGTCGGCTCTGCTCGAGGAGCACAGCGGGCAGCACCCCACAGGACGCCCCGGGGCCGCCGGCACTAGACACTGGAGGAGGTGTCTACCGAGGCGCGTGTCCTGCTGGGCACCCGTGCCACAGATGTGCGCTGCAGCCCGCAGAGCTGGCACATCTCCCCGGCTGTGCGCGGGCAGGAGCCACCTCAGGCACTGCGGGCGGCTCGGGGGCAACGGGCTGGCAGCCACGCCTGACACGGAGGCCGCAGGGCACCGGGGGTTACAGGCCCATTTCTGCTACAAAATACCCCTGAGGTGATCTAGTCTAGCCTATGACTGACTATGGTGTCAACCAGCTGCAAGCTTGTTTCTTACAACGTCACTTTATCTGTTTAGCCTGGAGACCTCACTGCAGTTACAACTTCCTCATGAGGGGAAGAGGAGGGGCAGACACTGATCTCTTCTCTGTGACAGGACCCAAGGGATTGGCCTGAAGCTGTGTTAGGAGAGATTCAGGTTGGATATCAGAAAAGGTTTTTCACCTAGAGGGTGGCTGGGCACTGGAACAGGCTCCCCAGGAAACTGGTCACAGCATCAAGCCTGACAGAATTCACAAATTGTTTAGACAATGCTCTCAGGAACATGGTGTGACTCCTGGGACTGTCCTGTGAAGTGGCAGGAGTGGGGCTTTGATGATTTCCTGTGGGTTCTTTCCAACTCAGGACATCCTATGATTCTATGACATAAAAAATCGTTGCAAATATTGTTGGAGCACATTTAATCTGAAAATCAGAGCATTAGTAATCAGCAAAGTAAATGTCTGAGTATGTCCTCTGACAGGACCAGTCATGGGGCAAAAATAAAGATGTTTCCACATGAAGCTGGACTGGGTCTGAGTGAGGCAGTGTCCCACAGAAAGCCAGACTTAGAGCTCATGAACCTCTATTTCCACTATTGTTTCACCTTCCCAAAATATAGCCGAACCTCGCTTTTGAAAATCTTGGGTCTGTTCAAAATCTTCCCAGCTTTAAGAGAATCTTCTTTCCATTCTTGTCTCACACATCTTTCACAAGCTCTTCTGTTCCTCTACATTACTAGATTTCCTTCTGCTGTCCTAGATTTTGCTGCCTTCTAACTTGATGGTCAGTATCTAAACCATTTCCTGAACTGCTCTCTTATCACTGCACAGCAAATTTCCCCTCAGTACGCATTGTGCAGCCAGAGTCTCCAGTGCCTTTTTCACCCCAGGCCTGCTAGAAAGTCTCCCCTGAGATATGTCAGAAGTAGAAATATGAAGTCAAAGAACTTCAGATTTTGGCAGCAGCTGCTGAGAACATGCTGAAAATATGAAAATATTTTCATTCTCCAAAGGGAAGACAACTATGTGATAGGCTTGAGAAGAAGAGAAGAGGAAAAAAAAAAGAAATCACTAAAAATCTCTTTGCCAACAAGGAAGACAAGCTTTGTTAATCTATTTTATTCTAACACTGAAATAGCCATAAAGTCCTAGGCTGTTATTTTGGATTATTTTAGCTGATTTGGTTATCTGGGTTTACAAAACACCCACTTCCCAAAAAGACACTGTGATTTGTAAGAAACATTAATTAAAGACATCCCTCTATCTTCATTTGAACTTTTCCAAAGGCTCTACCTGGCAGGACTGTGGAAACACAAAGGTTTTCCTTCCCACTAAAACACATCACACTAAATAATTTTTCTATTATTTTCTCAGTCTCTAACTGAGCAGGTACTTGAAGGGAGAACCACTGTAGGTGATGTAATAGTCAAGACCTAAATTTCCTCCTAGTAATCTAAATCGAGTTTCTGTGGACTCTTCATCTCTTTTGAATTGGTACTGTGTAGATACCCTGATGGGTCTTAAAGTGTTTCCTGTGTTAGAACAAATAGAGGCCTTGATATTGGCTCTGGTGGTTTTTAGCCTAATACGGAAAGGCATAATCAGCTCCAGGGCCAGAGTAATGGTGGGCAAATTCCATCTGGAGAAATCTACACATTTTAAGTAATGAGAGCAATTAGTTAGCGGAACAACACACCTAGAATCACAGTGGATTTCACAGTCTTCCTTGCAGTTTAGGTATCTTTCTATAAGCTGTGTTACTCTTGGCAAACACGTCAACTGTTGAAACCTTTCTAAATACTTGCATTAGCCTGTATGTATGGCCTGTATCTCTGGTCTGTACTAAAAGCATGTCAGGAAAAATCTTCTTAAAATTCTTTGCATTTATAAAATAAAATTTTAAAAAAGCAAACCCAGCCTATTAAGACATTTTTGAGTAATATTCCTACTGCAAAATGAAAACAAAAACAACTTTTCACTGTAAATGTAGTTTAGCAACATTCAGAACAGGGTGTCCCAAATTCAGCTGCGTAGATAGCACAGAAAAGAAATTCCAGGGTACTGTGGTAGCTGTAGAATCAATAACTGCAGCAAGTTTTATCTTTTAGCTCACAAATCCAGTGTTCTCACCCTAAAAGCAGGAGCAGCAGCTCTTAGCTTTTGTTCAAATAACAAAAAGATACAGATACTCAGGCAGCTAAATCTCCATATCCTTAGTGGAAGAGTTATTAAGTGGATCTTTGTATGCTAAGCAGAGCAACTTGTATATCTATGGGGGTTTTATATATGTTTAGAGACAGAAGAGTTGAAATTTTGAAAGAAAAAGCCTTATTTAGGAAGGAGTACCCCAAAAGAAACAAAAAGCCCCAAACACTATTAATAACAAGTTAGGACCAGCTTTGTAAAGTACCCTTGTGTGTGAGCTGTGAATAGCATTACAGCCGAATAAAGGTCTGAAACTGGTTTGTTCATTCTTATTCCCCGTGGTCCAATTAAACTTTCACAACTTGCTCGACTTGAATCCTTGAAAGAAGTCCAGCTTATAACAATAAATTCCCTCTGAAAGCTAGTTGAACCAATATGTTTTGGAATATTAAGCTTCTTCTCCAGTAGTTCTTAGGCATCAGCATACAGATGACGAATTTATCTTTAGTAAAACCTCCTTTCGAGATGATAAACATTTGTGGCTGAAAGAAGTGCCAGCTGAGCGAAATGACTGCAATCGCTGGGTTTGTGGGACATCTAGTGGGAAAAAAGGTTACTGTCGTGGGTATGCAGCTCCTCAGACACGCTGTCCAAGGAGGAAGATAACCCTGCAAGCACAACATTATTAAGCAGAATTGTGAGAAACATAAGGGTACTTGCACCTGAGCGCCTGGGATAAAAGGCATCTGCTACTCTATATCCGCGACACCGGAGCATGTTTCCCAGAGCATAAGGGCTTTCTGCTCTTCCACTGCAGTCTGGCTGCACAGGCACACTAAGAGAGGCATTCTCTCTGCTGGCTGTGATCTTGCACATAGTAACGTGGTGAAAGCAGCGGTGAAGGTAGAGCAGCACAGATATCAGCAGGGGCCAACAACTTCAGCCTAATACAAAAATCCTGAACAGCCTGTACATTCACATTGCTGTTTCTTCTGGCCGTAAGTCAATAAGCTGTAGTGGGTCACCCTATAGGTTTACCCAATTCAGCATTCCTCTCCCAAAACAGCCCCTAAAGAGCCAGAGGTCTCAGTGTACTTTCCCAGCCTCTAGGTATTCCTGGCACAGAAACGACTCTGGCTTCATCTTTGTGTCAAACTGGTTTTTTTTCCATTCAAGGAACAAATCCTATCTTTTAATCCACGCTACCAGCTGTCATTCACAAATTTCTGCCAATGTTTTCCACACTCCAAAGCCTATTATGAAATACATCATTTTGATATTGTCTGGAACTACCTTGTTCCATTTGACATCTCTCCATTCTATGTCATTATGAAAAAGAATCATAGAATAATTTAGTATTTTGAGTAAGAGGGGACCTTTAAAGGTCATCTTGTCCAACTCTCCTGCAATCAGCTGGGACATTCTCCACTAGGTCAGATTGCACAGAGTCCCGTCCAATCTGATCTTGAATGTTTCCAGAGGTGGAACAGTCCAACACATTCTATTCCAGTGCCTCACCACCTTCCTTGCAAAAAAACCTTTCTTATGTGTAATCTAAATAGACCATCTGTAGTGAAACCCCTAATGCAAAAGACAATTTATGCCCAAAGATTGGACTCTCTTTCCATCTTCTTTCATACCTTCTCTGCGTTGCTTTGTTGAGACATCTTTTCTTTTTCTCTCTCTAACATACCGTTTTTTGTAGGTAGCAGACTTCTTGCCTGTTCAGTTGAACATTGAATTGATGCTTCTGCAAATCTTGGTTCATCTTTGCCACCCTTTGAAACTTTTTTTGATTATTCCTGCTATGTCCTCTCAATGACAGCAATTCTGAGATTAGAACAGTCGTTAGGATACACTCACACCATGAATTTCTGTAGTAGCATAGTGGCAGGTCCTTTTTATTTACTTTTCCTTTCCCAGTAACTCTTACTATTGTGTGCTTAACCGTCACTGCAAACTGACATTTTCACAGCAACTTGTTATGTCTCTTTCCTCAGAGACAGTAATTAGTGCTGGATCTGTCACAATACCGGTGTTTTTTTCTTCAAATGCATTTCTGCGTGTTTGGTAGCATTGGATTTCACTAGGTTATTGTATCCTCTAACCTACCAATAGCATGAAATCTTTCTGCAGGGCACATTCTCCTGCATAGCTCTTTCTTGGCTTTCTTGTTTTGAGTAGTTTATTATCGTATACAAAATTTTCCATCTTCTTTTCACTCCCTTTTCCTACATCATTTATGAATAGGATAGCACAGGTCCTAGCATCTGTATATATGATATAGGATCTGACTGTATGATAGGCAAATGACACAGGTCCTAGGATCCCCCGAGGATTGAGAAAACAGACTTTTATTCCTGCTCCATATTTCTACCTACAGCTAGTCATCAATATATGAGGAGCATTTAATCTCATTCTTTTATAGATTAGCAGGAGGCTTTTGACACTTTTTTTTTGACTCATTGTTGAAAGTCTCCTGGAGAAAAGCACATGCTCACACAACCAAGAGCTTCATCGAAGAGGCCCAACACAATCCTGAGGTGCTACTTTCTTCCTGTAAAGTCACACCCAATCCTTCTCCATTATGGCAAGTCAATTCATGTCTTCACTAAATCTAATTTGCAGTGGTGCCATGGAGACTGAATTGAGTTTCCCTGGGCTGCCTTTTTTTCACACTCTTTTGTATCATCCCTCACAGGCAGTGACTGCCCTAGGCAAGAGCAAACCCATCCTGGGGGTATCACATTGCAAGAATAGAGGCTCAGTTGCAACCAGTTTATATCCTGAGATTAGGATGGTGGGTATCCATGTCTGAATGCATATTTGGTGTCTCTGGTTCTTTTAACATCTCCATCCTTTTTCTCAGAAATATCTTACCATTACACCAGTGACAACTGGGTATAATCCCAGCTCAGGACATGATATTTTTCCCTAATTTAAGTGAGCTCATAAAACATAAACTTTACCTGTTAAACACAGGTAAAGAAGATCAAGGTAAAATGAGTGAGAGCTGTTCCTGTTGCTGACCTTGGACAATTCTCCTTTCAGTCTTGTATATCCCAGTTCTCCTCTCCCAGTTCTCCTGCCCTCAAATCTCTCTTCAAACACAATTCTTTTAGAACTGGATCAAGCTTTGCTTCTGCACATTTTCTCAAGTTTTCTGGTGTAATATATGTGTTAGGATGCTTGCCTGTCTTCATGAAACAGCTAATACTGGAGAGAGAGCCCTTAAATTTTTTATATTGTAAAGTCAGGTAAATGGAGGTGTGTAATTTCTTTCTTCTTATTTGAACAATATGTCCTGAAAAGATCTTTCTTTCCTCTTAAAAATACAGTTCATGAAACAGGAGAGTTTACCTCATTTTTTCACAATCACTGCACTAGCAAGGTTCACTAATAAATCTTAAAACTGATGTGTTAAGATTAAGGAAGAACACTGCCTGAAAGATCAGCTTTGTGTCGTGAGTTGAAGGTGACAACATCTAGCTTTGATAGACTGCTACAGAAATTCTGGGATGGTTTAAAGAGGCTGCCCTGAAGTTGTGAAAAATACTCATTTACAGGCAGCTAGCAAAAAAAGAGGAGAATAAAGCATGTTGTGTCTGCCTTTTTTGCTACTAGTCACAAAAAAAATTGGCTGTTAGATATATTCAAGTAGTTAATTGAGAATTGCTTGTATTAAGAGGCGTATTTAATGCTAGAAGTTACCCATGCTACTGCTAGCAAAGGGGAATTCAGAGCATGTCCTCATACATCAAATCCCTGCTATGTTGTTTATGAGCAGCAATTTGAGATCAGGATTGGATTTGTAGAGGTACGTGAATTGTAAACAGTTTGCAGAAATGGCAACTGAGATTCCAGCATGCTTACTGTAGGCCTGGAGAGGTTTGTGAGGCCTTATTGTTCTTTAAACTTAATTACCAGGTACAGTTAAATCCTAGGCCAGATTTTTATCTTGCATCATGCAAGGAAGGCTGAATTTGATCTTTTGGAGGCATGTCAGTCAGTTGCTGGGAATATCATATGCATGGTCAGCATCAGATATGCTCTCTTATGCTATTTCAACACTGCTAAAGGAATCTCTTCTAGTATTTTGTGTTCAGCCCTCAGATAAATTCAAATAACTATGGTGAGGTTCTTGTCTAAGGCCCTGTGTGGAGGACACTTCTCACTAATAAAGCTTAATCAAGGAAAGAAAGTAAGAGCTCTCTTATAATGCTTTGGAAGAAACTGAAACCATTTTAGGCAATACTACAGTATCAAAACTTGTGAACTCACAAAATATATGATTTGAGGAAGAAACAACATAATATGATAATTTCAGTCATAGCAAGTGCAGGAGTTCAAACTTTCAGTTCATTGGAAGACCACCGAGGAAAACAGACTTCTTGCTAGTGTGTTTAGGTTGAAAGTGAGAGGTTCCACTTGTCAGAAAAAGCTGAAACCCCCATGTTAACATTACCGGACAAGGCATCCCAGGAATAAAAATGCAGGACAAGGTCAATGTTTTTAGTGTTCAGTATCCAAAGTTTTATACCAACTTGCAGTAAGTGCTAAAGATAGGAGCTGCCATTTAAAAAAATTCATGGCAGTATTCAAAATTGGAGCTGTACAGTGTGCAACTCTGGCCAGGGATTCTCTTGGTGCTTCCCCTCTCTGAAAAAGTGTACACAAGTGTGCTATGACAAGAATATTCAGTCAATAAATGGGGATTTGTAAGTTTAAAATAGCACCAGCTGAAATAGTAGACTAGCATCATGTAAACGTTTTTTGCAGTTTCAATTCTGATGTCAAGCTTTTGGCAGTTGACACGGCCAACATTTTTTCAAGCCACTTATATAATGCAGGATAAGTACCGGACTTAGCAAAGAAAAGGAGAATGAGTTTGACAGCTGAAAATTGTTGCTCCAAAGAAGTAGAAAGGGACAGGCAATCAGGTTAAAGTGTGGAGTGGCTAGTGCCGGGGTGAAGCCGGCAGCAGGGGTGCGCGGCTGCTCCCGTGGGCGAGCGGGCACCGGCGGGGCGACAAGGGGGGCGGCGGGCTGGTGGCCACCAGAGGGACCCCGGACCCCGCCGGACCTCTCTCCTTCCTTCACTCGTCTCATACCCGTGTTCCCGCTCCCTGCACCTCTCCCTTTCCTGCGCGCTTTCACCTCGCAGGGAGAATCAGTTTGCACTGCTTTCAAATGCTAGAGATGTTCCTTCGGAAGGTAGGTGGCTACATGAGGAGGTGGGAAAGACATTTAAAAAAACCCAAACAAACAAAAAATCCCCGATCAAACCCAAAAAAAAACCCTAAAAGCAAAAGAACAAAAAGATACAATAGGAGAAAAATACAAAGATTGACACCTGAAATAAAACAGTCAAAAAGAGCAACAAGTCCAAGGGCACATACAGAATGGGGGGTGAGAGGAGAGAGAGAGAGAGGAAGTGAAAAAAGCACAGCAGCAGCTGGCATAGAGTGTTGTTCTCTCCAGTCTTATTAGAAATAGAGAAACAACTAGGAGAAAATCTGAGCAGGAGTATTATTACACTATTTTTGCAGATGAGACAAGCAAGTCAAGGGAGGTTATTCTGCCCCTCTACTGTGTTCTTGTGAAACCTCACCTGGAGGGAAGCTGCATCCAGCTCTCAGGTCTCCAGCATGAAAAAGACATGAACCTGTTGGAGAAGCTCAGAGGAGGCCATGAAGCTAATCAGTACCTCTGCTGTGAGGACAGACTGAGAGGGATATTAGGGATATTCAGCCTGAGGCAGTCAAGGTTCCAGAGAGACCTTACTGAGGTCTTTTTGTATTTAAATGGAGATTATAAAAAGATGGGGAGAGACTTTTTACAGCAGATAATGATAGGACAAGGGGCAATGGTCAAACTAAAAGAGGAGAGATTTGGATTAGATATTAGGAGTATACTGATACTCAGAGGGTGATGAGGCACTGGAACAGAGAAGCTGTGGATGTCTCATTACAGGAATATTCAAGGCCAGGCTGGACTTGGCTTTGAGCAATCTTGACTGGTGAGTGGCATCCTCGTCCATGGAAAGGAGCTAGGTTGAAATGAGATGATCTTTAAGATCCCTTCCAACCCAAGCCATGCTCTGGTTCTAAGATAAGTTTTAGAATGCCTATTTTCAGCTAGTTGTAAAAATTTTACCATTTGTTCTCATTTTTCTTACATTCATTGAGGAGAGGTTTTTCGTAAGAATCTGATGGATTGCTGCTACTAGATGGGAACACTTTATATTTTACATGAGGCTGAAAAATTTCAAGATGGTTTGGGGTTTGATTTCCCATGATTGAGATTGGACCTTATTTTCATTATAAGTTTTTGAAAATGAATGAAATTGTTCCAAGTTAAAATTAGTTTGTTCAGAAACTTTGTTGTTAGACCAACAAAATAGAGTTCAGAGTTATTAGCAAAATTTTGAATATTCTGTTCTGTTGTTTTGCTTATGGAGCAATCTGTCTGAGTCACATAATTATGCTTTTTATGGTCCAATTTCTTTTTAAAAGTTATGCTAATAAATAACCCTTGCAATTCTCAGGAAAAAATACTGAGGATCAGAGTTGAGTTATGCAGTTACATCTTCAGAATTTGTCAAGGTTTCCCCCGCACAAACTTACTTGAAAACTAGTTTTCAAAGGTACTAATTGCCCCATTTACTTCAACAGGTAGAGTCTGAAATCTGCTGTCAACACTCAACTTCATGAACTTTAGAGCAGCTGCACTCACCTCACACTTCCTGAAGTGCTAGAAACACTACCTGCCAAAGGTCTCCACCTTCATCTCTCCTCTTTAATGTTCTAATTACTACCTACTAATACAAAAATACCTGGCCTTACTTCTACAGTCACACCAGTCTAGGGAAACTTTTGAAGGACTTACCTACCTCAGATACAGTATTTCCATCCGGGGTAGAGCTGAGCAAAGTATGAGGCTTGTGCTTCATTTAAAAGCCTCCATGGAATCTTAAAGTAGTTGGTCATACTATTAGATGCTTCCTGAGCATGTTTTGGATTTAACAGCTCTGGACTTCATACATTTTTTCAGAGATTGAAATTTTAATAGGGACTGGAAAGGCTGTAAAGCAACAGTCTTAAATATATCAGGAATGTCAATAATTCAGTATGCAATTCCTTCAGTTAATACTGGCTCTTGCAATTATTTGTGGTACCCATGCAGCTGAAGTCTTTTTGAACAGAAGAAACACCAGATACAGCCTTTGCACACATTGTCTTTCTCAGTCGTACTGCCCACTCCAGTCAGCCTCAATTTTTTCAAATGCCAATTAACAGGTGTGAGAAATGCTACTTCTTACCCAGGGACCGATGTCTGCATAACAGTGATATACTATCTTGGCAATCCAGTCTGCAGCATAAATATCATGGTGTTTGAGCCCTTGGGGCCTGTGGAGTTTACAACTATGCTGTCAAGATCTCTTCGTTGGGATAGTCCTTGAAGTCCTGCCAAGATGTAGGGGACTCTGGTGCTTTTATGTGCTCCCAAGCACAGCTCTGGCTCCAGGAGTCAACACTCTTGTCAGGCTGAGTGATGGTGTGAATCTCAACTCGCGAGCTGAGATTCCAGCGGGGAGTGTGACAGTGCATGCTTGCATGATGATGCCAGAGAAGCAGGTGACACTGGCAGATAGCTGCAAGGAATAGTAACTGGGTGGCTTCTTGTTACATATCCTCAGAACTTCACAGGATGGAATTTGAGAGAGAGGAACAGTTATAAAATGAGGTTACAAAATCCGGATGTCCTGATCAATTCGAGACAGTTGTAAGGTACCTAACACTGCATGCACAGGCAAGAACAGCATTCAGCACTGGGTCAGGATCTGTTTGCATCATATTTTGACTAATCCAAGGATTAATCACATTGCAAGTCAATGAGCTGTTACACTCTTCCAGGCTCTCCAGAGACTGCCTGGAGAGAAAAGAAGGGGTCGGTATGTCAAAATAATGACACAAGGAGGCGCAGAGCAAGTATGCTTTCCTTGTAATAAAAAAACTACACAGGCCCAAAGTATTTAAACACAGCTTGTAAAGAAAAACAAGACTTAAAAGGGCAAAGTTTGCCTCGGCCGCATCCCAAAAAAAATTAGGAAAGTTGGATCAGTTCTGAATTTGTCCTTCTGCATATACAATAAATGGAGAGAAAGAGCAATAATTTGTAGTCTGAAACACTTCACATTTACTGGCTCTAAGGAGTCCTGAAAGCCTTCAAAACTGACAGAACTCTTGCAATACAGGACAATACTAACAAGCTGCTCTGCATCACATGCATTTCTGTTGCTATTAACCATGAATATTTAGATAGCAGCATGCCTGCTTTTCACCTGGGCCAGAATTCAAAGGCAAGTTCAAACATAGCATTTAAACAGGCATATTCATTCTGCTGATATCTGGGGCTGATTTTGTAGTTACCCTCAAGCTCTAATACCTGCCACAAATAGATGTACTAAAATCTTTTAGCTTGGCCATGGAATATCTGCAGAATTTCAAGTGGTTGTTCCACTGTCTTGGTTTTCCAACCATTTATCTAATGTATAACCTGTGAAGATCTTTGTGCATGCTTCCACTGGCACCAGCAACTAGCCATGAAGTTCTAGAATGCTGAGGGAGGCTGCTAGACCACTCACTGCTTCTGAAATCTTTTCTCTTGTAATTCACTCCTAGTACAAGGGATGGTACCCATATGAGACAAAAATCAACAACAGAAACCATATCTGAGAGACACCATTAGTGGATGTATTGTACCTTTCACTGTGCTGACCTTCAGGGACAAATGCATTTAGATGAGTGTTCTTTTGAAATGGTTTTTGCTGTAAACAGGGCTGTTAAGTTTCACCAGTCTCTTTTAAGACTTCATGAAATAAATCCAAGTTCAGGATCAGGTTTGCGATTTACTCAGTGTCTTTGACCTCTCACAGGGAAGGACTGCTCTGATGAAACACTTCTGGCAGGATTGTCCCAGCTTCAATACATGCTGAGTATCTTCTGTTCACTGAAACACGCAAAAATTCATACAAATTACATATTCAGAACCAATATTGTTTTCCCTGATAAGATTAATTTTGAGCTGAATTCTGCAAGATATTGTCTATTTACTGGAAACCTCTGGTTAACAGAGTTATTCAGATGGTATTCACTTCGTAAAAGTGAGCCCCTATGAAAAGCACTTTAAGAATCAATTTCCTAATAAATATGAAATAAAGCAAAAATGAATTCACGGGTCAAAGTGATTTCTCCATAAAACATCAAGGAAAATTACTCAGTTAAGTTTAAGCCTGTGAATAGAAATTATTGTTGTACTAGTCAAGGATAAGGAAAGTTATAGCAAGGTTGTGTACAGACACCTTTAAATTCCATTTAAAGTTTTAAAAGGATGGGTTTGTGCCTTATCACATGGACCCTAATGAAGCAGTCTCACACTGTCAGATGAAGATGAGATGGAAGTAACCTGCAGAGGAGAAGCAGGTTGGTACTACAACATGCTGTTCTTGTTGATGTTTACAGTAAATAGGTGGAGGCCGGTTGCTAAACATTGGCTTTTCCCAGTGATAACTTGATGGGTTACATTTACAGCATTCACACTGAAAGAGTATTCCCAGCCCTCTGAGAGATGGAAGAATACATTGACAAGTTGAGAGATTTATCTAGACCACGATCCTCCATGAGCTCGTGTTAACAGAAGATTTGACCTCACAAAAATCAGTGGTCATGTGGTTCTGGAGTAACAGTGAAGATGCCTACACAAAGGAGCAGCAGCTGCTTATTCCTGCTGTCATTTGCCCTTGAGCTACCTCTATTTCTGTCCAGCACAGCTCGAGAGTTTAGGTACATACCAGACACCAACTTTGCTTTTACTTCTGCGGTCAACAGAAGTTTGCACTGAGCTGAAACACTGGGAACAGAGCTCCTTCCTGTGAGAAAGAGATGTTTATTTATTCCCTTCCTTTTTAAAAGATTTTTATATGGAAAATGTTTTCAGGTTTCATTTTCTCAAAGATGTTTGCAGAGAAATCTGTGCTGGTCCTGTGTAATTCCTTTTATTTCCCTTTCAGGATCTATTCATCTGCCAGCAAGTTAAAAGAATTCTCTTAACTTTCTTCATCACTATCAGTTTGTATCCTGCTGCATTATGCTAAATGAAGCATGCTGAATACAAATATAGAGAGAAAGCAAAACCAGCAACCCATTTGCAAGCACTCACACTATGGTCTCAGGTGGCTGCAACCAGCAATCTGCTCTAATCCTATGCCTGTGTGGATCATAATCTTGAACAGACAACTGCTGCAGACACTGTTCAGTGTGTGGAGTGGTGACTCCATCCTAATGGCAGTGGGTAAATGATACTGCCACCCACAAGCACCTGTTCTGCCCACGTGGCTGCCTGCTGAAGCAGTCTGTAGAGACATGGCAGCCACCTCTAGGCACAGGACAGTGTGCCCTCTGGAACAGGGGCGTGTCTGGCTGTCCCTGTGCTCACATACTCGTCTGAATCTCAGCTCAAACATCCAGGCTACAATGCAACTCAGACTTAAAAACTTGTGCACCACAAGCTTGGAAGCGCAGATGACCAAAGTCCCTACCACAATGCCCTCAAGGCTGAATAAGTCATGGCTAATCTCTGTACAGGGTCCTACTTAGGCTTTATAAACCTTAATTCTCTTCTCAAGCTATCCCAGGACTTCAGAGGCTGCTTTAAACAATATTGTTTAGAATTACTATGCTCTTGCCTGCAAGGAGAGGGAGACACAACTTAGCAAGATGAACCTGCACCTCCCTGCCCTAAGATTCTTCAGATGTTCATTCAGCAAAGAGAACTGTAAAAGCTATTTCCTTAGATGCAGGTGAGTGCTATGACAATCTCACCACAGCATTCCAAATGCTCCCAAATCTAGGGCAAAGCTGTTCTTAACATCAGGCCGTGACCCAAAAATAGGTTACTACTGAGCTTTGCACCTGCTACCATTGAATGCACTGCTGAATCTAAGTGGAAATTTTACATTACTAAAATGAATTCCTATGGGAAAGTTTATCAGATTCTCTTTATTTAGGACTTTTATATCAGAAAAATGAATACTGTATTATAGTGATTAAATTTTATTTGTCCAACGTCATTTTAGTGTCTATCATACTTTGCATCACCCTATTGAAGGGGAAAGGATCTATATGTGTTCCCAAAATGAGCAGGTATTACCTTCAGATACTGCAGGCTGTTGTTCCACCATTCCCAGAGTCAAGGATGCAGGTTTTCTATGGCCATAAGTGAGATGTGGATAGGGATAGGGTTAGGAAAGCTGAAAGTAAATGTAAATGCAGAGAGGAGCTGAGGACATCAGGAAGTTACTGAAATTGTGCTATGTACATCAGAGGGAAACAAAGTACTCTGGGATGTCTTTGATTCAGGAACTATTCCTAAAGTTTCATGTTCTGTGCTTCACCAAAACCTCTTTTTATTCAGCTGTGACTGAACCTCTAACACATTGGGAGGATCTTATTTCTGGAATTACAGTGGCTGACGTTACATCCTCTGTGCAGGTGTGCAAGGTGCTCCTTTGGACCTCTCCAACTCAGCTTAGCCTAAGCCTCAGCTCACTGGAAAACTGCCTTCCATTAAGAGTCAGAGCAATTCCAAAATTTAACTGCTCCTATGACTGAGAGAGGATTAGGAGATTTTTCTGGATTAGGAATTTAATTCTGAAAACAACCAAGCAACCAACCATAGTCTCTGTGATCTTTGGGCCATATCACCTGTTATAGGACACCACACAAGACTGGTCAGCTGATGGATGATTAAGAGTTAGCTTTAGGCTACTGTGACAGGAAACAGTTACTTTACCAAGAAAAAATCTACCATAGTCCAATCATACAGTTGCCAACACAAGAAAATTCCTCTGCTTTCAAAGCCGGGTGATGTTTGAAACTATCAGAATGGAGTTGTTCTCCACATCATCTGCTCACTAAGCATATTTCCATGGATAGCTAATGAAGAATCGGAATGCAATAATTATCACACACTACCTCAATATGCAATATATGCCCTGCCTAGACCAGCCCTCTGCTGAAATGGATGCCTTGCTGCAGTCAGCCTCAGCAGGTGACTTTTGTTAGAAAGGGTGGTCAGGTCAGGGTCACCAGACTAGCTGAGTACAGAGCTGGCAAGAACAGCCCAATTCTCAGCTACAGGCAAGTCTAGACAGGGATGTATGTTTAGAATGCAAGTTTAAACCTCATTCAAGACAAAAAAAAAATTAAAAAACAAAACCCATAGACGTAGAAGATGTGTCTATGAAGGATGTTTGGACTCCAGGCGGCTCTTCATATATGCTGTTTATTGCATAGGTGATGTTACAGCAATCTTGGGTCGTGGGTAACAGAGCCAAGCCTAAAGCTGCCAGCATCAGCTTGTAGGCATATCTGAAGTCACCTTAGTTCTGGT
>WAAE01005055.1:0-11282 GCA_013400495.1 Nicator chloris
CACAGCCCAGCACAGCCCCACCAGGCTCTGGGGTCACACAGCTGTCTCTCTGCTCCTGGGCAAGAGCCCTCTGCCTGCTGATCCCCACTGGGAGGAAGAGGTGAGTGATACATCTGCAGCTAAGGTTTCCCAAGGTAATCTTTACTAATTAGTCAAGAAAATGAATAAGAAATATGTTCTTTTCCTCAGAAGGCCCTAATCCCACTTGACTGAGCAGTATTAAGCAATCCTATCAAAGAGAATGTATTTTTGAAGCAGTCCTTGGGGCAAAATTAGACCTTCAAGAATAAGAAATAATGAGAGTTGTAAGGGGGAGAGGCTTTTTTATTTTTAGAACCGATATTAAAGAAGAGCCTTTGCTTCTGAGTCAAGTTCCCATGCTTTTTCATTATGTTCTTTGGCTGAAGTGGTCTTTAGATAACAAATGTGTCAAGCTGTTCTGTCTCACTAAGTTAGAATTAGGTTATGTCTGTGCAGAAGAAAGTTTTGGAATAGCTGCAAAAACAATTACAACGCTGCTTGATTCACTGATGATGTTAATTGTAAATCCATATTAATCTAGGGCTGGGCAGGAGTTGCCAGAAGGATTCATTTTCCATGGAGCATGACAGATGCTTGTCTCCCTTTCCTTTTTTCTGGTGCCTTAGACCTTGGAGGTCTCCAGTATTTTCTGAGAGCATAAACAGTAGCCCTCAGCAAAGTTGCAGTTGATAGGAAGGTTGCAATAG
Organism: Nicator chloris; assembly: GCA_013400495.1. Lineage (NCBI taxonomy): Eukaryota > Metazoa > Chordata > Aves > Passeriformes > Pycnonotidae > Nicator > Nicator chloris. The sequence continues at coordinate 729 of WAAE01005055.1, forward strand.
CCTGTATAAATCTCCTCACAGGAGTTCAGCTCTCATAAAAGCAGCTCATAATATTTTAATCATAATCTGGAAGTACTTGAATGCTAACACATAGGAAATACTGTACCAACTGCTAGTTTCTTACTTAGGAAACTTTAGGATTAATATTTCTTTGTTTTTATGTGATTCTTAATAAGGAACAGATAAAAATGGAAGATAATTTTTTTTTAACTCCATTTTAAAACCAAGATAGAAAGTTGTTCTTTCCAGTCAGATGCCACGTCTCCTTCTGTTTGCAGGAGTTTTCAAACTCTGTGTGTGCTGCTGAGCTGTGGCAGGCTATTTGTGTGGGAATTATTTCTGCTGGGAGCTGTGTGTTTGCAAAAGCTTGTCGATGCTTGTGTTTTACTGTGCAACTGTTAAAAGCTGCTGGGATTTTGACAAGCTGTTTGAGGGATGAGGAGAGCATGGAAGAAGTCCAGCCTGCTGGCTGGGTTTGCCTGCTGTGGGTAGGTGGGCTGGCAGGTGGGAACACCACTGATCAGCAGTCTGGGGGACCCAGAGGTGTGGGGTGGGTGCCAGGAGCTGGAGCTGTGCTCTGGGCTCCTGGTGTCACCCAGTGTGGCCACAGCCCCTGGGCTGAGCCAGAGCTGAGTCCTGCCTGGATGGCCGGGGGAGGGGTGGAGCACAGCCCCGGTGTGGAGTCCTACTTTGATGTCCGAGGGAGGGATGGAGCCCAGCCCCAGAGCCAGTCCTGCCGGCCTGGATGGCAGAGGGAGGGAGGGAGCACAGCCCCAGAGCGGAGTCCTGCCTGCCTGGCTGGCAGAGGGAAGGATGGAGCACAGCCTCAGAGCTGAGTCCGGCCTGCCTGGATGGCCGGGGGAGGGGTGGAGCACAGCCCCGGTGTGGAGTCCTACTTTGATGTCCGAGGGAGGGATGGAGCCCAGCCCCAGAGCCAGTCCTGCCGGCCTGGATGGCAGAGGGAGGGAGGGAGCACAGCCCCAGAGCGGAGTCCTGCCTGCCTGGCTGGCAGAGGGAAGGATGGAGCACAGCCTCAGAGCTGAGTCCGGCCTGCCTGGATGGCCGGGGGAGGGGTGGAGCACAGCCCCGGTGTGGAGTCCTACTTTGATGTCCGAGGGAGGGATGGAGCACAGCCCCAGAGATCCCTGCTCCCAGGAAAACCACGGACACAGGAGCTGCTGGGGGACATTGCAGCAGGGTACACAAACAAAGGGTAAAGTCCCGTGTCTCTGGCAAAGCCCACGTGAAAAATTCGGTTGGTTTTGGTATTTTGCTGAGAAATGGGCAGTGCTGTGGTTGTGAGGCCAGGGAAGGTACTGATCAATGTGAATAGGGCTGTCTCTGTTCACAAGCATCTTACTGGGCTCTCAGCAGACTCAGGGAGATCTTGCTGTTCCAAATCATGTTCGAGTCACATTTTCTCCCAGGCATAAGAGCGAAAACGTTGGGGCGAGGGGAGGGAAGTGGTTAATGAAGAGCAAAGATGGGTGCAAATTCATGTCACAGAAGCTGCACAGAGATCACAGATCTTCCCGGCCCTTCCGTGGCTGGCACAGACAAAGGAACCACTAAACTGTTCCTGTGACAGAGGCTGCAGAGCCGTGAAAGGTCCTGTGAAGTGTGCTTTTACCCAGCACATCCAGCACTGTAATTGCTGAGGCAAGCTGCTTGGCACAGCAGCCGACGGTTCATTCATGACTTGGTGGTTTCTCCGTTAATAACTTACCCCCTAATTAGTTCCTGTGAAGGTACTTTATGCAATCATAAAGTCATGTTCTTGTAACTCCTCCAGCATCACATCTGCCCCCTGCTAGCCACAAAGGACTGAGGAACTGAGGAACTGAGCAGCCTGCCCAGCTGGGCTGGGGAGCTGTCTGGCCATGGCAGAAGGAGGTGTCTCTTCCCAGCCCTAAAACCCAAGGCTGGGCCAGGAGCAGGCTGAGGCAGGGCCCTCAGCCCCTGCAGCAGGCAGGAGGGTGCTGGGGACGTGGGATGTGACACGTGGGGCACAGACGTCCATCCTGGGGATGCTGTGCCCTCTGTGGCTCCCCACACCCAGGTGGGACCTGCACCTGTCAGCCCAAGGATCTCACCAGGACTGCTTCTGGTGGCTTATGAGTCCCTCGAGTTCTTATTAATGAAAATGTATTTTCTGCAGCCAATCTAAGGATAAGCTGGCTTTCATTTGCTGCCGTGCTTCCTCAAGCCTCTTTCCAATATTCCAAGATAATAACGGACTGTGGCTGCCATCCCCTTGCTCTTGTTTTGGGTGGTTTCAATGAATTTCCAAGTCTCTGACCTTCTGCATGGGCAGCACCATCTGCCTGAGGGTGACATTTTCTTTATCTTGGCAACCAAAGGCCTGGAGTTCCAGCTCTTTATACTTCTTTTTACCGTGCAGCAGAAAGAGCCTTTTGAAGCAGAACAAACCCCAAACCAGACTTTTACTTTGTTGTTTCGTGCTTACCTGTGCAAGGTTAGCCAGTGCAATCAGAGCTAACTCACCTTCCAGAACAAACTCAGAGCTGACTCTTGTCTGCACTGAGACCGCTTCAGCAGGATACTGTCCTACAGGGCCTGCACAGTTTGGGATTAATTTAATGCTGCTCTTAACTCAGGTATTTTGCAAGGGCTTTTTTCTTTCTTTAGAGTTAGGGGCCTGAGCTCCAAACACAGCTGGGTCTGAAGTTCTCTAAAGGGTCATCTGTGGCCCACCAAAACCACAGGAGAAGTTTGTGAAGCTTGGGTGAGTAAATGGTTACTAAAGGTCTCCCATCTCTCTAAGATGTATCCAAGTGTCAACACAAACCTGGAAATCTTTTTGCCAGGTCTTTTTTTTAGTTACAGTCACAAGCTTCCAGGAAATGCAGTTTTCTAATGCTTTTTAGCTAAAGGTCCCATTTGGGCAAATACTTTGTACCTGAATATTTCTGTAATGAGTAACTCAAACAGATGCACTGCTACTACAGCTACACTGCTACAGGTCTCCATCAGTTAACCCAAGTTTCTTACTGTAATGTTATTTATTAAAATGTTTATTCCTTGAATTGAAATTTGAGATACCTATTAACACATGTTATGAGCTGAACAGATGGCTATATAGTTCTAACTCAAAAAAAATACATTATGCAGCCAATACAGCTGTCCTGCCATCCAGAGGAGTCATAAAGTAAATTAAACTTTGCCTGATTTTTTTTTTTCAAAAAAATTCACCATAGATTTTCTGAAAGGTAGATTTTATTGCCCTAGAAAAACGCTGACTTTCATAATACTTCATATGCTGTGATAGAACATTCCAAGATGAGCCTGCAGATCAAATTTAATGCCGACCTGCAGAGCAGCAGTTTAAACCTCAGGGGCTTGGCTTCCATGAAATGATCAGATGTGGCCATTACATGGGCAGAGGGTGCAGAGCACGAGGTGTTGGCAAAGCCTCCTCTGCCTCCTCAAGTGCAATTTCTGCCCTGGAGTGGAGCAGCACAAGCCAGAGCCACTCGCACAGCTGCTGAGGTGTCCTGGCCCGCGTGGGGGAAGGCTTGGCTGAGGATTTCCCTGGGAGGGGTGAGCTGAGGTGGCCCCAGGACCACGGGTCAGAGTGTGCAGAGTGAGCCAAGGCTCTCAGCAGTGGGAGGGGGTGAGCTGAGGTGGCCCCAGGACCACGGGTCAGAGTGTGCAGAGTGAGCCAAGGCTCTCAGCAGTGGGAGGGGGTGAGCTGAGGTGGCCCCAGGACCACGGGGGGTGTGCAGAGTGACCCAAGGCTCTCTCTGGGAGGGGGTGAGCTGAGGTGGCCCCAGGACCACGGGTCAGAGTGTGCAGAGTGAGCCAAGGCTCTCAGCAGTGGAGGGAGCAGCAGCAGGGCTGTGTTTGTGCCGGGTCACCTCTGGCCCTGCCAGCCTGGCACTTGGCATCCAAGCACCGTTTTTGTAACATTGAGCATTTTTATTATTTTTTACAGCCTCAGGCTTTATGGGATTTCTGTCAGCCAGCTGCAGCCCTCACAGCCACAAAAAGAGGTGCTTGTTTTGGGGATCAGGGCGCTGGTGAGGGTCCTGTCCTGGCTGCCACGGGAGCTGAGGCTGCCCAGCTGTCCGGGGAGCAGCGTGGGAGGTCACAGCAGGCTGTGAGCAGGAGGAGCTCAGAGCTCAGAGCTCAGCCCATGGCAGCAGCACAGAGCAGGTGAGTGTCCCTCTTCTGCAGCCCAGGGGAACTGGGACACAATCAGGTTAAAAGGTTCCTTTGAAGTCAGCCCTCCAGCTGGTCCCACAGCCAGGAGTAAACCCCACATTTCTGCAGCTTCCACAAGAGCATTTCACAATTATCTGAGGTTTTTTCCCCAATATCTACCGCCAAGAAATGCACTGAGACCTATTTGTGTGTGATTTCAATAAAGCAGGCTGCCACTCCTTGGGGAGGAAGGCACAGTGAGAAGTTCTGGACTGCAGAACCTCATCACTGCAGTCACCCCGAGTGCAGCTCTGACCAAGGGCTGCTCCACTTCCCTGCCAGGGCAGGGAGATGCCAGCTCTAGGCTGCTTCCCCTGGGACTGATGCCTCTGGCGTGAGTCAGACCCCACAAAGGCTGACAGTAATGTCTGCACAAGCTGAAGCTCCTTCTTCATGGTGGGAATTTGGCAGCCGGGCTACGCTGGCACTGAATATCCCTGATATTGCAGCCCAGACCACAACATGGGCTAGCTCCCCTGCAGAGCAGCTCTGTGGGAGGACAGTGAAGGAGTTCCCAAGCCAGATGGCTCCTCTGGCTCTCTACTGCTCTGCAGCTTCCAGCAAAGGTATTCTTATGCCTCTTCTGTGGGCAGCATGGGGGCACTGGAAGAGCTTTGGTTTAACACTGACCACCTCCCTGAGACAGGGACAGGGGCTGTGGGTTAACACTCAGCCTGAACACTGCTCTTGGTTCCAGATGTTGAAGCTGTTGCATCTGGAGTTTCCCTGAGAAGCCTTGTGAAGATGTGGCTGTGAAACCCGTGGGGGCCCCTGTGCTCAGAACCAGAGGTGGCAGCCTCACTTTACAGCTGACATCTTCTGGGACAAACAGCAGCCTGCCATGTAGACAGAGCAGGACTTCAATCAGCTCTGGGGGATCTAGAGATGAAAGGAGGAATCTTCAACTACATTTTTTAAAAGCACAATAGTGGGATGTCCTTAGGATCACAGCTCACAACTCAGCTGGGCTGGACAGTTTGGGGGAGCAAGGAGTGAAAATGTATTTACACTGCAGCAAACACAGAAGAACCAACCTTAGTTAAATGATGTGTGATGCCTTTTCCATGAGTTTTCTTCCGTATGCTGTTAGGAGATGGGCCAATTTCAGGAGTGCAGTTTTAATTTTCACTGCTGCAGTGGGTAAGCTGCTAGCCTTTACAAGAATATGGAGCAATGTTCTGGGGGTAGAACCAGACCACACCGACTGTCACACAAAGAAACTGTCTCTTGAGAAACCAGAAACGTTTAGAACTGCAGAACTGTGAGGAATTTCAGGAAATCACAGAGTCTAGCCCTGCACTGAAATGGGATCAAATGCTCCCAGATCACCCTGGCACATACAGATCCCAACTTCCCAAAAACTTCCTGTGAAGGAAGCTCCTCTGACCCACCAGTCTGGTGTCTCACCACAACCAATGTCCACTGCCATGACAATGTTACACCTAAAGTTGGACTCAATGATCCTTGTGAGTCCTATCCAACACAGAATACTCTGTGATATCTGTGAAACTGGCTAAAGTGCATTTTTAGCTTAAAATTTAGGACTTTTTACATTGCTGGAGCAACGCGAAAGGCCCACGAATGCAAGTGAAGCAGGGTTCTGGTTTCTGGTGGCATTTCTAAGGCTATAGACTGGAAACACTCCCAAGCACAAGGATGTTATTGGCTGCATAAAGAAAAGCAGATCATGTACTTCATCCTTTCTCTGAGGGTGTTGTACAATGCCTACATTTATATTGTCTGGAAACAATGAAAAGAACTGCCTTGATAACGAGAGAGGGTGCAAGATTCTGAAACCATCTGTCACATATTTTAACACACATACAAGAGACTTCTGATGTCATTTGATTATTTATTTTGCTTTCTGTGTTGCATCTTCCTCAGTTTAACAGCAAAGAAGGGCTTTCAGGCACTCCAGCTGTGTGGTACAGCCCACATCCACGGGAAGCTGTACAGGGAAAAACAGCCTGCAGCTCTCACCTTCTGCCTTCTGCCTGCCCTCTCAGCAAGAGCAGAAGCCTGCAGGAGACAGCAGACTGCAGCCCCTCTCTGGTTTTGCTGGAAATGGGATGGCTCTTTTCCATTTCTTTCCTTACCTGGCTCCCTACCTGTGGGTGTGCAGGCAGCTGCAGACCCGCACCCTGCGCTGCCCTGCTCCTGCCCCGTGCGTGGGGCAGCTGCCCAGGGTGATGTGATGTGATGGGTGATGTGATGTGTGGTGGGTGATGGGTGATGTGTTGTGACTTTTTTAGTCTTCTTTTTCTGCCAGAGTTGGCATTAATTGTTTAAGAGGCGAAGTTCGTGTTCGGACTCAGATGTTTATTAATTCTTCTCTCTGTTACAGGCTCACGAGCTGTGAGTCCTGCTGCACTCTAACTAACAAGGTGTGAAATGGGTACCTCTCCATCTCTACATAGCCTCTTCAAGGACAAATTGTCCAGTTGTGAACTAACACCTAAATTATTGTTATTTATAATCAATTACTGACCACCCGCAGTCTGCAATGCAGACTCTTCTAACTGATGACAAGAAACCACCCAAACCCATGAAGAAGAAGGTGAGAAGACAAGACCAACCTACACCCCAGAACCTCCATCTTGCTTTCTATATATTATTATATTCCAAACCCTTAAACTCCAAGTTTTTTACACTGTGACACCACACACCTCTATCCCAACCACACACCAATAATCTCAGTGCTGTCACTCAGTTTGGGAAGCCTTTTCCATCCCTCAGGTCAAATGCAGGGTTTTCTTGAGGGTCTGTGCCTGACAGCACAGAAAGCCCAGAATTCTCAGCTTCCAGGGTTCCAACAAGGTGTGATGGGTGGTGGGTGTTGTCTGATGGGTGATGGGTGATGGGTGGTGGGTGATGGGTGATGGGTGGTGGGTGATGCATTAACCAGCTGCCCTGGCACGGGAGGCTGCAGGTGAGGGTGTGCCCCGAGCACAGGGCTGCAGGCAGGGCAGCCCTGCAGCTGCAGCAGTGCAGGGGCACTCAGCAGCACCTCCACCAGCCAGGCACCCAGCCTGAGGGGCCTGAAGATCTGTTCTGTTGCACAAGGGGCCGTAATTGACAGCAGGGTGTCTGGTCTTCCTCGAGAATGCCTATCTTGAAGGATGTTTTCTCTCTCTGTGAATCGAATAAACCAGTTTTGCAATCTGCTGCAGGCCCCACCCTGCCTAACCCTGGCTAGTTAACCTGTAACTGATTGCAAAACTGGTTTGAGTCACACACTGAAGAAAGAGACATAAATTAGGTTTTTAACAGCTCAACCCTCCTCCTCAGCAATAACATAAGCCATCTGTTGTCAGTGGTGGTGCCATGGAAGAGCCCTGCACCTGTCGTCCTTTGCCACACTTTAGTGGATCTTGTCATGCTTTTGGAGGTTAAAAATCAGGCAGAAATAGAAGTCCCTGGCCAGTGCTGCAGCCTGGATGCCAGAGGCATTCCCTGTTTGCAGGATTCACATGGGTGCCATGGAAGGCTCTGATGTGCACTGCCTTGCTAAGCCACTGCTACTGGCTCACCTTTCTGAGCCAGTGCTGATGAGGTGTGGGTCAATGGCCACAGACCCTTCAAACCTGGGAAAGCAGCACAAGCCCACGTCTCAAACAAGCTGTTTTTACTGACTGTTTTCCACTGGCCTGAATGAATGGGGCAGGTTAGCCAACAGTCACCCAGGGAAAAGACAAACAGAACAAGGAGCTATGGGCAGTGTTTCACATGTGGGATGTTTATGTTGATGTGTTACCAAAACAACTCGATCCCATGCCCGTTTCTTTTCCCCTGTTTTGCCACAATGCCTGGTCAGAAGGAGCCCAGCCCAGGGACTGAAATCTCAAGTCAATGAGTGCTCCTTCTGAGCAGTTGTTCCTTCCAACTGGCCTTAGATTTCCCATTGCCTCTGGCCCTTTTTCAGCCTTTAATTCTTTTATTGCAGAAGAAGGTGAAAAAGACAAGACCAACCTACACCCCAAAACCTCCATCTTGTTTTCTGTATGTTATTATATTTGAAAACCCCAAACTCTCTGTTTTCCACCCTGTGACACCACACACCTCTATCCCAACTGCACACCCATAACCCCAGTGCTGTCACTCAGTTTTGGAAGCCTTTTCCATCCCTCAGGTCAAATGCAGGGTTTTCCTGAGGGTCTGTGCCTGACAGCACAGAAAGCCCAAAATTCTCAGCTTCCAGGGCTCCAGCAGACAGAAGGGAGGCCTCCAGCTGCTTTCCTGGGGATTTCCTTTTTAGCTGGTACCCTGCCCCTGTGATTTCTCTGTGCTGAGTCTCCATGTGGGGCAGCTGCCTCCTCCCCAGCACTGTCACTCACAAACAAATCCTGCCTTGGAGCACTGAGAGCCAGGGAGGTTTATCCCTGAGAGCATCAGCTCCGGGGCCACGCAGGCCAGCTCAGGGAAAGCATTTTCAAAAGGAATCAAGGAAAAGATATTCTCATGGAAAGAAAAAAAAAGAAAAGGTGCTTTTGTGGAGGTTTTATTCAGGTAATTTCTTGTGTGAGTGGCTCACATGAGCGGAGGGGTGGCAGAAGTTTTGTGCTGAGGGGTGGCAGGGGGGGTGCTCTGGCAGAGTCCAGCCAGGTGCTCTGCCCTCTGCTAGCAGGGACAAGATCAGAGGAGGAAAATGCCCAAGGAAGGGGTTGCAGGCTCCGAGTTTTGTCTAACTACTACCCAGGGTTTCTTCTTTGCTTGCCTTTGGCTGCTAGAAGTGACTGCAAAGCCTTCACCTGCCTCCAGTGTGTATGGAAGGCCATTATTATCAATAAATCCAACTATTCCCCACCTCATGTGCTTGGAAGGGGTTTCACATTGCTGAATGCTCTACTGCAGCTGAGAACACAGCTCCTCTGAGTTTCAGCTCTTTCCAAGAGTTTCTGATGTCAGCTTGGAAACACCTCTCTTTTACAAGCCATTTAATTGCTTACTTTAAAAATTCACCAAAGCTCAGCCACGGCCTGATTTTCAGAACCTCAGTTCTGTGCCCACAAGGAATTCAGATGACTCTGTGACCTCGTAGTAAGCGAATAAATGACAAATGTGACTTTTTAAAAACTGTTGATTGTACCTGGAATACATTTGGGATAACATATCTTCAGGCACAAAAAAGTTGCACTCAATTAGAGTATTTTGGGAGCTGACTTGCAGACAAGTTGGGAGCTTGGCTCTTCAACTCTACCAGAGACCAGAAAGCTGGAAGAACTACCAGAGCTGAGGAGGGGATTTTTATATCTAAATAAGAAAAAAACCTATTTAAGGGCAGTGTGGTGTGTGTGCTTGCACTGGGGAAGTCTGATGTGCTGCAGGTGTATTTGGGTGGTGCTGGATTTTGCTGTTACCTTAGCTACTGTGAGGATTGCTCTGATTTCCCTTTCCAATTTCCAGCTGGTAAAAAGGAAATACTAATGCTTGGGGCACAGGGGTGCTGTGAGGATGAACTGCTTTGTGTGTATAAAGTGCTTTGAAATTGATAAATGTTACACAACTGGAAAATGCTGACAGTTATCATCCATCTGGGACTGATAATGAAAAAAACCAAATCCATTAATTTCCCCAGGATCTGGAGGGTAAAAGAAGCATAACACAGACAGGGCTGTGCAGGTGGTGGAGTACCTGGGCTCGTGAGGTCACCCGAGATGAAATCACACGTGAAATGAGGTCAGGATTCTCTGTTTATGATAAACACTGGCCCGTTACATCACTCATTGTTCGGCACCCTCCTGCCCAGCTCCTTACTGCCCACCCGGAGGGCCGGTGACCCCCGGGTGTGGGTGTGTCACACTCACCTGTGGGCAGGGCACGCAGCCGGGGCTGGGGCTGGTCCCTGTCCCCCTGCTGGCACAGCCCGGCCCGGACAGCTGCTCCCCCACCTTTGGGTGGCACTGCTCTTCCTGCAGGACGGGCTTGGGGCACTCCTGCACATCCGGGGACAGTCCTGCACGTCCGGGGACAGTCCTGCACGTCCGGGGACACTCCTGCACGTCCAGGGACACTCCTGCACGTCCGGGGACAGTCCTGCACTACCAGGGACAGTCCTGCACGTCCGGGGACACTCCTGCACGACCGGGGACAGTCCTGCACGTCCGGGGACAGTCCTGCACGACCGGGGACACTCCTGCACGTCCGGGGAAACTCCTGCACGACCGGGGACAGTCCTGCACGTCCGGGGACAGTCCTGCACGACCGGGGACAGTCCTGCACGACCAGGGACAGTCCTGCACGTCCAGGGACACTCCTGCACATCCAGGGACACTCCTGCACGGCCGGGGACACTCCTGCACGGCCGGGGACACTCCTGCACGGCCGGGGACA
>WAAE01005055.1:18963-74687 GCA_013400495.1 Nicator chloris
GCCCGGCCCGCCCCGCCGCCGGCCGGGCAGCAACTCATCCTCCGAGGGCTCCGTCCGCCGGCCCGCGGCAACCTACGGCCGCGGTATAAATAACCGAGCGGCGGATTAAAAATAGGCGCGGGGCCATAAATAGCCGGGGCGGCCCGGGGGCGGCGGGCGAAGTTTTGCCGTCGGAGCGCTGGCGGTGCGCGGAGGGGGCCGCGGCGCGGAGGTAAGAGGGGCCGGAGCGCCGCTCGCTGCGGCGGGGCGGGGGGCCCGTCCCGGCNAGAAGTTGCCGGCCGCGGAGTTGTGGCGCTGCGGGGCCGCGGCCGGAGCTGCAACAGGCGCTGCCGCCCGCCCCGCTCCGCTCCGCTCGGCTCCGCTCGCACTCAGTGGCCTGAGTCACCGCCCGGCACCGGGCGCGCTCACACGCCGCTCCACTCGCTCACACACACACACACACACACACACACACAGGCTCTCCCCCCTCGCACACGCGCGCACCGAGCCTTGGCATTTTTCACATTTTTTGTTGGGGCTTTTTTTTGGTGTGCGGTTCTTTTTGGTGGTTTTGTTTTTTTTTTCCTTTCCGCGGGGAAGGCAGCGAGCCGGGAGCAGCCCCGGGCTGGGCGCAGAGGCTCGCAGCGCTCAGCAGCCATCCCCGGGCCGCCCGGCCTGGCGAGGAGCTCCGCTCGCCGCGCTGCTGCCCCCAGCTTTGCCTCCCTCCCCTCGTCTGTTTTCCTCTGAAAGATGAAAGAAGGAATGTCCTTTTTCGCTGCTTCTTCTCCTTCTCCAGAGCTGCTGCTGCTGCCGCCGCCGCTGGTTAATTGCACATTCAAGTGGAAAATTTTCGGGAGTCAGCAGAAACATTGTATCCAAAAAAGACAAAGTCGCAGTTACAGCAACACCGAGGAGATTGTCCCTGGAAAACTTCCTTTCGGTAGGAACCGCGGGGTTTTGTTTTTGGTGGTTTTTTTTCGTTTCTGGGCGAGGGTTTGAAGAGCTCCGTGGCACAGCTGTCCCCGGCGCTGGTGCGGAGGGCCGGTGGCAGCCTTTGTTCGCGGAGGAGCGCTTTCAAAGGAAGTACACTTCCAAGGGGGAGGGAAAACTTATACAGTGCGCCTTTTGTACCCAAATTAAAACAAAGCGGCCCCCTCCACACAACCAAACAAAAACAGCCAGGCGGAATAAAGCGAGAGGAGGGGGAAAAATATCTCTGTTTTCGGCAAGGAAAAAAGTTTGCGCTCCTGCCTCTGTTGAGCACGGTCCTCGTCGTGATTTTTCTCCTCTTGAAATCTGTTTTAAGTTGAACGGTGTTACCAGTATAAAAATATTTATGAAACAATGAAATACCAGCCACCCACGTTTCTCGGGAGAGTTGTTAACTTATTAGAAACAAGTGCCTGCCTTTGATATGAAGAAATGGAAAGTGACCTCCAGAAGTGCTGGAAAGTTAGGGAGCAGTTCTGCCCTGCTCTCTCTGAATGTAAACGGCTCGCAGTATTTTTTAACTGTTCCCTTCCGGGCGAGAAAGGCCAAGAAACATCAGATTGTACTGGTGTTTTCTGACTTAAAGTAGCGCTTATAAGCAACGTAAGGTGAAATGGCAGAGCCTCAGGGAGGAGAAGTACATCTGCAGCTGTATTCCCGCATTAGCAGGAGCACGCCTGCTTTGTCTCCGTGCTGATCAAGTTTGGAAAGGCAATGTTGCCGGGTAGCGGTTCCACAGAGCTGGCTGGTGGCAAAGTTGGGAGCTGTGTGGGTAACATGCTTTCCTGCCTAGCTGCGTGCTCAGTTATTCTGCAGCACATCTAGTAGGGAAGTCTCTGTGGGAATGCCTCTAACAGGAAAATTCATGTAAATAACTACGCGCTACCTGCAATTGAATATGAAAACAAAAGTTATTATAGTCACATTAGGACTTAATTTAAGATTATGTAGGGTTCTCCTTACAACCCTAGATTGGGAATGTGTGTCTGTAATGTATGCTGTATTCTATCTCTATAAATAGTTGGGGAATACCATTACAGAATATTAGATTGTACTGGTGGTAAGATGGTGCTATTAAAAATGACAGAGACCTGGATATTCAATTACTTCTGGGGGTGGGAGGGTAGCTTGCATGTTTGTTTGCATGTGAACATATATATTTTTATGTACACACATACACACAAACGCTTCCTTTATTTGGGAATAGAAATACAGAAATGAATACACTGGATATTCCTGAAACACAAAACTGAAGATTTTATGTTTGGATCACGTTCTGATATTGCAAGTTTTTAAAATTAACTTTTTGAAATTGTTTTCACAAAGGGTAGACATATTAGAGGTGTGTTTATTTTTTCACCTTTGTGGTAAGACAAGTCTTTTCACACTGCACTGGTGTTTAATTAGGTCGTAAAGGGTTTTCTATACCAGTTAGGGATAATTCTGCATTTTGTTTGCTCCAGGTTTCTGTCAGCTGACCGAGCAGAAATTTTGGATGCAAAGGATTTATTTCAATTTTTCTTCTTAGCAATCTAGAAATACCTTTGGAAAGTACTTTATTGCTAAGCACGTTTGGTGTATTTTGAGCATCAATCCTGCGTACGCCGCTTTGGTGAAGTAAATATTGTTGGCCTTTTCAGCCAGGAGAGTGGAACAACAGCTCTTGAGGCTCAAATTGTGGTTTTATATTCTCCACAGTCGCTTGTTTGGTGCTGAGTAGGGTGTACAGGAGCACTGAAGCAAAGGAAAAATGTTGATTTGACAGCAGTCTTAGTAAAGATAGAGTGCGCTTAAAGGAGTTTTAATTAAACTGCTAGAAAAGAACAGCAGCAACTTAATTAGGAAGCAGCCCTGGCCATGAGTGCCCAGCTGAGCAATGATGGGGTGCTGTGATGTGTGGGGATGCGTGTAGCGTGTTTGGTGTCACTTGGAACCAGAGGGGTTTTGTTGTTGTTGCTGCTGCTGGACGCTGTAGTGGTTTTGGATATCGTTAAAGTGGTTTCTGGGCTTGCTTTGTCCATGCCTGAAAAAGTTAAGTTCAGCTGAGTCACATGCTGAGGAAAAAAAAAAAATCTTCCTTCTTTCTGTTTAAGCTGCCTTTGTGATAATATTGTAAGCAAACTTTCAAGGTACGGTACAGGCAATACAGGAATAAAAACTTCTGGAGCTATAGAGAAATACTGGCATCTTTCATTTCAAAAAAAAGGGAAAGGTTAAAACATGCAGTCATGTATCATGATACAGCTGGCAGTTTTCAGTCTGTAAAGCAGGACGGTTACACTGCTGGAAGAATTTCACCAGAAGTAACCTGATTTTATTAGAAGGCGCCTAGACTGTTCCCAAAACATGGAGATTTACTGTCCAGTTCTGGATGTGTGTGTTTGGGAGAAGGTTACCTTCAAACCTGTTAGGAGCACATGGTTTCTTACTGGGTACATGCCATATATACACAAATATCTATATACACATCACTCGTTCTAGCTGGTATTTCTTCATGTCATTAATATTAATCCTGTACCCCCCAGAGATGGTTTACAAGCTGTCTTTCTGTAGTGATGCCATTTATTTAAGAAGAGAATATTGGCTGGATCCAATCCTTGCCCAGGTTCAAGTGACCAGGATGACTCATAGGAATAAACATTTGCTGGATCAAATAGTAAGATATTTACAGCCTATGCTTTATGTACGTGGCTAGTGTGATATTTGATGTCTAAAGAAGGACATCTTTGGTTTAAAAGAATATTGATTTGACACACATACTTTTTCAAATTTCTGCTCGGGGCTTATGTTCTGCTTAACTTGTAATCTGCCTAAGACTCGAGGGCAAATTTCTATTAACAGCTGATCATTCACTCCATTCGTGCTCTTATTCAGAGCATGTGCAAATATGAGGTGAGGGCTGACTTTTCAGAAGTCTGGTCTAAATTCAGGTGAATTCCATCGACTTCATACGGCCTGTTGCTGGATTACATTGGCTGTAATGAGGGTGCAAATTGGCCCTTTAAAAATTACTTTGAAGTCCCCAGCTCATCAGAGGGACCTGTCTTTTCAGACAGTAGTCCTTTTTTCTCGGATCTGAGGTTTAATTTCTGTTGTTGTCCCTGTGTTGTGCTTTGCCATTAGCGCTTGCCGCGAGCAGGGATGTTTTGTATTCCTGAACTGCAGTCCTTTACTGTTAAAAATTTGTTTGAATCTCAACAAAATTTTAGAACTTTTGGGAGGTAGATCATCTCCCTGCAAGCGAGGGCTGTTACAGGGTTCGTGGCAGTTTGTTCAAGTGCTGTATAATTTAAATTGCATCCTGTGATATACGAGCAGATTAATGGCATTGTTAATTGTAAAGCCAACTGACTGAGCTGTGCTGAAGACACAGTTTTAGAAGAAAAGTCTCTGCAATTTATTCCCACTTTATGACCATAGCTTGCTGTCTGTTCTTGGACAAAACTCCTTTTGACTTTTGCAAGTGGAACAAGGATGGAATAATATTTCCTGGAATAATTTTGTTTGGTTTTAATGATTGCTCATTTCCAAAACAGGAGAGAGTGAAAAGTTGCAGACTTAAGTCCTCTGAGGCAGCAATGGACTTCCAATCTGCTCCTCAGATCTGTCACATAAAATTCAGCTAAGTGTTTTCTGATTTAATACAACAAACCCCTCATTTTTGTGTGAAGTCCCGATCCCACTGCAATCACTGCGAGTTTCATCTCGTTATTGGTGAAGCCAAAATTCCAGTCTGTGTCGATGCAGATTCGGCAGCTTTTGTACTGGATCAGGTTATGAATGTTCCACCAGAATTACATGAATTTCCAAACACAGGGGTTGGAGTCAAAATCCTAACCACCAAGTGGAGCTGCCCTCCCCAGGGGGGCTCCCGGAGTGCCCCATCGTGTGCCACATGCCCTCGTCTGCTGGGTGAATTTTTGTGTCCGTCCGCGCAGTGTGTGAAGGGTTTGCTGTTGCTTGCCCGGTTGGCACGGGGCTGTGACCCCATTTCCTGCTCCCTCCAGCCTGTGCCTGCCTTGTCAGAGGCTGCCTGTTCCAGTTTGGCTCCTGTCCAGTCCAAGGTATCACCCACAACTTCTCGTTCTTTGTCTTCTGCTCGCTGTTTACTGGAACAATGTGATTATTCCCCCTGCGTCCTGCCGGGCCTTGGCCGCCTTGGGTTTCCAGCTCTTGTCAGGTTTTCCCGAACCTTTGGGGTCAGGGCCGCTCTGTGTGGCAGCAGGAGCACGGCAGCACAGGATCCAAGTTGATTTGCTAGCAGGCCAGGAGGTAGAATGTGAAATCCCCATGTGCGGGGAGGGGGAAGGGAAGGAAAGTTGGGATTATGTGTAAAACTATTAAAACGCTATTGACTGGGAATCTAAAACAATGACGAATGCTGTTGTTTTTACAGATACATGAACTGAAAACTGCTGCTAATGATGGGAAATGTTAATTATGTGAGAACATATTGAACTTATATTCTCTGGCATGAACTTTTTTAAATGCATCAACTGTGCTGCCTTTTATGCGCACAGCTTTCTAATTATCATAATTCAGTACAGCTCTGGCTTTTGGAAAGAGTTCAAGTGCAATCTCAACTTAACATGAAAGGAGCTTTTTTTTTTTAACTGAGAATGTTCAGGAACAATTTGAAAAGATAATCTAAAAATGCTGCATACTTAGCTGGGTATAAATCAGAAAATATGTTCCCATAACCGCCTATCAAAGCCAAACAGATTATTAGAACAGAAAGTTATCTATTTTTCTCATGATGTCTTTCACACTCCTACAGAACACTTAAAAGCACACTTTCATAATTGAATATCATAGACAGACCTACTATATATTGATTGACAGTAGTTTTTAGTTTGTCAATTTTTGAAATGATTGAGTAGATCGCCATGCTGTTATGAAAGGATTTTTATTCTCCTCAAATAGTAAGAATTATTTTTTAGAATAAAGCAGGAAGACAACTTTCATGATACTTTTGGTATTAATGTGTTTCTGTAACGTGTTCAAGTTCCCTTGCAAATGGTCCTCACTGGTCAGTTTTGGTTGTCTTTGTGGAGCTTGAGGGGGTTGTAAATATCAGGTCTGTCTAAAGCACCCAGAAGTGATTTGGGGTTTGTTTTCGTCAGTTTTGTGTTGGTTGTGTTGGTTTGTTTGTTTTGTATTTTTTAAGAGGGAAAAGTAAATTTCATGTAACTTGCACTTGAATCGTCCTTTCTAAGATTGTTTTTCTTTTTTTTTTGGTATGTGATCAAATTGCTGGTTTCCACATCACACGCTCCCCCCCATTTTTTGTCTCTTCCGTTACTACAGTACATGCTACATTTCTGAAATGCAAAGAAAGCCCCAGTGAAACAAAATGACTTCATTTGAGCTGGCACTTAAGAGTAGAATTCACTTCCATAGTGCTGAAATAAAAGAAGCCAAGTGTTTTAAATAGCCACTCCCCTAGGCCGGAGTGTTTTTAGAAAAGCTCATTGTCTAGATCAGAGCTGTAGCAGTATGCCTGCCTCTGTTAAATCTCCTGATCCAGACAGCTCGATTTCTAAAGTCGACATCTGGTTTACTCTTTGTTCACCTGTTTAAAAAAAAAAAATGCAAATAGGCGAGTGTGCCATTGCCCTAGAGCTCTGCAAAAAAAGGAAAAAAAAGAAAAAAAATGCTGTTGACAGTTTGTCAAACAGTGCTTCCAGTCTAAGACTGCAGTAGCCTATTGTTATGCCAGCAACAGGCAACAGAAGTTGTGGCACCATATGGCCAGTATATGCTTCAGATAAGCTATCTGTTAATTTAGCTTATCAGGAGTGTTTTGATATGCTTCGTGTTTGAATCGCCAACCAGTACGGCCTTGGGTACTTCTGGTGCCAAATTATTCCTTAACATTAGAGACATCACAATTATTCCCTTGGTGGAATCTCTCACCATCCATTCACCTCGTGATGCTGTGAACAGCAGTGCTTCTTTTTGGAATTAGCTGGCGTGGTTTGTTTGGTTGTTTCTTTTTTTTTCTTTTGACGTGGTTGTCTTTCTGTTGGGAGATTATAATTCAGGAGTGACATTTTGGTTTTGTGGGGAGAAAATGTCAGAACAGACTTTGGAAGAAAAGGTAAATTCATAGAGGTTTAGGGGATTAAAGCTTCTGTTATGTGTATCTCAATTTAAAAAAATATGGTGATCTGGGACAATAATTAGTGGGAGAAATGAAATTTTATTCACACTTTATCTATCACCAATATCAGTTCAGACTATTTTTTTGTCCTGAAGCTGGTTTACTGTTTAAAATAAAAAGGCAAAGCTCTGTAAACAGCTAAATTTTCCACATCCCTGGTTTTACCTTCATTCTTTAAAAAAAAAAAAAAATTAACCTTTTAAAAACAGTCATGTCCCTATATCTGCTGTCAGCTGATCTTTTTTCTTCCCTGCTTTTTCCACGATCAACTGAAAGCTTTGGAGAAGACTGGAAGAGTCAGTGGAAGTTCCTTCATCTTCCCCCTAGCCCTGCCTTCCTTTGGGAGTAATTATTTGGTTGCAGGGGCAGTTTCCAGCCATAAGTACAGCCTTGCATCCAGTGCTGGGTGGTGTCCTTAGGGCTGGATGTGCTGTGCTGCTCTCTGACCTTGCAGCACATTCCTGTCCCCTGCCCCACGGGCTGGCCCTGGCTGTTCCCTGCAGGGCACCACAGCTGTCCCTGGCTGCCTGGGCCCTCCTCCTGCCTTGGGAATACACAGCCTTGCTCTCGGGGCAGCACTTCTCCTGCCTTTGGATCCCTGGGATTTGGGTTTGTTTCCCTCCTTTTGCGATCCACCTGGCCAGGTGCTCCTCACCCCGTGTCCCCTGCTGCTGCTGCTCAGGGACGTGGTGGCACCGTGGGCTCCCTTTGCTGCTGCTCCCAGCCCTTCCTTGCCCTGGGCATTGACAAGAAAGGGCCACTTGTGCTTGCCGTGCCTTTCATGTCCAGATCCTCAATGACCAAGGAAAGGACTTGGGTTCTCTCTCGGATAAATCTACAATCATCCTCTGAATCTGTTTGCTGACACCGCCTTTTTTCGTCATAAGAGGAGGTCAGAGAGAAGTCAGTCTTTCTCCTGTCCATTTGAAGCAGAGAAATGTGAACAATTTGAGCAGTGGCCACTCTTTACCATTTCACTGGAGCCCACCCAGATGAACGGCCTGGAAAAAGGCAGGAGCTGACGAAGCACCCGGGGGCCAGCTGGGTGGGCAGTGAGGTGAGGGGTGATGCTCCCACCCGGCTGCTCTGCCTCAGCTGATGTTGGCACCTGCAGAGAATGAGAAAGGCTCCCCGCCCTTGGCTTGGCATCTGAGGCTGCTGGAGGGCTTCTGGTTTCTCTGCAGGGACATGAAATGTGTGTGTCTGTCCACTTGGAGCAGGTTTGGGGGTTGCCCCCAAATTTTAAATCTGTTTTGAATTCAGATTTAGGGTTCAGGTCTGTGGTGTGACTCATGCAGTTTGGTGACAGTAGGGTTTTTTGGCTTCTGGCTCATTGCAGGTTAGACCTGTGGTCTCTCATCCTGGTGTCATTAGGGGCAAGCTAAGCAAAGACCCTGGCGAGGGAGGGGTATTGAGTCTTTCAGCTCCCTGAGGCATGCAGGCATCTTCCCTGGGAGTTGTTTCTAAGTGCTTAACTGTGAGAGGCAATTTTCAGTTCACTAATGTATCTAGTTACCACCCATAATGAGCATGGCTGTCTTTGGACTGATGGGGAGGTTAAAACATAACAAATCTGTATTTGTTTGGTACCGTCAGACGCATTTTTTGTAAGGTTGTGGGGGTCATTTTGGTTAGACTTCAGAGCCTGTGAAGTTTTAGTTTATTTGGTGTCTCCTCGGCTTGGCTTTATTGGTGTTCCACTGGTTTCAGCCACTGCTTTGTGATAGGAAATGCACAGCTCCAAATAACCTGCGTTTTGCTCACTAAATTGACTATTACTTATGCACAGTAATTTCTTGCTCTGCCTCTTGGCATATTTACTATATGCTTACTGAGCAGCTGTAGATAAGCAGCTGAAGGGGCACATTTGGAAGGCAGTTTTAAGTATGCAGCTTCCTATACAGATTCACTCTAGCCTCTTGCATTAGTAATAATTTTTGCTGGTAAAACAGTGCCCCATAAATAACTTTATCGTCCAGAATCTCTAAAAACAATACGAAGAAGTCCAAAGGGTAGTAGAGTTGTTATAGTTCTTGGTTGCTTGGAAAATTAACTAACATTCTGGCTTCTGAGATTTTGGAAACAAATTAAAGAACCCTTTTTTAGGTAGCAGGCTGCTTTTAATGGCTCTTCTGTATTAAGGAGAGTACAGTATTGTAGGTTATTTATTTCTGGGCATGCAGTACAGGGTGAAGAGCCTGCAATTCAGCTCGCAATGCCTCTGTGCCCTGAGGTAAACTCTATTTCACAAAGGGAATTTTGATTATGGTCTACTGCTCTGTAGCATAGTGGAGGCTTCAAGAGGCAAGTGGTAAATGCTACCAAAGAAAAGCTGGATTGGAGCCACTGACGTCATCTAAGTAAATCTGCTGGAGGACTATAGCCATAAAATGACTGCCAGCCACGGAGCACACTTTGGCCTTTTCTTGTCAAGTGTTTTAACTGCTGCTTTTTTCTTTGCTTTTCTTTTCTCTTTTCCTCCGAGCAAGATGCATTTTGTTTTCTTCTTCCCCCCACCCCATGCTAGTTGTGCACAGGGTGAAGTATAGAAATGCTAACATCCCCCTCTGTCCCCACCATGCTGCACCCAGGGTGTGAGTGGCTGCAGCTTGCAGCTCAAAAATTAAAAAGTAAACCAGTACTTTTCCATACATGAGCCTGGCAGAATTCAGCTGCCATCACCAGCTATTTTTTAGGTGCAAGAGCCTGGCAGTTCAAGTTACAGCATACTGATGAGATTTGTGTTGTGGGCAAAAAGGGTTTTGATGCTCTGGAAGGCGTGCTTTCCTCTGGAAGAACTCTCAGTGCATGAAAACGGCTGGGCTTGAATTCTGAATTAGCACAAAACGCAGGGGGGTGTGTGTGAGAGCACTTAAAATCCAGTGTTAGTCATTGCTTTACCATTGACCTTGGCAGTTTCAGTCACTCCTGAAACAAAACTTCCCTGAGTGTTTGTGACCAGCCAATCTGTGACGATACTTTCTGTCCACAGCTGGAGAAACCCAGGTGCATTAACAATGGTAGCTCTAGGATTCACTGATTAGGGTTTAACAGTCATACCTGTACCTAAGGGGATCTCTGAAAATGCAGTGATATCCCAGCTGCTCTCCACCTGAATTTCAGCTCTATCAGGACTGCAATGAAAGTACTCAAGTTTTTGACAGTGGATTTTTTTATTCAATGTCAACATTCTCTTGACATAAATTTCCAAGAGTTTAACACACCGTTTTTTTTTTAACAGAGTTCTCTGTAGAACACATTAATAATTATTAGCCTGTTTGTCCCATGACAATATTCATTTGCTTGATTTATGACTTTTTTTTTTTACTTTAAAGTAAAAACTAAGCATCACTGTTTTTGAAGTTTGAGTCTCATGATCAGAAATATATTAAAACCAGTATCTTATCCATGAATCATTAGATGAGTCAGTTCCTGAAACCACTACAAGCCTCACAGTTCTTGGCTTGGGCTGAAAGCAGGAAATCCAGGCTTCAATAACTTCCTTTCCCAGTACTGGCTATAGCAGCCTTCGTGGTTAGTATATGCTGCTTTTGTAAGCAATAGGAAGATGTATGTCTGAGGAACAAAGGCACTCGAGTCAATTTGCTGAAACTGTTTATAATTTGTGGTCTTGATTTGAATGTCAGGATGCATTGGCATATACTGCGTTCTGTGCTGCAGTACATCTTCCAGCAGTCATGTTCAGCATGTGAAATAAAGGGAACACGTTAGGGCACAGTTCTTGGACAAAACCCATCTAATCAGTTTTCCAGAAAACAGGGAGATATTTTTGTGAAATCATCCAACTCCTGAAGACTAATGGGAGTGAGAACTGAGCACATAGGAGTAAATTTAAAATGTTTATTTAGCAGTTACTTTGTTTTATGCTTGTGCAACAAGCTATTTTTATTCTGTTTCAGCAGTCCAAAAGGGCTTGAAAAAAAAACCCAACCCAAACTTGGAACTTAAAAAATAAAAACACATGATTTGTTTTCCAGTCTCCTCTTTTTTTTATTTTTTTTTATTTTTGCAGTGAAAACTGTTTGCCTCCTCATAATCAAGGACACATTGATTGTCTCTGTGTCAGTGGAGCATTGTTGGCTGCAGAATCTCTCCTTTAAACTTGGAGTGCCTGTATGCTCTGACATCTGTGCAAGGGGATGAACTATTTACCTTTTGGAGCTAGTGGGGCCAGATTCAGGCTTGGTACAACATTGATCTTAATGTGTTTACACCTGGAAACAGTTCAACCCTTTATGCTTTTCTTAAATATTATGAAAGATAGTTTGGTATCTTGTACTTGTTATTTGGTTAATTTAACTCCAATTAATTAGCGGCACATCAAGGCCAAACCCACCTTCTTTAATTATTCTTTTTATTCTTCCCTCCAAAGCATCATTTGTTCTTAACAAACCAGGAAGAATAAGAGTATTGAGATCGACAGATTAGTAGATACTACATTGAAAAAAAAGAAAGTCTACTTTTGACAGGGTTGGTTCAACTGTATATGCAGTATTGGTTGAAAACAAATACAGAGCTCTTCATTTAAAGAGGGGGACTTTTGGCATGACAGTGAGCATCCTAGCAAGTGCTTTGTTGAATCCGAGGGATCAGGATTTCTCTAGGAATACTTACAGGGCTGCTAATGGGCCGAAAAGGCACAGAAAGCTTTTAAAGAAATCAAAACCAGCGTGACTGCTCCGTGACTGCCATTCTCAGCAGCAGCTTCTCTGCTACAGGGAGTTCACAGACATCTCCGGGTGCCTCCTTGCGAGGGCAGGGTTTGCTGTGGGGCTGGGCAGGGGTGCAGCCCCAGCCCGGACACAGAGCCGTGTGTGTGCCGGGGGGCAGGGCGGGGTGTGGGCCGGGGGGCAGACACAGAGCCGTGTGTGGGCCGGGGGGCAGACACAGAGCCGTGTGTGGGCCGGGGGGCAGACACAG
This sequence comes from Nicator chloris, assembly GCA_013400495.1. Taxonomy (NCBI): domain Eukaryota; kingdom Metazoa; phylum Chordata; class Aves; order Passeriformes; family Pycnonotidae; genus Nicator; species Nicator chloris. The sequence goes on from WAAE01005055.1 coordinate 31,037, forward strand.
AGCCGTGTGTGGGCCGGGGGGCAGACACAGAGCCGTGTGTGGGCCGGGGGGCAGACACAGAGCCGTGTGTGGGCCGGGGGGCAGACACAGAGCCGTGTGTGGGCCGGGGGGCAGACACAGAGCCGTGTGTGTGCCGTGGGGCAGGGCAGAGATGTGTGGGGCAGTGCGGAGCCGTGTGTGCCGTGGGGCCGTGCAGACACAGAGCCGTGTGCGCCGTGGGGCAGTGCGGAGCCGTGTGTGCCGTGGGGCAGTGCGGAGCCGTGTGTGCCGTGGGGCAGAGCCGTGTGCGCCGTGGGGCAGAGCCGTGTGCGCCGTGGGGCTGTGCAGACACAGAGCCGTGTGTGCCATGGGGCAGGGCAGAGCCGTGTGTGCCGTGGGGCTGTGCTCAGCTGCCCCCGGGCGGCCTGGGCTGCCCACAGTGCAGCTGCAGAAGGCTGAGATGCTGTGAGGGCGAGCTGGCCTGTCCCTGCCTTCCTTCCCTGCCACCTGCAGCATCTCTTCCCTCTGGCCTCCCTGCAGGAGGGTGCTGGGGAGGCCTGCACCATCCCCTCCTCTCCCTGGGCTGCTCCCAGGGGTGCCGGTCCCCCTGCTGTGCCCAGGCCCAGCTGTGGGTGCCACAGGGGAGCAGCCCCCTCAGGTGAGTCCCCTGGGCCCAGGCCCAGCTGTGGGTGCCACAGGGGAGCAGCCCCCTCAGGTGAGTCCCCTGTGCCCAGGCCCAGCTGTGGGTGCCACAGGGGAGCAGCCCCCTCAGGTGAGTCCCCTGGGCCCAGGCCCTGCCGCCGCGGGGATGGCAGTGCGGGCCGCGCACCGCCCGCCGTGAATTGCACGTGCTGCGTCGTCATTAACTCCTGGTAACAACAACAATTATCATAATTCACTTAGACAATAACAAGGATGTTCTTCCCGCTGCTTCTGCTTGCTGATTTTGGGACAGAAATCTCGCTTTTTTCCTGTTTTCTCTTTGAGGGAAGCTGTGTGCGCTTGAGGAGCGGAGAACAGCAGCGGCACCAAAGCAAATGTAAAAAGCATTGTTCCTGTTTGTGATCATAATAAATGCAGTTTTCTGTTAATTAACGTTAAACAACAGATTGTTTAACAACAAAGGGAAAAACCTTCAAGTGGAATAAGCATCTGAAGTTTAGAAACGGGTTACAGTTGTGCTTGATTTAGTTTTTTTCCCCTTGCAAAGAAATGTAAATCAATTAATATTGCTTTTCTAGTTGAACAGTCCTGAATTTGGGAATTGTAATGCATAAGATCTGGAGATACATTTTGATCAAGTTGATACACTTTAAATGTGTATGAACTGAACATCTTTGTGTTGCTATCGATCAGAGAGATGTCCTGTTGCTCTAATGTGGATTTTGGTTTTGGATTAGAAGCCTGAGGCTTTGAATTGCTTGCTTTCTGTAGACCAAGTCATCAGTGGCTAGTGATTGATTCATTAATTAAAATCAATTTAAATGGATTTGTAAGCCTCATGTAACAGATTATCTTATTAACAGCATGAGAAAGGCACTGTGATCTGCAAGGAATGTGTCGCTTTAGACAAAATATAGCACGATTTTATGGGAGAATTTAATGAATTGCTGGTGCTGTGATCTATGCAAATGGAAGAGCCTTGCTTAAATCCTACATTAAACAGACGTCCTGTTGAACATGTTTTATTTTTTTAAACCTCCTCCAAAATACTTGACTTTAATTGTGTGTGTTTCTGTACATATTCATGGTCACAATGGCACGTTACATATTGTCAAGTTTCTGATATATTCTGATCTTGGAGATTTTTTTTTTTTTCCTCTGGAACATCTCCCTTGTCTAATTTAAAAATATCCACAATGAGAAAAAGGATTTTCTAAATTACTGGAAACAAAATGAGAGAGAGAACACGTCATCCTGTTTAATCCATGCTCTGCCTGCTCAGCAGTGCTGTCTGGAGGAGACACTTTGGACAGCTGGAGGGGCCAGGCAGGCAGAGGGGACTTCTGGCAGAAGTGGAAGTGCTGAAGAGGTGGCAATAAAAGCTTTCCTGGCTGGGAGAGGGGAGGCTTGCCTGTCATCTTTGCATTCGTTTTGTAACTTCTTTTTGACATCAGGCTGTACAGCAAGTCATTGCAGGCACCTCTCTGTGTATTAATATGCTCTGTGATCAAGCCTCAAGAATATTTAAGCCAAGGTGTCAGCAAAATCAACGGGAATTTTGGGTTTAGTCTGAAACAGATCAGGGTTGTTCCCTCTGAACCATAGCCTTGCCCACAGCTTCTCAGTAATCTCAGTACTCTGTGTGCTCCATTCTGGTTTGAAACCCAGACTCCTTCAGGAAAGGAGATTTTTAATTGTGGGTGATAGTTTGCAGCATCGCTTTACACCTTCCTTCCCTAGCTTGTGCTCTCTGAGCATTTGTGATGAGGGAGCAAAGTGAATTAAATTATGAGATCACTTTTCCATTACAATGAAGCTAGTTTCACTTCATTTCCTCTGCTGTATTGAAGAGATGGAAGAATCTATTATATCAACTGAAAAATTTTAATTAACTTCTTAGGAAAAAAAGACCCTCACAACAAAATCTCAACCGTCAGAGAGCCCTGAATTGCCTTGCAGGTATCATCCATTCCATGTGTAGGTGATCCTTCAAAGCAAAGCATTGTTGATGAGCTCTGTTTGCTAGGTATTCTTACTGTCATGGGCAGAAGAGATTACAAACCTTGAACCAAGAGAGATGTGAAACGGGGTTGTCGTGGTAAACCCAGCTGCAACTGCATTTTGGTGAAATTAAATGCTGCCTGAGCTGTGAGGAATTTGTCATGGCGGGAAGCATTTTTTCATTGCTCGTGGAAAATCAGACAAGGTGTTTGGGAGATGCAAATCCAGTAAGATATCACACTTCCATTAAAGTACTGCACGATGTCTTGGCAGTGACCTCCAGTTGGCTCCGTGGTTACCTCTTGGTGCTCTTTGGGTCTTGACTTTAGGGGATGGGTGTTTGGCCTCACCAGGCACGTGGGTGCGTTGCCAGCCTGCTGCCTATCAATCACTCCAGTAGGAAATTTGGGTAATGCCTTGGAAGTGGGCAAGGATGGTGCCAACCATAAAAACAGCAACTCTTGCATGTGTACACCTTCACCAAAGCCTGAGATGCCTCCTGCACCCTCCCTGAGTCTGCAGCAGGTGCAGATGTGTGAGTCTGGAGGTTTGTGGCTGTGTCCTGCTGGGCCACTCCAGCCTGGGAACTTGGAAGCTGACATTGGAATTCTGGGCGTGACGAGTTATTTCATCCTGGATGCAGCCCTTGAAACCAGGGAAAAATTCTGCCTGCCCTGACTCCCATTAGCTCTTACATTAGCATGCCAGTTTGAAATTGGAGTAGTCATGCAACAGTTATTTATTTTGTGAACCCTTTGGTTTGGAAAGGAGCAAGGAGACTCTTGAACTTAGAAGAAATGTGCTGAGTTGCAGCATTTCCTGAGAAGAGAGTAAGGCAGATGTGCTGCTCTCGGCTGGGATGGAGTTAATTTTCTTTAGCCTTTTGGTATGGGGCTGTGTTTTGGATTTGTCAGCTGGGGTTAAGCCACAGCAGCATGACATAAGCAGGATGTAGCTCAAACTGGCAGAGAGGTAACTGCAAGGTGGCAAACCTGGGCCTGGTACTGAGTTGGGTGTAGTCCTTTCCTCCTGCTGCTTCATCTTACACATCCAGTCCCTGCGTTGTGGACCCACAATTCCAATTAATTGACTTTCTCCAACTGAATTTCTACCATAGAGCTCTGGCTAACAGGAAGAAGCCATTGGTGACCAGCTTTTAACTAGCATACTGCATTATGACTTTGGGGAATATTTTCCATTCTGCTTCTGTCTATAAGGCAAATCTCGGTGACATTTGTCTTGTGTTAAGGCTGCAGATATTTTTGTGTGTGTGTGTTGCAAACCTTGTGAAACTTTTTTTTATTCTCACGAATTATAAATAGTTCAGTTGGCCCAACTGTCCCTTTTGTAAGCACATGATTTTTTTTGTAATAAGACAGAGTTCTGGGGCAGTGTTGTACGACTGCAACTGAGTTGTACAGTAATAAAATTTCCATGGTGTTCTGTGAAGGTCAGTGGTATGCAATTAATTGCTGGACCCATGACAGGTGCTGAGTAGGAAGTGTTGCTGCCCTAGACACCAAATATAATAATTAAGCTCAGGGGTTAGTATTAAAAGCATGGAAGAGACATGGAATTTGTGCTGATATTTGTTTTAACAATTCAGTTTGTATCTTGCATATTTGAGGGAAGTGTCTGTTCCGAAGCTTGGAAGATGGGAGCCAAATTAAGAGGGCTCTGTACTGAAATTCTGGCAGGATTTTTGGTGCACAATAAGCCAGCCTCAGCCATGAAAGTTTCTAGTTGTCAGTACATTCAGAGGACAGAGCTGTGTGCCTTGGAAGGCTTCCAGAGGGAGATCCTGGCCCCCACCCTCTGTGCCTGAATGAAGGTGGGTGGGCCGTAGGAGATGTAGTAGTTAACTTGGGAGAGGGTCCAGTTGTCATTAGGTGTGGGGATCCGGGTGAGGATTTGAACATCTCAGTCCTTTGAGTGCCCAGGTTGTCTCTGAGTGTTTTACACTGTAGCTGCCCTTTGCTGCCTTAGTGGAAATATCGCTGGGCAAAGAAGGGGGAAAGCTTTGCTGGGTGAGGAAGAATGTGTATTTGAGAACTGCCTAATTTGACTGCATCTGCAAATCCTTTGGTTCTTCAGGCTCAGCAAAGTATTTTCTGTTTCACCTTAGAATATGTAGAAAAACGACAAGAAACAGTCAAACTGCTAATGTTTGTTCTGCCTGTTTTTCCAATGCAGTCCTGTGAACGCAGCCTGCCAGGTCCCATTGTGTTTAGCTCTGCTGCCGTGCCACGAGGCTGGCTTGGGGAGCTGGGGAGCACTGAAAATCAACCCTGGTGCTCCCAGCACGCGTGTCAGGGTGTGATGCAAACAAGGCAGAACTGCCACCAGCACAGACTGAGTGTTCTGCTGGAACAGGCCAGACTGAGCACAAAACGTCACAACTGTGAACGCTGGGTGATGTCTTGGCTCCAGAGAAGTCAAAGTCATTAATGCATGGAGCCTCCTTGCATTTACACCTCCATTCACAAAGTCTTTTGTAGAAGACTGGCAATCAGAGAAAAAAAAATTAGGGAAAAATCCAGTCTGTTCAATATGTCTCCCCAATTTTAATAAAGTAGACTTACTTGAACTCATAGCCCTCTTTAGACAAACTGCAAAAGATAATTGCTCTTGTTCCTCCTCTGATTTTAAATGTGCATGCTTTATGGGTGGATCAGTTGGTACTAATATAAAAAGGCCAGTTTGCCTTGGCTTAGTCCATCTTTGTAAGAGCCATGACTTGGAAATTGGAGAATGGTTCCCTGTGGAATGCTGCTGCTCTTGAAGGCATTGAAATGTGTTATGAGTCCCTGTGGCTGTGTGCTGTGGGAAAGAGTGAATTAGTGTTTCAGCAGAGGGTGTTCATAGATACTCCAGTGTAAGAAAAACTTCTAAAGTGATGCTTTAGAGGATTTACCATTCCCCTGGTGGGAAAAGCTTCAGTGAATAAAATTGCTGTAGATTCAAAATAAATAGAAAGCTATAAATAGTTTGCAACATCTATTTATCTATCTGTTTATCTATCTATCTATCTTTCTATCTATCATCTTTCTATCTCTCTGTATATCTCATATACCAATTCTGACCATCCCTTAAAATCATTGCATTAGAGCTCTTCTAGTCTGGTGATTTTAACATGCCTGGAGATTTTATTTTACTGCTTCTGGGAAGGAAGGTGGTCATGTGATTAAGGCACAAGTCAGGGAGCAGAGATTTGCATTTGGTTTCTGGGGCAGAGTTGAGAGAGGAAGCTGGGAGAAGTGATCATAGCTCAGATTACTGGTGTAGGGACAGTTGGGAAAAATCCGAGAAAAATCCAGCCTGTTGCTTCGAGGGGGCAAGTTAATATTTGCCAAGTCGTTTTACATACCCGTGTGGAAAGTGTTGTCAGTGTAAGTGATTGTCTCCACAGCAGATTTCCCTGCTTCTTTACCTTACCCAATTTTCTGTAATTGGCTTGGAGTGGTGAGATTGAGTGTAATTAAGCCTCATAATTAATTAATATGAGAAAGCCTACGCAAAAGCAGAATAAGTATTTCTGATTCCATGATTTGTTCCCTTCTGTGAAATTGGAGTTATAATACCTTGTTACTTAATGCTCTAAGCAATAATTAGCTAACAGTTATAAAGTGCTTTATTATGAAAATGTATGTGAAGAACCATTTTTAAGTGCAGAAATGCCGGCATAGGTCTCAGTCCTTGCAGAAATAACATGCTGACACTGGTGTGTCCCAGGACCAGGAGATACATCAAGCTGATATTTAAGGCTGCTCAAAGAAAGACCACAGCTTTTTTGAAAGTTGTTTTTTTTTTTTTTTTCCCTGAGAACTTGTCTTTTTTTTTGCTTTTTAATTAAAATAATTGTTTAAAAATGCTTAGAGGTGTAACAACAGTGATTTAGATTTCCCACCACACTAAGTCACCAAACAGGCCAAGCAATCGTATACATAATTTAGGACATAAAATCTCAGAGGATGTTTTATGACGAACTGTTAATAGGCTGCTTTCATCATAGGCAGTGATTCCAGATCCATGAGAAGAAGGCAACTTAGAGAGCCCTTCTGAGAATGACCCACACCAGCAGCTTTTCTTTTTTGCTTCTGTGTTTGTAGAATTGAGTGCAGGAGTTGACCTGGGAATTCACTCCACTGGTCAGACACTGAATGTGAACCAAGGGCTGCTTGCAGAAGTGTGCAGCAGAACCCACTTGTGCTGCCTGTTTGGCAGACTTGTGCACAGGTGAACAAAGTCAGGGGCAAGGCAAAATCAGCTGCCCAGGTGGGGCTGGGGAAACCAAACAGAGGTCAGTGGGTCTGTGCTGACTGGTGTGTTTCTGGGAGTAATGCTTGGACCAGGAATGGGCCATCAAAAAGCTCATTCTGGTTGCTCCCTGAAGAGGTACAAAAAGCATGAGACTTGGCCAGGACAGTGAGAGCTGGAGCTTTTCAGTGAAACTGCAGATGGTATGGTCACCGAGCCAGGAAAAGGCAAGCAGTTCAAAGCCATGCCCAGACCATACTTTTATCAGCTCCTTGGCTTTTACTGCTCCAGCTGTGCAAAACTGAAGAAGTGCAGGGGACTCCAGGGCAGGATGGACAAACCTGAAGTCATTATCCTTCCAACTGCACAGCCAGGGGTGTTTGTGCCCAGCATGGGGCCAGGCCATCAGCACCAGGGTGAGGACCTGGGGAAGGGAGCTTGCTTCAAGCAGTCCCTGGCAGCTCTGTGGCTCCTGGAGGTGCTCCCTGAGGGCTCACTCATGGACTGGTCAGGCAGTGGTGGAGCTCTGCCCTTGGCAGCTCCCAGCACTGTGGTGGGAGTTACGGTCCAGCCACCCTCCATGGCAGTGTCCTCTGCTGGTCCACTGCCTCCTGCTGACCTCAGAATGAAACCTCCAGAACTCACTGACTGTGGGCAGTATAGGAAGGGTGCTCTGGCATGTGCCTCCTGTGCATGTGGCACGATGACATTCAAGTGGTCTAAACGTAGGTTTTGGAAATGCATAATCTTGTACGATGAGGTTTGGCAGAGAAACGCACGGCCCTCTTTTATTGTCAGCTACATCCTTTTCCTGTGAGAGCTTAGGAGAGTGTTTTCATACTCAACGTGTTTCCTCTCTTCACTGTAGTTCATCTGCCAGCCTGACCCTCCCAAGGAAAGTGAGCTGGCTCTGATTGTCAGGCAGATGAAGGGAGCGCCATCAGGGAAGGAGCAGGCGGATTTGAAGCCTGCCCCTCTCTGTGGGCCGGGGTTTGGCTGGCTGTGATGCAGAAGGTGAGAGTCAAAGGCCATCTGTGTATCTGCCCAGCACTGTAACAGACGTCAGATAAATACACTGTCCCTTTTGTAAACTTCTTAAGAGAACTTCAGAGCGGGCTGTTGTTTATAATGGAGCGGCGGCAGCTGCTGCATAGCTAAATCTGCAAGTGAATTGCCAGAGTATATGAGCCTCTTGCTGTGCCCCTCATAAAACTGCCCTGAAAGAAAGTCATATTTATCTCAAAAGTGGCAGGCTTGGCAGGATGCCCCGGTAACTTTTTGCCAAGCAAACCCAAAGTGAAACTGTCTCACCCTGACTGCGCTAGATTTGGGTTCACCTAAGCTCCTTTTCAGAGAGGCTGGAAGAAAGGAGGGGTGGGGACAGAGGATTGCATACAATTCTTTTAGGTTTCCCTGGCACATTTCCACTACCCCACATGAAAGTGCTTTTTAAAATCACAGTGAAGCTTGAAATGTATTTAATAATTAAATTAAGATTGTTCCTATTCAGTTTTGGCTTTGCTGAGTTTAATGCAGGAGTCAAATAACTACTGCAGACAGAAGAAAAACAAATGCTTGGCACTCTTCCCTACAAGGCTGAAAGTGAGTCAGTATCTAAGAAGGCTTCTCAATGGAAAATGAGAAATAATCTTAATAAAAAATTCCAATTATTCAGATGAGCTGCTTGTAAATTATGCCCATAAATACAGTAGTTGCCACAATGAGAAACTTCTCTAACATTTTTGGCAGACATTAACTTGAAAATAAAGACCGAGAGATAATTATTATTATTATTATTATTATTATTATTATTATTATTATTATTATTATTATTACTACTACTGTTGTTTCGGTTTGTGCTGCATTAGCATTAAGAGGCCCAAATGAGCATCCAAAATCCACTGTTCCAGACTCTGCTCTTCTGCAAAGAGATATTCCCAGCTCAGGAAAACTTAGTTTTTAAAGACCAAGATCAGGATCAAGATAGGGTCTCAGGCAAGGGAATTTAGGAGTCTTGCTCAAAGCCCCACAGCAGCTTGTGGCAAAATCAGGGTTTAATCCTGGCCTGCTAAATTCCAGTCCAGCCTTCTAACCAAAAGCTGCATCCCTGCTGTAAACCTTTAGAATTCCTTAACAGGATGAGGCTTTACACTGCTGTAACATCAGGACAAGGTATTAACATCTTAGGAAGTTAAGACTCCAATTAAATAGATCTTCAGGAGAAGGTGATGTGACACCTTCAGGACACTTCAAGATTTTTTCTTCCCCTCTTTTCCTCCACCCCCCTCCCCCCCCTTTTTTTTTTTTTCCCAGAAAAAAACTAACATCCACCAGTTTACTTCTATTTTTTTCCTGAGAGACTACACCTCCTGCTCACAACTTGTCACACACCGTGGAGTGTGGAAGTGCAGCATCCAGAACCAAAAGAGGAAATGTGCTGATTTTGGCAGATGACCAAAATGACCTCATTTCTTTGCTATTGGAAGTTTGTGCACTTTTCTGGCAGGCAGCACAGTTAAAAATATGATTGCCTAGCTCTTAGCATGTCTTCATTGAAGAAAATGCTTGCCAGATACTTAAATGCTTTATCCAAATCCCTCCTAGTAGCAGAATATACCTGACAGGCACGGGCAGCTGGACAGGCTGGTCGGAGGGAGCATGGATGGGATGATTGGATTTGGAGGGCAGAGGAAATGGGATGAGCTCTGTAGGGAGGTCTGGTGCTTTTAGGGTTCTGCAGATGCGTGCGGGAGAGGAGCAACCAAATGGAACACCTGTGACCTCACACCTGGGGCTCCTGTGCCCCCCAGTTCCTGCCAGGTTTGGGGAATGCTCTGCCCCCTCCCATTCCTGCCAGGTTTGGGGGATGCTCTGTGCCCTCCCATTCCTGCCAGCTTTGGGGAATGCTCTGTGCCCTCCCATTCCTGCCAGGTTTGGGGAATGCTCTGTGCCCTCCCATTCCTGCCAGGTTTGGGGAATGCTCTGTGCCCTCCCATTCCTGCCAGGTTTGGGGAATGCTCCCTCCTCCCCGTGGAGCATCCCAGCAGCTGGGCCCGACAAAACTTGGTGAGGAGTTGGCTTTCAGTGGAGCAGTGCTGCCTTCCTCCTCCAAATGAAGCCTGGGACTGTGGCAGATCCTGGTGAGGGATGCAGGTGGATCACTAAATGAGATTATTGTAGGCTTGGGCTCTGCCCAGAGGCTCTGCTGTGAACAAAACCTACCAGTGCAAAAGGCACGGCAGCCGCACAGTCTGCAAGGAAAATGGGAATTATTCAGGGTTGGAACTGAAGAGTCAGGTGAAAATTAAGTCTTCTCCAACATTTAAAAAAACCCTGTAAGTGGTTAATTAGCCCAGGAAGAGAAAGTAATAAAAATCTGCATGGAAAAATAGCCATTTAGATCTGACTGGTGATTATGTGATTGTATCGGAGGTGCAGATGCATGTGTACATTATAGCCTCCTAGAAATATGTAATCTTCCCAGAAGAACCTGACTGCAAATCACAGAAATCTTCTTTTACTACTTTCCACCCCTCCTGAAAATGTCTTGGGTGTGTCTTGTGCATCAGAAGGGGATGAGAGTGTTGTTTGAAGGTTTGGCCTTGGAGAATGTAAGGGCCACTGAAATAGTTTGGCAAAGGAGTTGAGCAACAGCAAATGGCCTATTTCCCTTCACCAGGTTAGTTGTGTAAGAGCTTTCTTCTGCCCAGCGTGATTGATTCTCTTTTTTTGATTTATTTTGTGAGGATTCAGCTTTTGGCAGCTCACTTTACTATTATGGAGACTGAAAATAAAGTGACAAAAGCAAACCTGCAGATGTAATGATGGACCTTGCAAGGAGCTTTTTCTGGGTAGACTCCCAGAATCTGTGGAAACACTTGAGAACTCCTGCATCAGACTGAGTGAGTAGTCTGGATTTAAATTGTATCAGGCTCTTCCTGGTATAAGACACAGTGAAAATACATTGCTGCTTTTGGGACAGCTTGGTCGTGATGTTTGTTCCATCATAGATGCAAAACTTTCAATTCCAATAAAATCTTCAAGGTTGGTTAGATGCTAGCTGTTTAATCATAGAACTTCAGGTGTAACTGTAAATAGGTAAAAAAACCTCAGTTAAGGATTCAGATGTTTGAAATAACAATCAATAAAAACCCTGTTCAAAGCTGCTTTCATGTTAGCTGAGAGTGACCATGAAATTGTAAACTGTACAGAAATAGCATCTTTAAATAAGTCATTTATCATATTGCATGCACCATATGATACAGCTATGTGATATTTTTAAAAGACAAGAATCAGATTATCTTTGACAGTGTCACCAGATGGTGTGTAATGGGCAATAGAATTATGGATTATGAGACATAACTTTCACTCCTAGGTAACCTGACTGACAAAACCTTTCTGCCTTGTAAAAACAAGCCATTCAAGGACTGAGTGGATGGCAGGATTATTTTTTTCTACCTGCAAAAATTCCCCTTGACCAGGAAACAAGTTCTTGCATGTAGCCAGAGAAAGAAACAGGCAATCAAATGAAAATATTTCTACCTCTTATTACTGCATTTTTTTAAACATTAAAACCAAAATTGTTGTTAAAAAGGCGCTCTCTCTATTAATGTAGTTGAATTCCATTAATTGCTGTAACTTGAACCTTGTGGTAGTCTTTGTACAAATATAAACCTGGGGGAAAAAAGAATTGCAAGCTTAAAATGGAAGGCCAAGCTGTAAGTGATTGGGAAAAGTCTCGGGTTACCTGCATGGACCGGTGTAAATTTTGATTTAGCAGAAGCTCTTGCAAGGACCACATGAGCCAGGACCAGGGAAGCAGAATGGGAGGGCCAGGGGCTTCTCTTCCTTCTCTGGGTGCACTCCTGGATTATACGGGTGCACTCCTGGATTATACGGGTGCACTCCTGGATTATACGGGTGCACTCCTGGATTATATGGGTGCTCTCCTGGATTGCCTGGGTGCACTCCTGGATTATATGGGTGCACTCCTGGCTTGCCTGGGTGCTCTCCTGGATTGCCTGGGTGCTCTCCTGGAGAGCTGCTGTCCCCATGGCTGAGGTGCTGGTGTGCTGGGCTCCAGTGTCTGCAGCAGGTCTGAGGGCTCAGCCCCACCTGCCTGGCACCCAGGCACAGCAAATCTGAGCCCTGGCCTGCCCTGAGAGCAGCAGGGATGGCAGCATCCTGCCTGTGCTCCCCGACAGCCAGGAGGCCTCCGAATAGGCACGTCTGAAATGCAAATTTACATTCTGGACAGACACATTTGGTCGCCAGAGAAGAACTGCCTGCCCGGAGCGCTGGCAGCGCTGTGCCTTTAAACTGATGCATTCACATTAAAGAGAGACATTTAAATAATGCAAAGGGGTAAACTAGCTTGAGTTATGTGTGGTTTGAGCTGGGTGACTCTTACTGCCTTTTATGGGAATCTCTCATCTGAAGTCCTGCACAATTATCCCCCAGGGCACGTATTAACCCCATAAAAGAGAGGATATCACCAGTTATACATCAGACATTATGTATCTGTGTGATGGCTGTGGTTGGCTTTGGCTGGGGATGGAGCTTTATGGGAGCCCGTGCTGGTAGCAGGATAACGGGAACCCGGGTTGGCTTCTTTTACTCATGGAGCAGAGGGAAACTCCTTGGGCAGGGTGATTAACCCATAGCACTAATTAAGTGCTCGCATCATTCTGCAATAGTGAGGTGTTGTTCATGAAGGAACAGGGAAAGAAAAGGACATACAGTGGCCTCATTTTTGAGGGCCACCAGCCTGGCTGTGCCCTGGTGGGGTGTGGGCTGCTCGGTGAGGCTCCCCTGTGCTTGGCTGTGCTGCTGGGGCAGGGTCTGGGCTCTGTTCAGGGAGGCAGAGCCGCAGTCTCTTTGTCACCTCCCTGCTGTGGCACTGCCATTACCACGTGAGGATGACATCCTCCGCACCCTGTGGATCCTGCTGGCCAGGGGTGGAAGCTCTGACAGCAAGGTTTGGTGTCCACTTTGGCGGGCCCTTGGGATCTGCAGAGGAGGCCCTATACAGAGATGGGTAGTACAGGGGGCTGGTGAGAACGTTATTGATGGCAGCAGTGCACAGGGCACTGAGTTAGACTGCATTATCTGATGCGTGGCCGCCGCTCTCCCACGGGCTGGCTGCCCGTAGCCAGAGCTGCCAAACCTTCCTTGGATTTATTAATCAGGTGATGTCACGAGTCTGGGCCAGTGTGTCTGCACTGGCCTTGGTGCCTGTCGAAACTGATCTCTGGAAAAAAACCAAAGTGCATGTGCAGCGGGAGCAGGGAGCCACAGCCTGCTCCAAGGTGCACGTCCGTGTCTCTGGTCACGCCCCGGGAGAAACACTGCCCTCTGCAAAGGGAGTTTGGAGCTTGGCTGGGGGAGGCTGTGTCCACCTTAGAGCTGCTAACATCAGATAGCAGCAGTGTGCTCCCCTCAGCCAGGAGGAGAGGGGAACACTGTCTCTGGGTGAAATGGAACTGGAGGAGGGATGAAGCTGGAAGCAGCCCTATTATGTTAGGGGTTGCTGGCTGGAGACAGAAACGACACGAGCTCACCAAGCATCCTCAACAAACAGCCAAGAGTTTATTCCTGCAGCTCCTTTCATAGGGGGGTTGAATCTCCCAGGTCTACACAGTTGGTTAGTTGGGATCCATCTCTGCCCAGATCTCTGGGCAGTGGTGTTTCTACATCTAGGCTTGAACAGGGTTGGCTGAGGGTCCCTGTTTGAGTTCAAATCTGTCCCGTCGTTGTTCACCCAGAGACTTGTTCCACCTCTTTTCTAGAATGAACCAAGTCAGCCAAATTGGATGAGTTATGGCCAGATTTACCTTGTCCAGCCGCAGACTAGCTGTACTGTGACACAGCCCTGGCTGAGAGCTGTGCAGGATGTCACAGCCACGGCCGTGCCCTGCTGGGCCCTGGCTGGGACTGAACAAGTGCCTGTCCAAGGCACAGGGGGTGAAATGCTCTGTAGGGCCATCTCTGGGGCTTCAGGCAGGCAGGAGGTGCTGGCCTTTGGCCACCTCCTTGTCCCTTGCCTTCCCTCTGGCTTTTCCCAGCCCTGGGGGCAGAGGCCAAGAAGGCAGAGCAGCAGTGGCACATGCTGCAGATATTTTTGAACCCTTGTGCTTTATGTTAATTCACTTTCTGTTCTCATTAATTAAGAAGTTTCTTTCTGTGCTAGATTGAGCTCAACTTCTCTCATCCATTCTTTTTTCTGTATTCTCTCTCTACAGCTTTTCTATTTTCAGGAGGTAAGAGCAGGAATACATAATTACAAAAAAAAAAATTTCTTTGAACTTATAAAATGCAGGTTGCTTAAATTATGCAGTTAAAGGATAAAGAAAATCACAGAGCAATTTTAACAAATTGCCCTTAACTGTATTGCACAAACAAACCTCTCATAAGAAATCTTAGAAAGGTGTGTTTGAGGGTGTAATCTTAGCTTGTGGCTAAGTAGAGTTAAACTTGTTTTTCAAGTTGGTTGTGTATAACTTTCTCATGCTGAAGATTGTGAGCATTCCAGAAAGAAAACAGTTCATCTGTAGCAGGAGTTTGATGGTAAATGTTGATTATGTCCAGTAATTCTGGCCCCTGGCCCCTGTACAGTACTTTACCCAGTGGCTTCCCTTTTGATCTGTATTTTCATTGTCTGAGTTGCACAATACACCTGTGTGTACGTTTTTATGAAATAACTCTGATGTTTGCAGGTAGTGCAAATTTCCAAATTCTGAATTATAAACCTGACTGTGTCCACTCACCCTTTCAAATACACTTGCCATTCTTGCCAGATGCAAGACAATTTGTGCATTTTGCATGTGCGCGATAGTGTCATACTCAATACTCCCTTTTTAACAAACATCACCACCTCAGTCTTGGCTTCCAAAATCCTGTGCAGTTTCTGAATAGACCAACATCCCGTGTCCTTACTCCAACTTTAATGAGTTTTTCCAGCATGTACAATTTTTGTTGGCGTTTATGGAGTCCATTCAGGCTGATGAGAGTAGCTGAAGAATTGCCACTTATGTTTGTAAGGATTCATGATACCTGCAAAACCTTTCTATACAACAGCCAAGCTTCTGTACATAAGAGAACTGTTGATGCTCTGTTACGGTTTAATTTGTTAATGAAACAAGATGGACTGAGCTCCTGCTACACCTCTCTGGATGTTTGAGGCTAGGCACAATTAATTTATTTGTACTGTCTGTGTAGGCGTATGCCAGCTAATGTACTGTAAGAGCTTTTATCTTTATGTTCATAATGAAGAGGGGCAGGTTTTTGGCAACGAGACAAGGATTTTCTGATGACTCATCCTCTCTGGATTGTAAAACACTTTCTTGTAAAATCAAAGAAGAAAAGTAGTTCCTTAGAAGTAGGCTCAGCCAGAGTAGTTTGTCCTTCGAAATCGAGCTGCAGAGCAGAAAGAAGAAAGGCTTAGCTGCTTTCATTTAGTTGTAATTGGACCTCTGCTGAAAATTAAATCATATTATTTGGGAGGATGTTCTCATCTAAGATATTAAAGCGTCCTTGGAGTAAATGTGCTGCAGGTTGCATTGTCAAGTACCTGAGTTTATGCTCCTTTGTCATTCTATTGGTGTTTTGATCACTTTGGCAATGCACTGGACATGTAGTGAGGTTGCAGTGATGTCCCTTGGCAATGCACTGGACATGTAGTGAGGTTGCAGTGATGTCCCTTGGCCATGCACTGGACATTCGGTGAGGTTGCAGTGATGTCCCTTGGCAATGCCCTGGACATTCAGTGAGGTTGCAGTGATGTCCCTTGGCCATGCACTGGACATGTAGTGAGGTTGCAGTGATGTCCCTTGGCAGTGCACTGGACATGTAGTGAGGTTGCCATAGATGTCCCTTGGCCATGCACTGGACATTCAGTGAGGTTGCCATAGATGTCCCTTGGCCATGCACCGGACATTCAGTGAGGTTGCAGTGATGTCCCTTGGCAGTGCACTGGACATTCAGTGAGGTTGCAGTGATGTCCCTTGCAGTGAGTGGTACTGTTTGGTTTGTGCTATGGCCTCCCTGCTATCTAGGAGGAAGTCCAGGGTTTGGGAGAAGTGGAATTGGGGTTGGGTGTGGGTATGAGAGTGCAGAGCTGAGTCCTTTTCAGTGTATCATTCAGTGCTGGTTGCTGTTCCAGTGGCACTGACTAAATGTCAGTATCAGGCAAAGGAGGAGTGTGCTTCATGTTCCTGCTAATGGACAAGTGTGAGCATGGACCATCCTAGGGACCTGGGTGCTAAAAGCAGGAGGAGTCATTGGAATGCATGAGTAATTGCTTTATTTTGTGTGAGACAGAAATGCTGCCTTTAATGAAAAATCATCACCATTATTTTAGCTCATGGTTCCTGCGCATGTTTTAATGCATGGACACTCCTGTCCACACTTCCTCCCACTCACACGTGTGCTTTCTCTGTCTTTGGGAAAAATGGGAGAGTTTGGGCAGCAGAGGGGTGTCCGTGAATGAACTTCCTCAGTCTCCTTTGCCCTCCATCACAGTGCTCTTCCTGAGTGACTTGGGTGATGAAGCTACTGCTCCCTCTTATTACAGTGGTGTTTATGCAATCCAGAGCGGATTAATTTAAATCCCTGATTTTAATCACAATTTAAATCAACAAGCAGAGCACTTTGATTTAAATAATTAACTGTAATCTTATTTTGCATTTTTGCTTTCCAGTTACTTTGCTAAACAAAGGCTGTTTTATTGGTCAATATAATTTGCTAACCAGAGCTGTTTGTTATACACAGTTGGGTTTCTCTAAGCACACGTGCACTGCTTACAGACATTTACTCACATTTTTGCACTCTCCTTTTGCTAGAAAACAGATTCACATTTCTTAGTAGAAATAACAGATCTTTTAGTCTCACGTGATTCATTCACAGTAGTTTGAATTCAATTAAAATACTCAAGAGTGATGTCTCAAGACTGCTTTAGTGGTCTGTGTTTGATGTTCCAGAATACAAGGCAAAAGTTTTTATTGAAATATGTTGTTCTTTTAAAGCTGATCTGTTACACCAAACTAATATCTACAGTTACGGCATTGAGTCCATTGGTTCTGAACACCAGGTGCCTCAAAATTTGTGAGCCACTTATGTAGTCTGTAATTGCACAGCTCAATTTTATTTGTGAATGCAAAGAGGAAAACAAACTTTCCTGCTTTTCTAATTGTTTTCCTAACTTACAGTGAATTAATTATAAACTGAACTACCTGAAAATTAGGAGAGCACTGTTGCTGTAACTTGCAGAAAAAAATACTGTTGAAAAAAATCCCCAAGGCAAAGCTTCAATAAGCTGTTTTAGATGCCTAGGCAGTGAAAGGTGTCCACTCAATGGCTTAGCTTTCTCCAGAAAAAATTTGAGTGAGCAGTGACAAGTGCATGAAATCACATGATTTTTTTTAAAAAGCAAGTTTAGGATAAGATGGAAGTGGTATAGGTTATCATAACTTAATAGTTTAATTTGGAAAAACAAAAAAATGCAGTGGATAGGAGGCTCGGTATTTTAATAATATATATTTAAGCTTCTTTTAAACTCCTTTTAAACTAGGCTTTAATATTCGTATGATGCTGGAGCATTCCATATCCATCCCGTAGAAACCAAGATTCCTCTTGCAGGTACCTTCACACCTGTTTTCGTGGCAGCACTTTGGGCCACACATTCCTGGCTGTGACGGTCCATCTTACCCTGATGCTTAGCTCATTAGAAACATCACAGTCTGTGCTCTGGAAATTGGTGCCAGGGACTTGTGGGTGGAGTCAGAGAGCGAAAGATTAAAGGATTATCTATTCCTAGGTGCTGTAGTGGAGCACAAAAACCTTAACAGCTCCATTCACAGAAGGAGAAGGGTGGTTTAAGGATTTGATGCAAAGGATTTAAATGGTAAATTTAGAGTCATTTTGCTCTAAATGAGAGAACAACAGCCAAATCTAGATAATATGCACTCCAAAACATTATTTAAATGTTCCCTTCCACTGATTACTCATAAGAGGACTGTTAAGACAGCAAGTCTGTAATACTGCACATGGGAATTGCAGTATTTAGTATCATCAGGAAGTTGCACAGCAGAGATGGGAGCTTCCTCGGTTTAAGATGTCTGAATTTCCTTCTGTTTCTTCCCTAATTGTAGCTTTTTCTCTTCTGATAGTGTAGCTGGAGAGTGGGAGGTTGATTAAATTTAATTCCGATTTATCTGAGTTCAGTCATGTTATCTCTTAAAATGTGTCTCTAAAGGTTAACAGTCCTTTGGCATTTTCATCTTTGCTTTCCTACCCCCAAGGAAAACTTAGTGGCTCGCCCGTCTAGAAGTTGAAGATAGCTGGTTGTATTTTTCCATATCTACAAAGCAATATTATATCTGGATTCATATCTGCTCCTGGAAAATTTTTTAGGCTTAATGTTTAATTTCCATATGCTTAAAAGGGAAAGTTGTTCAGTCCCAGGGGTTTCATTTCGCTTTGCCTCCAGGCAACCTTTCAGTCAAGGGAAGGTCCAGAAGTGCTGCGGAGCCCCGTTTTTGTGTTTTGCTTCCTGCCCCACGCGGCGTGGGATAAAGGCTGGGGACAAAAGGCTTTGTGCTGGGGCGCAGGGGGCCGAGGTGCCAGAGGCACGTGGGGATGCTGCTGCTGCTGCCACACTGCTCCTGTGCCCCTCTGCCTGGGCCCTGCTGGCCACAGCCTCCTTCCCTGGCTCTCTGCTGTGCCCAGGGGATGGCAAACCTCGGCAGGCCCGGCAGCTGTGAGCTCTCAGTCAGTGACACATTAACCACTGCTACTCCCAAATCTCTTATCAGAGACCAGTCGCCCTGTAGCGGACTGTGCTTGCCCACTTCGTGTGTTTTGCAGAAATACCAGGCATCTGCAACACGTTTTGAATGTATTTTTACCTGTTACAGAGGTTTTCTTTACCTGAAAAGAAAGAAAAGGCAAACGAACAGATTTTGGGGCGCCTTTTTTATTTCTCACAGATGAGAGGATCTGGTTTCTTTCATGATGATTTTTTTTTTAAAGTAGAATTCCAGCAGTCTTCTATGAGAAGACAAAATATTTCTGGAATGCAACACCTGTGCAAAGAGAATGAATTACCTCGTGCCAAAATCCTTCAGTAAATGCTGTGTTGTGTGGGTAACTTGACAAAAGTTTTGCAGCAAACCATAAACATCTGCAAAACATTTGAAAATCTGGCCCAGACTTGGGGCTGCTTGCATTCTGTGGCATTTGTAATAATTTACTGTTCCACAATATGTAATTATTTGTGTGCACCTTAGGACTAATTTTCTTGGCAAGAGTAGAGAACGGTCTACTTTATTAAAGATGTAAGAATGACTGATATCCTTTACCTGTACAACTCCAGGCTCCAGGTTTATCTTTTCCCTCTGGAATGCATGTACTCATCCCTGTACACTTGTCTGTGCAGCGTGGTGAGGGATGGGGAAGGGGCAGCAGGTTCAGTCTCAACTGCAGACACGTTGCCTTTTTTTTTTTTTCTTTCCCTTTTTTCCTTGGGGAAGCACTGAGAGGATTGAAGTCATCCAGCCAGCTTTGTTCAGCTGAGCTGAACTTCGGAAAAAAAAAAAAAGTGACCTCTGTGCCGAAGGCTGAACCTTTGGAGTTCAGTGACAGGTTGGAGTGTCCAAGGAGTGACTCAGCCATCGCCTGTGTGACGGGGCATTGTCCTCCTTAGCCCACTCGCGTGAATAATTACCCTGGGCTCACGCAGGGGCTCAGCTCGGGCAGGTCCGGCGCTGCACGGAGCCCAGAGGCCAAAGGAGCCTTTTCTGTGTCCCTTTTGTCCCGGGAGGAGCAGGCAGACCGAGCGGTGTCGCCGCGCCGCTCCCGCCCCGGCTGCCCCAACGCTATCTGCGCTGGCCGCATTTCCAAAGGCCTCCCTTCCTGCCAGGCACCGAAATAAGGGTCAGGCTTGGAAAAGAGCTCAGCACCCAGCCTGCCCGGCTTTGCAGAAGGTCTGGCAGCGAGTGTCGGAGCGGGGGCTCTGTGGAGATGCTGGGACAGCGCTGAGCGCACATCGCGGCCCGGGACAGCAAACGGGGACACGGGCAAAAACAACCCAGCACAGGGAGAGCACCCCGACACAAACGGCGACACGGGCAAAACAAACCCAGCACAGGGAGAGCACCCCGACACAAACGGCGACACGGGCAAAACAAACCCAGCACAGGGAGAGCACCCCGACACAAACGGCGACACGGGCAAAACAAACCCAGCACAGGGAGAGAACCCCCACACGCTGCTCTAACACATCCCCGGGGCAGGGCCCACAGGCTCCTTTCCCTTTTTAAAGATTCAGCTCAGGCGTTGTCAAAAGAAATAAACAAAGCGACATCATTTAAAAGCTTTGGGAACAATAGTCTCTTCCACTTCCCTTCCTCATTGTGGAGCCCTGGGCCCGGCTTTTGTTTATTTTGTGCTGCCAGCCTCATGGTGCCGGATTGGTCGGTGTCTGATTTCATTCCTATGGGTGATGTCAAAAGCTGACCCAGAAGTTCTCGGCAAGTTTGCTTTTAGCTTTCAGTTGTTGTTTTTGTGCGTGTATCCGTGTGCACAAGAGTACTTTTCAGTCCTAGGAGGATTCTGTTACAGGCTGAATATTATTCAGCTGCAAAACTAATAAGGAATGAGATTTGTGCCAGGAACTGCGTGGCTTGTTTCCGACAAACACGAGGAATAGCAAGCGGTTCAGGCACTGTGAAATTATGGAAGTTGTAATTAATATTAATTACGGTTCTGGTATTACTCTGAGACATAAAAGTGAATTTAAAATCTGGATGAGAATTTTGTAACACAACTAAAAATTGTGATGATTAGCCAAAAGGCTGATTTCACATTCATATTTAACATTAATGCCGGCTTTCTTTTTATAGATGTATTAGAACTGTAAATGCACTCTTTTTTACTGTTATTTTTATTGGTTGTCAAACGGACAATTTAAATACCAGGTTCTCACAGAGGTGTGCATGCCACTGACAACAATATTCCTTGTTTATTTTAATAGAAAAATAAGCTGTGTTTAAGGGGGTTTTCTGTGTGCTCCATCTGCAAATACTCCTAACTTTGTTCAACTTTGTTTTCCATTTCTCTGGCCTTAACACTTGGGTATTTTTCCTTCAGCAGCCTCTGACCTCTCTCCTGTGTTTCTTTTTGTTAGATAAGTAAAAGATGAGCATTACTTTATAAGGACATAGTTTCATACCCTTGTCCTCTCTTAGAGTACAGTCAAGTTGCTTGTATAAACACGAACAGTTTTGCTTACTTTTCAGTTTATTCGAATGCCAATTTAAGGTTCTTGAGCTGGGTGTCCCCACCTCTGCTCTGCTCTTCTCACCTCCTTTGCCTCTTTGTTTGTACAGCATCATACACAAATGTAGCAGTAACATGCAACCAGCTCCAGAAAACAAGTTATTATTGTCTGGGAGAATATTGTAAAATCACCTTTTCTGTCTCTCTCAGTATGGATGTGGCTTTGATAAAGGCTTGTTGTTGTGTGTCAGGTTTCACGGCAAAATATGTTGATCAAGATTTTTGATTTGAGTAGAATCAAACACCCCTCCAGCTTTGCAAAATTGCATCCAGCAAAACATCCCTTGTTTTCCTGCCCCTCGTCTTTTTTAAAATCGTCCAGGCAAACAGAATTCTTGCGCTGAGGTTCCTTGGAAGCAAGACACTTGGAGAAATTTGGATGCCTCAGAAACAGTCCGAAATAAAGCAGCAATGCTGGGCTGAAATACTTTTCACCCAAAGATAATTGATTGCCCAGATTCAAGCATGTTATTTCAATTCCCTTAGCCTCCTTTCTGGTCACGAAGGGCGCCAGTCACCCAGGGAAGGCTGTCCAAGCCCACCAAGGCGTCCAGGGGCTGGCATTGCAGAGGCTGTCCTCTGCATCACCTCGTGTCCTTGCTCCGTCTCCTTTCCCTTGGTTGGGAGCAGTTTCCACCCAGGGCCTGGGGCTGGCCTCGGTGCCTGCCTGGCCCAGCTCCAGCTGCATCCCAGCCTCGCCTCCCAGGTGCTCCCTTGTTTTATGCTTGGCTGCTTTTAGGGACGGCCTCCCTCGCCATCCCTGTCCGAGAGCAAACCCAAACGTTGAGAAGGAAAAATGATTTTATCTGCATTCTGAGTCTGTTTTAAATACTGTGGTTTTTATGATTTCCATATGATTCTCGGGGATTTTAACATCAAAAGGCCCAGATTATCCTAATTGGTGTAAGAGGTTGGAAAGGTTTTCTTCATGCTGGACTTAAAGAGGGTTCCTGCTTGGATGCTTTTGCGCTGGCTTAGTCCTTTTGTGACATGAAAGCCAATTGCAGTTAAGCAGATTCTCCCCTCCTTTTTTTTTTTTTCCCTTTGCTTAATAAACTGAAATAACCATACTGTTAAGTATTAAAATGCAGAAGCATCATGCATTTTTAAAGCCTCCAGAAATAGCCTACAACGCATTGCAGAAATTAGTGAAGCCATACATGTAATGCAAAACATTTGGTAAGGGACTCTGGATCACTTAGCGGCTGATTTACTGCCTGTCCTGTGTTTTCCCTCCTCTTCATAAACTACCATTTACAGATAGCAGCAGCGAGGATTTCTCGGGAACTTTTTTTTCTTTTTTGAGGAGAGAGGAAAACCCCTTAGATGTAAAAGCGCAGCAAATGGCTTTGCACAGCTCTGCTCCCAGCGATCTCTTCCCCCATTCAGCAGGAACCCATCCTTTATTGCTGCACAGCTCTGCTCCCAGCGATCTCTTCCCCCGTTTAACAGGAACCCATCCTTTATTGCTGCACAGCTCTGCTCCCAGCGCTCCTCCCGTTCAGCAGGAGCCCATCCTTTTCTGCTGAGGGCGTTTTTCCTGCAGAGGAGGATCAGGGTCTGCAGCTCACAGATGCTCAGCCCGGGCTGGCACCTGGCCGCAGCTCAGCCCTCCCCAGTGCCAGTGCTGAGGGATGTGCTGGGGCTGCCAAAACCTCCCCTGCTCTGGGCCAGGGCGAAACGGGCGGAGAAGGGGCCGGGTCTGCTGCAGCTCTGCGTGGTTTGGCGCTGTGTGTGTGCACCTGGAACAAGGGCTGGGTGCTCCTCACCCAAATGCCCTCTGCTGCTCTGATGTCCGGGCACAAGTGTGTGTTGGAGATGTGTTTGCTTCCTGGCGAGGTATAGGCTGAGCACTTAAGGTAAAATTATGCTCTGCTGTTCCAGCAGTTGCTAAGAGTCTCAAGACACCGATTTTTTTCCCCTTACCCCCTTTTTGCTCTCTGCCGTACTTGCTGAAGGCAATTTTGGTAAATTGTGTTTAGCCTGCTCACTGCTGGCAACATCCTCTTGAAACACTGAGCACCAGAACTTGCTTTGGGGCTGCAAAAAAATCTCTTTGTGGTTTTAAATAAAATCCCAAGCAAAAGAATAGGATTTAAAAAAAAAATTAATTTTTTAACCCCTCCCCCCCAAAAGTCAACAAACAAACGAAAAGAAGATGGGGGAGACAAAAGGGGCATCTATGCACACAGGTCAGATTTTCAGCATTTAACTAAATACTTGTTTTGCTGTGCTGTAGCTTCTAAACCATCTCTGTAAAACATTTACTTGTCTGGCTTTAATGGTAGCCTGGCTGTTTGCTTTGCACATGAAACAAAGCCTTCCTTAAGACTGCAATGAAACCATTAGTTAGGTTTCATTTTCAGAACAGCAAAAGCCAAAAGAAGTTAAACATTCAATCATCAATCGAGAATTAAAATAATAGCAGAGTTTCTAATGTAGAGTTCTCAGTGGAAATCTTGAATACAATCTGCAATGCTCTCTGCAGGTTTTAACTGATTTTGGCTTCTGTGACCACAGGCCTGAGGTCACAGCAGTCTCCTGATGTGTCTTAACAAGTGACAGTTTTTATTATCTACATAATTCTTCTTATTTTTATTTCTGATTTCAATCTCCTGGCATGTAGTTACTGGACTATTTCTGCAGTTATCTAGCTATTTACGTGCATATTTGAAACTTGCTTTTTCCTTCCTCCTCTTCACAGGAAGGTAAATAATTGAAAGGAAAAGACTACCAGATAGATAATTTATAGAAAAAAAATCAAAAATAATAATAAAAAAAAATAGAATCCAGAAGACCTTTATGCAGCAACCATCTTCAAGAATGGAAAAAAGAGTGAAGTGGAAAAGCAATTGGAATTTATGTGAAACTCTCAGAGGGCTCATAGACACAGATAACGATTCAGTGCTAAATGCCTGGAAAGAACATTTCCTAATTTTTGCCCAAAGAACTGTTGTTTGCAGGACTTACAACATTAACATGGTGGGAGAAAGACTCTAGGAAGATGTGGAAGAAGATACAGCGACCCAGATACTCTGATTTTTTTATAGGAAATGTTTTCACTAAATAGCAAAATACTGTGCACACAGTTTCAAGTGCCTGGGAAAGAAATCTTGAAGTTTTACTGTGAGACAGAAAAGACTGACATAATTTCAGCAGTCTGACTGAGCTTATAAAGCATGCCTGGGAAAGTCCCTCATGCAAATCATTCATAATCACGTTTGTCCAATTGTAAAAGCCAAACTCCCTGAAAATCAGAGCAACTTTGTTGGAATAGGATGTAGAAATTAAACCTTCTGCGCTTCACAACGGGTATGAAGTCACTGACAAGATCTGACACTTTCTTCACTTTGCAAGATTGAACTCATGTTTTCCAGCTGTGCCTGGATGTGTACATGTATTTGTTTCTTCCTTTGTTTCCCATGAACATCCGACCCCCGTTAAAGGGAAGCTGTGTGCTGCCGGGGCCGTGTGCCTCCGCAGTGATTTCCCAGGTTAGGGGAGGTGTGCAGTCCCAGAGCTGAGGCCATTCCTGTGGAGTGCCCTGCCTCTCTCGGGCTGCTTTTCCCAAGTGTCCTGCTGGCTGCAGAATTCCCACTGGGACGGGTAGGAAGCATGAAGGATGAGCTGTCCCTGCCCCACAACCCAGTGACAGGCCCCCCCTGGGCAGCTCCTCCCAGGGCTGCGTGGCTGATGCTGTCAGTCCCACTCGCTGCCCGCACTCCTTCAGGAGCTCCATCACCTCAGAGAGGAGAGAGAGGAGGCCAGGCTGCAAGCCAAGGTGCCCTTCCCCTGCTTGGAATATGCTGAAAGCCTGAGAAAGCCAGAGGGGAAGGTTTTTTGCCAGCTCCTGACTGATGTAGTGGAGGGTGCAGGGCAACAAGAAACCGCTTGTGGCTTCCTCAATCTGCATCCCCCAGTGCTGCCGTGGAGCTCTGCTTTAAGGCTCTGGTGAGGAATCTCTCTCAGCCCACAGCTGCTGGAGTGAAGGTTCTCTGCCTCTGGACCCGTCCTGCACTGCCACGAGCTGCTGTGGGTGTTCCAGCAGAGGCAGGAGCCCCCCAAAGATCTAGGTCATAATTACATTACCTGCGGGACATAGAAGGCACTCTCCTTGCCTTTGAGATGTCACCCTCTTTTTCTGGTGCTGATGTGCTGTGCAGGCAACCCTGAAGTCACCAGTGCCCTCGTACTCACTGCCTTCTCCCATGGCCTGCTGGAATATCTGAAATAATTTGAAGAAAGGAACAGAAGATTCAAGGATGACTTGAGGATTTTTTCAAAATTTGCCATAAATTTCCTGTGGTAAAGTTTCAAGCCATTCCCAAATCTTTCACTTTCTACATCAGTTGTCTAATCCTGGTGCTGCCTGGGAGGAGAGACCTATAATTCAAATTATTGTTCTGTCTTCCAAGGGTATAT
This sequence comes from Nicator chloris, assembly GCA_013400495.1. NCBI lineage: Eukaryota > Metazoa > Chordata > Aves > Passeriformes > Pycnonotidae > Nicator > Nicator chloris. The sequence continues at coordinate 56,693 of WAAE01005055.1, forward strand.
ACCTTTTTTTTTCTCCCTCTGCATAATATCTAGGAAGGAGTGTAATCTGGACATGCATTCTGCACCTCAGATTTCTTCTTCAGCTGATCCATGGTGGTTTCTCTGAGGGAGAATCATCAGGATGCTCAATAGACATCCAGAGTTTCTGCAGCCCCTGTACATCATTCTTGTAGCCTGGCTGGGACAAAAGTCTTCAGTCAAGGATTTTGCTTATTAGGAAGGAGAAGTGTGAAACACGAAGTACTTTTCCTGGACTTGTCTTCCTTTTTTTCCTCACATTTCACATGGCTGTGGCATAAAGAAGAATCTCCATAAGACAGAGAGGCTGTGTTTGACAAGACCAAATCCAAGAGGATTAATTGTCTAATTCTAAGTAAACTTTTTCATTTTTCGCAGTAGCAAAATGGTTTGCTCACCCTTTTGTGCTGCAAAATGTATCCTGAATTTGTACTCTTACTCCAGAACAATAGTGGACTCCCAGTTTAGGCTCCACAAGAAGGCTGAGTGTGAGAGCCAACGCTCCACACACACTGAGCCCGGGGAGCTGCTCACTGTGTGTGAACACTGAGCTCCCCTCTGCCTGCCCAGCTCCCAGAGACACCTGCCCATCTTCCTATGTGAGCCCTTGTCTGTCTGAGAACAGAGAATAACCAGGAAGAGTTTGGTTCTTGTGGTATCAGACCTTTGCTCCTGTTCTATGCCTTGTCTGTGAATTTACTAATGGGAACAAAATGATTTTTAAGCCCCGGACTCTTTGCTGATGCAGTCATCCCCAGAGTGTGGTGCAATAAATAACCTTTCTTCTACATGGACGTGGCTGGAAATCAGTAGCTTGCTAGGTACTTCTGGCTTCCAAAAAACAGCTGCGTGCCCTCGTGGGGATCTGAACTTTCCACGCCCATTTTCTGTCAGGTCCAGGAAGCAGCGCCGTGATTCCATACCTCATGTTAGCAAATCCAGTTCTCGTCCTGGATTTGGGGCCTGAGTCCCCTGTGGCACTGGGTGGCTTTGGTGGAACGTGTGGTGCCTGGCTCCTCCTGCTCCTGGGGGCTGGTGGTTGGTGAGCAGAGGTGGGCACGAGGTTCTGCTCACGAGGTTCTGCTCACGAGGTTCTGCACATGAGATTCTGCTCACGAGGTTCTGCTCAAGAGGTTCTGCACATGAGGTTCTGCTCACGAGGTTTTGAACAAGAGGTTCTGCACACGAGGTTCTGGAGAAAAGGAGCTCCCAGGGTGTCCTCCCAGGGTGTCCTCCAGGGAATGGCTCACCAGGCTGCCAGTGCTGCAGGGCAGGCTGCAGAGGCAGAGTCCAGACCTTCCTGGGAAGCAGTAGGAAATGCAGCAGATGAAGTCCCGGCGTGGCGTTAATCTCTCAGATCTAGAGCACGGCCGGTGGGTCTCTGGAGCCCTTCAGTGCTGAGGTGGCCTCCGAGAGGGCTGAATGCAAAGAAGTCCTGCTCAGGCCATCTCAGCGAGGGGAGAGCTGTGCTGGCCACCCAGGGCACGAGGCTCAGCTGTGCTCTGGGAGATACAGGGCTCCTTGCTGACTTGAACCCACTCCTGACGGGGCCTCTGTACGGTTTTATCCCATATCCTAATGCTTGGGCTGTCCGTGGGAGCTGCTCCCCACGTGCTCTCAGCTCATCTCAGTCCCCAGTGCTGTCCTACAGCTGAGGGGTCCCCAAATGTCCGTGTGCAGCTCAGCCCCACAGAGCCTGGAGCCTCTGGTGTGGGTCTGCCACCGCAGCAAGAGTTTCACGATGTACAAAACACATGAGGCTGCAGCTTCCTGGTGAATTTCCAGTATGGTCCTCAGGTGGACAAAATTTATCAGTTACGGCCTCAAACTCCTCTTTTTGTGGAGATCTGTAAGGGTAACCTGTGACTTTCATGACTTCACAGCTGATTAATATGAAGTTACATAGGCAGCTAATTTAAGGTGAGCTCAGGGATGACATCTAAAATGTGAGGAAGGGCAAGATGCCATCAGATGCATGTTCTGGGCTTCCACATGAAGGCCTTTGCTGGACAGATGTGGATTGAAACACGTGCTTTCCTGTTTGCTCCCTGCAAAATCTCCTTACAGGTGGTGGACAGCTGGGGGTACAAGCGTCACAAAGTCACCCCAGGACAGCCTGCACAGCCCAAATCTCCTGGGACCCCCTTATCTGTCCTGGGTGCGGCCACTGTCACATAGTGTGTGAGACTGGCTGGGCCTTGGCACGTGGCTGAAAGTGTGATTGTTTCTAGGTGGTTATAAATTGTTACCTGAGTTGAGTTTTGCTAATGAAAAGCAGAAGGGCTCGCAATGTTTACCCTCCATCTGCCGTCATTCATAATTAGGCTGTGAACTCCTCAGAGCAAGAACTTGCTGCCCTTCTGTGCACCCACAGTGCCAAACACGCTGGGGTCTTGATATTAGCTGAGCTGCCATCAATAATAAATAGAGAGTAAAAGGAGAATGTGTAAATGCATTCAGACGTGTGGGGAGGCTTTTAAGTATAATTGTTATCGCTGCAAATCTCCGCGTGGCTGGCAGCTGGGCTGCCCTGGGAGAGCAGCGTCCCTGTAATTGCAGTCTGCACACTCTGCTGCTCCCCCAGCGCCCTGCCCTGCTGGGCAGTGTCCAAGCATCCCCACCAGGGCCCAGGGCACGGTGCTCCTGGCTGCAGACACGCCAGAGGGTTCCTTCAGCCCTTTTCTGAGAGACTTCACAATGCCCCGGCTTGTTAGGTGAGGATCTGGCTCACGGTTAAGTAACTTCTCAGTAATTCATACATAAACACGGGGCTGCGGGTTCATCCTTTGAATCCCAGTGAAACAGCAGGAAAGGGAAGCTCTCTGCTGGATGGGGCACACAGCACCCAGCTCTCCTGCACATCTCTGCTGCTCTGGAGGGGGGAAGGAGCTGAGGGCAGGCTCCCTCGGTTGCCGTCGTTATTTTACCCGTTAATTCCATTTTGCTGGTTCCTGCCACGTTCCCTTGTTCTCTGCTTCAGTCTGGTGTTCGTTGGTTATTTGGATTGGTTTGCCTTTTGGGTACTGTTTGTGCTCCTAAGGTTTTCTGGTGCCAGTTTTAAAAGCAGCAGCGCCGATTTTGAGAGTATTTGGGGCTTTTTTTATGTAACTCAAGCAATTGCTGCTTATGGTGGTTAGTGCTGTAAATCCCAGAGGTGGGTAAACCTCATAGAAGGGGAGAGTTCCTGGTGTGCTGTAGTGACTACTGATGGTGGAATCTAAGCTGAGAGGTTCTAAATTTTTCTTAATTTGAACCTCCAGCCTTCAGGTTGTTCCCCCCACCCCCTGGTAAATTGTTCCCTTCAATTCTGGACATTGTATTCTTGCTCTGAGAGGGGTCTTTAATTTCACATTCCCAGAAAATTTGTGTTTTAGGTTGGATCAGCTCCAGGAAGAGGGGGAAAAGTGTGGAGTGAGAGCAAGAATCATTTGGTAGGCACAGCTGTGAAACAGAAATAAATCAAGGTGGCAGAATGGTGAGCAAGAGGGAAAAAGAAAATTGAGGAGTTTGTTACTGTGAATCCACGTGGTTAGGAAACCCAACCATCAAATTGCAGCTGCAGTGTCAGAAAATTTGAATTACATTCCATTTTAAGAAGAAAGGCGTATTAATAAAACAGTGTGCAATACATCTTCCATGCACAGCAGAAATAATCCCACTTTTGAGCTCTGACTATAAATGTATTCATTGTAAAAGTAACACTCTTGTTGATCTAAAATCTCATACACTTATCTGCTGTCATATCTATCCGTGGTGCAGTGACATTGAGCCAGGAAATGCTGTTCAAAAAATAATTCACATGTGAGAAATAAGTCCTTGGCTCTAGGTCATAATTTTTCTCTACCAAGAGCCAAGCTTGCTTTCACTGTAATGTTCATCAGCATTTTTCTAATGCTTTCAAATAAAATTTAAAAAACGTCATTTGAGGAAACCAACAGCTATTCTGAGGAAGAAAGCCAAAATACTTTCTTTTCTCTGTGTCATTTGCTGGCTCATTCCCTTTCTGGGTCATTTTTTTTTTTTTGCCTGGGTCACTCTCTCCTTCTTATTTGTATTCATTTAATATTAATAATAACAAAAAGAGTCAAATGAAATATATTTGCCTAGGATTTCCAAGGATTTAAGTAGCAGTAAGGTTTGAGGGTGCTGGATCACAACCTGACTGAGCTCAGAGAAGAGGATGTGACAGTGGTAAAGCACAGAAAGGTTTAAAGAAGCACACAGCAAATCAATGGCTGAGCAGAAGAGCCAAGAGCACTCTAATGCTTTTCTTGAAGTGTTAGATTCACTAGAAACAACACTGAATAGTTGAGGGTTGATGGTCAGATCTCCCATTCTGACATTTGCTTACCCTGCAAGTGCAGAAATTGTTCTGGCTTGAAGAGAGGTGTGCCCTGCAAGGACTGAAAAGCCTGCAGCCCGAAATTTAAAAAGACAAAAAAGTGCAGGATTTTAATGGTGTTTGGTGGTGGTGAATGAGATGGTGAAATTTGAAGTCTCAGCTGTCAACATGCAGCCACCCTAAACCTCTAATTCAAAACACACTGGAGAAGCCATGCTACAGGTGCTCAGTTTTCACTACAATAAATGGAGTTAAAGGAACACTTGTGCTTAGATTTTATGAAAAACAGAGGTAATTTTGAAGAGCTGGTGTGATTTAACATAATTTAGATGTATAAATAATTGATCTGGTCTTTTTCTGAGCTTGACTAAACATTTTGAATAGAACTGTGTGCATACATGAGTATTGACTGTTATTCCTAAACACATTTTGATAGTAACCTTCAGGCACTAAGTAATACCGTGTTAGAAGCATTCTATTTATACCAGAAATTTTGACTATTGGCTGGTTTTAGCAAGGTATTTTTGACCACTGTGGGCAGAGACATTTCCCTTTTGTCATTTGAAAACGTTATTGGCATTTTGCTGTATATTCTCCTTTCCCTGGGGAATCTGTAGAATTTAGGGTGTTTCCACGTTGCCACAAAGCTGTCTCGTTGGAGAGGCTCCTCTCTGCAGGGGTTTCTGCTGGGGAAAATGCCCAGCACAGACCTCCAGGTGGAGCTGGGTGAGTCCAACACTCCCTTCCCAAGACACGGCTCCAGCTGGGGAGCAGCAGCAGGGTGGCCCAGCAGAGGAAGGTGGCCCAGCAGCAGTGGAAGGTGGCCCAGGGTCTGCTAAGCTCAGGTGATGGTCTCTGCCTCTCCAGAAGGCATCACACCTTCATGGGACACTCCTGAGAGGGGCACCCAGAGCTGGGAACTGGGAGCAAGGTCTAGGACAGGGAAGCCTTCTTTAGGCAGGTGATGATTGCCCATGCAGATGTGAATGCTGAGCACAAGGGAGGAAGGGATGCTGTGGCAGCAATGAGTGTGCCGTGAAATCGCTGTTTCTGTTAAATTTGAGATTTTTAAAGTCCAGGAGAATTACCAGGATTAGTTCCTAGGCTTGTGCTTTTTGTCTGGGATTTTTGACGTTCTGTTTTCTGCTGCCTGAACCCAGCCATCTCCTCTTGGGCTCCACTGGCGTCCAGTGAATTCACGATTCTGAGGGTTGCCAGCAAAGTTATTTTTGTGGAAGACTGACACCCCCTGAAGCAGGATTAAACTACAGTGAACAAGGAGTTGAAATAGACTGGAAATATAAGTCAGAGCTTAAGACGGAAATTGCTTCCTCAACAGGCAGTAACTACAAGAGAAGTACAGAAAAACTGCATAACTGTTATATTGAGTTCTGAAAATGCCATAGCTAGTATTGCAGGTTTTACTCATGTCCAGCAATTAAAGATTGCCACAGTTTGGGATTGTTTCAGGGTCTCAGCAGGAAAGTGTTTTCTGCTACCCCCTTGCAGAAGATGCAAGTCGTGCTGCATAAAAGCATCCTTAATTCTCAGAGGAATCTTAGAGGATGTGCAAGAAATAAATTTTCCATTACGAGCAAAGTGCAAGCCCTAGATCTGTCGTTACCTCTGTGAAACATTAGTGAGCCAATCCATCCCCCACCTGTGGGAGGACAGGTGGTGGAGGCAAGAGTGAGATGGAAGAAAGAAGCTGTGGAAGTGCTCCATTAGTAATGCTCATTTCCTTGCAGAGAAGGAAACCTTCCTTTGTGACAGGCAGACGAACAGCTCTGACTTAAAATTTAATTTGGCAGGTAATTTGCCCATAACACTACTGCTAGCAGTTGGAAAACAAAACCAGTTAAAATACCTTTATTTGACAGCTACTGCACTTGCAGACAAAATTGTTGCTTTGGTTTTTCTGTGTACACAAAAGCCTGAGGTGGGTTTTCCAGTGCTGGCGTGTGATGAACATTGTGGACATGTTGTGACTGGTTGACATGGACCCCAAGTGCTATCTGATCTCACATGCTGGTTTCTAAAATCTGTTTAGAATTAGTGAGAACAAGGCCAAAATTTGGGATTAAATCTCAGCCTTACAGAGGGCTGTGGCACTGTGATCTCACCCCTTCAGGTTTTTTTTTTTCTTTTTTTGTCGTGCAGTTCTGAGTCCCATCACCAGAAAACCACTGCCCTTCCCAAAGTGAGCCTCCCAGTGTTATCAGTGCTCTGTTTCCAGGCTCCTCCAGGGCTGATAGGCAGGGCCCTTTTGCAGCCAAAACAATTGCTCATGGAGATGTGAGGAGCTTCATTAAACTTGGAGTGATTATTCATTTGTATAAAATGGCTCTGTGTTGTCAGAATCAGAGCCCGAGGCTGTAGCTCAAGTAGTAACACCAAAGCAGAATAAAATGGTTTTCTCCTGGTTTTGCCTGGTGCAAAACCAGCACATTCAGGTGAGCATGAGGCATTCACAAGCTCTGTAGCAGCTTTAGAGGGATAGAGCTCACAGAAAGTGCTTGGTGGAGTTTCTAGACTTGCAAAATGAATTTCAGCAGCAATTTAGCTCTTCCAACAAATGTTGGAGAAAGTCTGTGTGGATGTGTGTTTGCACTTACACAAAGGAGTGTTTGTATAACATCTGCAAAGCAGAGAACAAGTGGGCTTGAGGGGTAAAAGGTGCCAGCACAGGATTCCAGGGCTGGCTTCGGCCAATTGGGTGTTGCAGTTTGTCCAAAATTTGCTTTTCTCCTGCTTCATAAAAGAAGGGACCTTCTTCAGCTTGGAAGAGGGAAAGGGTTAATCTCGTGGCTGTTTCTTGTTTAAACAAATGCACCTGAGTAAATGAATGAACCTTTTACTTCACTGTGCCTTTTTGGTACCTGTTTAGCAGAATACTTAAATCATTATATAAAATACTTTTTATATAGGCGAAAGTTTTATGTTACATGTGAACCAGTCAGATGTTGGACCACCCTTCAAACAGCATTGGTTTTCCCTTTCCTGACTGAGCTTACATAAAGTTGTTCAAGCAGGTGGTTTTCTGTCCCTTTCCCCACCTCACTCAGAGCTGTTAGAATGAACACTCATGTTTTTGCAGCCATTGTGGAAAAAAACCTTTCATCCTGAAAACAAATTATTAAAAAAAAAGGGAGAAAAATCTAAAGCTGGAGTACAAAACCAGTTAGTCATATGCCAGAAATAGAGTAAGAGAGCTATGAATGTGAAGGATTCCATCTGGTTTTGCAAATGTCTGTGTGACATGGGAACTCCAATAAAACTAGTGAGGCTCAGGGAGTCAAGGGGGGGAAATTTAGTTTCAGAGCTACATCTAGACAGAAGAACTTGCTGCCAAGTCCATCATTTGTGTGAGCACTGGCTCATATGTGGTCCCAACAGGAAGCTAGTAACACACCAGAGATCAAGGGTGTACCTCATTCTGGTATTTATCACACTTGGTAGGTGGTATTAATAGTTCCAGTTTGGCTTTTTGGGTACAAAATGAAAATAATTGCTCAGTGATGCCTGTGAGAAGGCAGTTAGAGCAAATTACAAAGAAGAGATCCTCTGCTTGCCCATGTGAAAGCCATGCACTGCGTTTGCATCAGTCACCTACTCCCAGGTAGCTGGGAGGAATGGGAAAAGCACCAGTGGCTGCAGAAGATGGATAGTTCCAGTGGTATTGAGTGTGTTTGTGCCTGGATCCAGGGCTGACCCCAAAGCTACCTGTATGGAGAGCTGACAGCACTGCAGCTGCAGCAGGGCCAGGCCCCTCTGCTTTGGGCTTTTGTGCTGTGCCTGGTAATTTGTGGAGTCACTGGGAAGGCACAGAGCCTCTGCACACTGAGCCCCTGCCTCAGCCTCCATGGGCTGACTGAGCTTAAGGCGTTCAAGAAATAGAGTTACTGCACATAAACAAGAACCGCATCTATTTTTCTGTCCCATTTCCCAGTTCTTGTACCTCCAAAAACCCTGACTGTCCTCACAGTCACACATCCTAGGTTGTATCTTCTGTTCACATGTGCTGGCAGCAGGATGGGTGACAGTGACCTGCCAAACACACGTCATGAACGGGCCCCAGGCAAAGCAATGGCTGCAGACCTTGCCCCGAGGGACCTTCTGTGACCTCTACCTACGGGTCTTGGAGCTGGGAATGTTTCTTACAGACCATTCTTCAGTGCCAAAGTGTAGGAGAAGGGAATGCAGGTGACCTTGTCCCTGATAAGTCCCAGCTGTGTTAATTACCCAATTCAGCCTCACCCCTGATGAGTCCCAGCTGTACCCAATAAAGATCAGTGAGAAAAGGGAGTGGGTGAGCTGGGGAGGGCAGTCAGGAAGGAGGAGGGACCTTGAGGAAGAGGGACCCAGAGGATCACCAAGAAGGAGGAGGATCCTGGGGAGAGAATCCCTGCTGTGAGGTCAGTGTGGCTGTGCAGTCAGAGCCTGCTGGTGGAACCTGCAGTCACAGTCTGGCTGGGGAAAAGCTGCAGTCAGAGGCTGCAAAGCAATGCCTGCAGTCAGAGCTGAGCAGGAAATCCCCAGCAGTCAGAGGCTGCAGGGGAAACCTGCAGCAGGAGCTGCTGCAGCCAGGGTCAGGGAATGGTTGGGGTCAGGATGGCTGAGCTGTACAGGGGAACAAACCAGGGCCCTTTTTTTCCTGCTGTGGATACACAAGGAGTCTGTGTCCTGGCTCATCTCTACCCTCCAACAAGACCAAAGGACAGTCCTTGGGCCAGCCCAAGCTACTTTGCTTGCTCTGGGAGCAGAGCAACTGGACAGACTCACCTTGGTCACAGACCCTTCTTCTCAAAGCTGAGTAACTGGTGAATGAGTGAAATATTGGTAATCCCCACTGCACAGTCTGGCAGCTTTTGCTGTGAAGGAGTCCCAGCTGGGCTGAGCAGGCCATGGCACTGCACTGGCAGTGGATGCTGACACTCTCAGGCCAGCCCTGCTGGGTGACAGGGGGTGCACAGTCAGTGCCTGCTGCACAGCAGCTGGGTTAGTGCAGGAAGAATGGCTTTTCCTTCCCCGAGCTGGTGAGCATTTCATTCTTTCCTCTGCTTCGTGTTGGCAATTAGCAGCAGCAGGGCAGACATGGTGCTGCTCGCTGTTCCTCATGCCACTGCCAAGTCATGCTTAGAGTAATGTTTGTTGGTCGCCACCACAGTGCCGTGCTGGGGCTGGGTTCCATCCCAGGAACACCCTGCTAATTGAAAGCAGCTGGGTGGAAATGAGCACTAGCACCTAGGATGAGAGTGGCTGCTCCAGGAGCACGTGGGGCAGGAATTGTGTCTGGAGCAGCTGTGACTGTAATGAGACAGGGATTCACCTCCCCGGTGATAACATGGCAATCAGCACAGACCACGGAGCACTAGGGATGTGTAGCCACTTAGAGAGCACTTTGGCACGCTGGATTGCTGGTCACTGGCCTGATAACACATGGTTTGGGGCTGGAGCTGCCTGCAGAAGGCATCCTGGTGATGCAGCACAAAGCCTCCCCAGCCCGTGAGCGTGGTGGAGGCACGGTCAGAATCCAGTTGTTTCCCCACTGAGAAGATGAACCACTTTATTAATGGCATGAAATTAAAACTAATGGACAAGGAAACTGGCTTGACTAATGACTCAACATTACGACAATAATTATATCAACAAAAGCAACCTTTGGAAAAATAAATAAATGAAGCTCTCAAAGCGGTACTAAATAGACTTTTCACTTGCATAAAGAGTGCAAAGATGAAAGCTGTTTCCAAAGGGAAGAATTCCCATGTATTAGCATCAACCCACTCTTTGCTGAGTAATCTGTTTCTGTAAGCAAAAAAAAAAAGAGGGCAATTCAAGGAGAATGCATTGTTTGTCTTTATAAATAGTTCCTATATTCCTAATTTCACATTTAGGCCTATGTGCTGCCTACTCTTGCTGATCTAAGTCACCCTTTGTTCAGTAGGTTTCCTCAGGGTTTCTGAAAGTACATGTGTAAATCTTCTCAGATGAGCAGGCTGCTGACTTCTGCTGGAAGAAAACCATCACTTTACTGATGTTAACTTACATGGTTTTGGTATTTTACATGCTGGCATGGCACTGTCTTCCTACCACCTCTGTTTGTACCCTGAGTGTTGTAGTGGAGGAGAAGGAAGTGCACCCAAATTCAGTGCATAGTGCACTCACCTCAGGAAAAACCATCCCGTGCCTTTCACAGGTGCTCTGTGGCTGTAGCTGGACTGATCATGTTATTCCTGCACAGATCCCAAAGACAAATCTGAAACAGGCAGCTGGCAGTTAATCAATAGCTTGAATCCCAAGCAAGAAATGGTGAATTCAGTCTTAGGATAACAAAGCTCCTTTATATGAGTGATAGGAAGGACAGGGAAGCACCATTGCATGCAAGCATTTGATCACCAGAAAAGCAAAGCATCAGAACTTCTTCCTGAAGTGTTCTTGCAGTCAGAGAAAACCTATTTTTTTTTTCATTTCAGTGGCAAATGTGAATGGCTGAATTGGTCTGACTGAGTTTTAAAGGAGTACTTTATCCCAGAAATGGGCTGCTTCTTTCTCCTGCGCTCTCTCTTCTTAGAGGGAATAATTGCTGATAAGTGGAACTTGTAACAAAAATACAATATAAAGTAATTTTAATTTAATGATTTTACCATTGGATGCTCTGTAAATTATTTACATTTTTGTTCTTGGTACTGTGCTGTATCCATTCCTCATAAAAAGAAATTATATATCAAGTGGCTTGAACAGACATAGTGTCTTCCTGAAAGTAATGCCATTTGAATGCCTTAGAGAATCAGAAAAATCCATACACAGTTACTCATCACAGCTACAAAATCCACTGTGCATTTGTAAATAAAAAGGTAATTTCTTTGTGTGCTTGACTTGCATAAACACTGCAAAGATACTTTCACTGGCAAAGTAGAAAGATAAAATCCTAGAGAAATTCAGCTTCCCACCAATTCCATATTTACTTTAATCAGTGCAGAAAGAGCTTGAGAAACCTGGATGTGACAGGGAGGGTCAGGCAGTCCTGACAGTCAGGTCACACAGCAGGTGTGTGGTGGAATGGGGTGTCCTCGTTTCCCAGAGCTCCCATGGACAGCACCAGCAGGAGATGGAGCCTTCTCCTCCCCAGCCTGGGCTGCCTTCCCCTCCTGGCTGCCTTGACAAGCTGCCTCACAGGTGGCTGTAGCCCCTGGTGCTCCTGCAGCAGTGTCCAGCAGCTGTGCAGGGCAGAGGAACTCCTCAGGCATCCGCAGGGGAAGCCTGGTTGTGCCTGGATTTCTGCCCTGCAGCTGACAAAGCTGTCTGGTCCCTGGGATGTCCCAGAAGCCTCTCAAGCAGCTGGATTCCCCCTGTGCCCAGCCAAGGGTGTGCTCCCATTCCTTCTGTTGGGGCCTTTTGCTGCTCGCTCTCGTGGCATCACCCAGTTCATGCCTCTGCCTCACAGAGCCTGAGCTGGTTCCTGAGAAATGCTTGTGTCACCTGCTGGGAAGAGCCTCTGTGCCCCAGCAGTTCCCAGGGCCCCGAGGAGCTGATCACTTGTGCTGTGTGACTGTTGGTGGGCTCAGAACAATCCCCCAAATGCCCAGCCTGAGCTTCCCTTGCTGCAGCTCACGTTCTTTGCTTTGTGTCCTGTCCTTGGCAGGAATGGCCAAGAGCTGCTTCTCTGCTTTGCTCTTACCTTCTCCTTATTTGAAAGTGGTTATCTTCTCACATCAGTTCTTCTCTAAATTTAAACAAACCCAATTCCTTTCCTGGTAGGTCATGTTTTCTAGATCTGATAACTTTCTTCCTCTGGATCCTCTCCAGAGCTGTGCTGCTCCAGCTGTGGATTTGCACTGCTGAACAGAGCAGAAGGAAAATCCCATGGGCCTGCAACTTTTCCAGCCTTCAGAGAAAATCTGCCATCTGCAAATTTAGAATTAGTTGGTTTGCACTCATCTGCTCATTGCCATCTTAATGTTTATAGAAAGCTTGTTGGATTCCTCCTTCCATTGTTTTTACACAACTGAGGCTAAGATGAGGTTGTTCACAAACTAAAAATACAATGTATTCTTGGAAGTGTAATTTACCCCTTCAATGCTCAAAATCTCTGCCTCAAGGATTGATTTTTTTTCTGGAAGACATGTTTTAGAAATATTGATGTGGCTGTGAGAATGCTTTGGTAGCAGTCTGCATCTACTCACAGTGAGAAGATCAGTGTGGATGGCAACACTGGTGTTCAGTCTCAGCAATACCTGCACTTGATCCCCTCTGAGCAGACACTGTTTACAAGACTTGGGAGACATCGGGGGCTTATTCCTCAGACAGCTCTCAGAATCAAGGCATGTTTTCAGTCATTCTTATGTTCCTGCTCCAGTATCTGCAGAGCATGAATCCTTTTCCAGGGGTTGTTTGATAGCACAGAGAGGGCACCATTCAGCACCTGTACACTGAAATTCAAGGCAGTAAATTAATCAAACAGAGAAAACGGTTTAACTTTTGGAAGACACTGTAAAATAAGGCCCAGGTCTGGTGACTTTTGAAAGACAGTGTTTCCCTGTTAGTTCATTGTGCAAATATTGAAGGTTATGACACATATCAAGGCTGTAGATCTGCACTTGTACACTCCTTTGAGGAGCCATTGATCTCAGTTCTTGGTCTGTCAGCAGCAGCTTTCTGGGCAAGTCCAGGTTTGCATTGCTCATAAAGTGAAAGGCGTAAGAGAATGTTTTGTGCAGGTAAAGCAACCCTTCCCTTGATAAGAAGTTGCAGGCTGTCATTTGGTTTGAGTTGAACACGTTGGTTTGATTGGCTCTGACAACAGTTAGCCTTGTTTCTCTGAGATTTTAAAGTAATTTTTCAAGTTGCTGTAGTGAGTGAACTACAGCAATAATGACAGTAAGTCATACCTTGTAGCTCACCAAGCTGTCTGGAATGGCCTGCCTATAAAACACATTTATAAAATCCTCTGTTGCCCCAATGGTTTCTCTGTTCCTAAGTGTGACATTGTGCTGTTTGAGGGGGGACATACCTCCATCAAGCAGAGAAAAAGTGTCTTAATGACTGCATGAGGAAAACAGATATATTTAGAACTGACTTAACTGCACTGAGCAGAAAGCAACTGCAAGACAGATGCATTTGGTTAGCAGCTAAAAGAGTTTTATGCACGGGGGAAGCTGTCTTGGAAAATGTAAGGCTGGTGTAAAAAGGAAAACTCTGAAGAGAGACCACCTAAACTGCAGCAGTGTGCTTTAAGCAATCTTAGAATGTACAAAGAGGTGAGCCGAAAAGTTTTGGGTTTTGGTGGTGTTTTTTTTCTTTCCCTCTATTTTTTGTGGGTTTGGGACTTGGTTGGTTGGCTGGTTGGTTTTCTAGGTAGTGTTGCTGTGTTTTGATTTTGTTAACAGCAAGTGCAAGCAGGGAGTTGGTTCTCTGAAAGTTAACGTGATAAAAAGCAAACATAGAACTCTTCAAGTTCATCTGTCCTGTGTACAAGCTCTGATTTTGGCCAGGGGAGGTGGGGCTAATTGCCCCTAGGAGCTTAGCTCTTCCTCTGCTGAAAGCTGGCATTGCAAGATTTGGAGTTTGCTCATATAAAGTAGGCTCACTTTTTAAAGTTTTTTATAAATTTATATTGGATTGTAAATCCACATTTTTCACATGAGATTTATAGCTCATTAGAAATGTGCAAAAAAAGCTTATCTGTTGACAGCTTGAATTGTTTTTGATAATTGTGTGGAACTCCAGCATAACAGGTCTGAAATTTTTCATCACAGTCGAGTCCTTTGAATTCAAGCTGAGGAGGAAGGTGGATTGCCTTTTGATACACAGAGCTGAGCTGGAAATTATTAACTGGGTTAGCTCATTCTTTTCCTGAAGTCAGAGGGAGCCATGTAGCAGTTGTCATACCAGGGCTTTTGCTCCTTGGCCCTCTGGCTTGATCTGCAGTGTCAGCATTCACCAACATGGAAATCACTGCAAATAACCTTTAACAGGAGAGGTTTCCTTCCAGCAGGCTGCTCCACGCCCCTGTTGTACAGATGTTCTGCAAGGAGCACTGGGTTATCTTACATTGTAGAGGCTGGAAGAGCAGCTGTGAGTGCCTCAAGATGATATCCAAGTAGGTAAAGAGGAATGGGAAGGGAGATAGCGCCTTAGTGAAAATTCACCAACAAACACAACGCAAGATATAACATGACTGTCAAGTAACATTAATTACTCCAGAGCCTCACTGTGTTCCTCGTGCATTTTAATTATTATTTCGGCATAATGCAATAACAAGGGCTGGTTTATAAGATGATAATAGGACTTGAGGCTATGACAGGTTTTGTAAGCAGAGGGTGGTTGAGCTGAGCAGAAGCTGCGCGTGGCTGTGCTGTGCACTACAAACCATGGGCCAGGGCTCAGGGAAGGAAGGATTTCCTGCCATAGTCACCTTTGGAAAACAGAGCCAGGGCTGTGTCCCACCGTGTGCTGTCTCCTGGTGAAATACTCCTCATGGTTGGGTCGTGTGAGGCCAATAAATCCTCCAGCAGCCATTTCCCCAGCGCTACTGCAATAAAAGTGACCCCCTCCCCCTGATTATCCCCATCCACATTCGATTACCTCTCATTTACCAAAGATTCCCCCTCTTTGTGAAGGCTTAAGTGGACATGATTGTTTTTGTGGTATTGCTGTGCTTGGGCTAAATCTTGCACACAAGATTCACCCCTTCCAGGGCTTGAATCAACCCTTCAGGTTTCTGAGGGTAATGAAGGACGGGGTTTCACTATTTTGCCAAGGTTTGCATCTCCCTTTGTGTGATGGCCACTTAAAAATGCTGTGTGCTTTGGACTTGAGCAGACAGTAAGTGGTGCATTTGGCCAGAGTTCTCACCCGCTGACATGTGTGTGGTTCCCTGTGAATCCATCTGCTCCCTCATTATCAGTTATTAAAAGGCGTTTGAGGCCGTCATTAGCCTGGCTATTAGGGTGGGGAGGCACGGACGTTTTCGTCAGCTGTGCTGAAATGTTCAAACCCATTGCCAAGTCAAGAAATGCCTCTCTGCAGAAGCCGGTGGGCAAGCAGGGAGAATGGAGCTTAGGGAGCCTATTGCACACATACGGGTCCCTCTGGGCTCCTGCTGGAGCCTGGAGAAGTGGAAACCTGCTGTGGTTTGGATGTCAGACTGGTGATGTTGGTAGACTGAGCCTGCTCCCAGTTTGCCCAGCTGCAGCTGTGTTTTTTAGCAAGGCCCCGTGGCCTCCGAGGGACCGGCCCGTCAGGTTTTGGTTATCTCCGGCCACTGGTGGCTGGGGAGCTCGGGTGAGGGCTGCTGGAAATGTTTCCTCTTTCGGGCGGTTCTCCAGCCCAAAGGTTTTAGTCATTGGTGCCATGGCCTTCCACATACACCGTCCTCTTCTCTCTCCGTGGGGTGAATGCTGTCCTGCTGCCTTTCACCTGTTGTGTTACCACGTCCTGAGACCCCCGTGAGCTGTGTACTGGGCAGGAGGACGGAGGTCTGTGCAAGGGGAAGCCCCTCTCTTCTGCCCCAGCAGAATAACAATCTTACAGTTTAGGGGGGTTGAGTGTTCAGCCGGGAAACTGGATTTTTAACTGTGTTTGCAGCTCGTGTGTGCATGTTTGAACACTCCCATCCACTTAGATCAGTTAGAGTCACCAAACTTCTTCTTTTTCCAGAATAAAACTGCATTATGCCTAGACATGTTGAGCCAAATCTGTTCCTGGTGTTATTTCACTGACTTCCCGAAGAATTACACCAGAGGTGAACGTGGTCTGCCATAGCAGCTTTTTTGCCTGGAGCAAGTCTTTACAGCAGAGTTGTATTTCTCTCAAAAATATAAAAGGAACACTGACAGATCTGCAGCTCTGCTGGTGTGAGCAGGTGCAGCTATATTAAATTATTTCTTATTAAATTGATTCAGCAACTCGAAGCTTGTAATTTTTGTTCTGCTATGGCTCTGTGACAGAGCCCTTTTAAATCAGGCAAAGCATATATCTTCTCTTGTAATTCCTTGCTGTGGTATTATCATTGTAAAGATTTCTTTTTGTATGTAGCTTGGATTCTGATTGTATTATTTATTTGGGTAACATCTGAAAATTACAGCCTTTTCAAGTTAATTACATTGAGCTGTGAGATCGCTGCTATAATTCCATTTAATCCACTGACATCCGGATGAATGTGAACAATAGTTTTTGCTTTTGTTTTTAGGTTCAAATGGTTTTAGGCTCTGGTGGTCACTGTGGCATAAATGGGTGTGCTTCCCTTCCAGCCAGGGCAGTACACTGATTTCCCCCTGCCTGAGGATCTGGCTTGTTATTTTAAGGGTGCCAGTCTTCAGCCAGATGCAATGTGGCTGGAGTTTTGCCCCACTTTGACTATTTGTGAAAAATAATCTGATTCTCTGTGCCCTGGTGTAACTGCACACAGAAAACGTAGTAGAGTTCCCCTTCTCACAGCTTTATTGCTCCACCTCTGCTCGTCTGAGGTGGAATGGTTATGAATTTTTCACTTTTCCTGGGTGCGCCCCGTGCTGGCATTACTGCTCAGCTGCTGTTCACTTGGCATCAGAAGTGTTAGCCTGGAGTTCCATGCCTTTAATGCCTTTTGGGGTTGGTTGTTTGTGTTGCAGGTTCATTCCCTTGAAGACTCCAGGCTTAGGCTTGGAGACCCCAGCCATCACCATTGAGCCCAGCAGCTGGAGCGGCAGCGAGAGTCCTGCCGAAGACATTGAAAGAATGAGTGATTCTGCAGATAAACCTATTGACAACGATGCAGAAGGTGTCTGGAGCCCTGACATTGAGCAGAGCTTTCAGGAGGCTCTAGCTATCTATCCACCGTGTGGGAGGAGGAAAATCATCTTATCAGATGAAGGCAAAATGTATGGTAAGTGGTACACATTTCGCCTTTGGAAATAATTGTTCCAGCGTGAGAACTGTGAAGCCCAGCTTGTTTCTACACAAGGTCCCTGGTTCTGATTTTGGTGCTTTTGGAGTAAATCGTGAAGAAATCTGTGAAGCTGAGAGAGCTCAGCTGAGCTGATGTGGTGTTCAGGACTGTCCAAGGCAGTTCCTTCTCTGCTGGCACCAGGAAAGCGATATTGATACAGAATTGTCTTATTGGTTACCTCATAGAGTTCCCTTTGACAAGTTCTATGCTGTGGCTGAATGTGAGTATTTAAGAGAAGCATTCAATGTGTCACTCCTTGGGCACCCAAAAAGTTAGGAATTTTTCTTTATTTTTCCCTAGATAGTGAAGACAGGGAAATGGGAAGTGCAGTCGGCGTGGTGGTGTCACATCATGCAATACTGAGCTGCAAAGTGATAAAGTTCTTGTTGCATTCAAGAGCCTCTCCACGCAAACGAGCCAAGTTAGGGATGCCTTTGCGTCTTTTCTTTTTTCCCCACTATTTCTTTCCCCCCGTTCCCTGCGTGCAAACTGCTCTCGATCAAACATTCCCTAAATCCACGCGGCTCCGCGGAGGGATGCTGACTTCTCCGTGCGCTCCGCGGGGCCGCTCCGAGCTCTCTCCCGCTCCCTTCCGTTCTCTTTTCCATTTTCCAAACTCCTCCTTGGGGCTGGCAGAGCCTGTGCCCGTGTGCCGGTGGCCCGGGGGGTGGGTGCCGGTGGCCCGGGGGGTGGGTGCCGGTGGCCCG